>ML685874.1:8072476-8103543 GCA_007922175.1 Pelusios castaneus | reverse complement strand
CGCGGGTCCCGGGGAGAAGGGAGCCCCATGCTCCCTCCTAGCCGGGACCCTGCAGTCCCAACCAGGAGGGAGAGCAGGAGACCCGCGCTCCAGCTGCCAGCTGCTCAGCAGCTGGAGCATGGGTCTCGGGGAGAAGGGAGCCCCATGCTCCGTCCTAGCCAGGACCCTGTGGTCCCGACCAGAAGGGAGAGTGAGAGGTCTCCTGTGCTTCTGCCTGGCCATGACTGCTCATCCAGCTAGGAGGGAGCGCGGGGCTCCCTTTGGCTGGGACCGCGATCCAGCTCCCGGGAAGACTCTGCAGGCTTCCCGGGAGCTGGAGCGCAGTGTGCTGGCAATTGCCGGCGCTCCGGCTGTTTGGGGAGGCCCGGGGGACCGAACTTGTCTTGCTTGACCGAACTTGTTGACTTAGAGAGTCTAGTATAGACTCTCTAAGTCAAGTTAGTAAGACCCACTTTAAGTCGACTTAGGAGTCCTGTGTGGACTCTCTAAATTGACTTAATAAGGTTGACTTAAAGTCGACTTATTAAAGTCTATTTATTTAAGTCGACCTAAATTCCCCAGTGTAGACATAGCCGTGGACATAACATGGAATCTGACTATATCTTATCCAGAGGCCCTATAACAATAGATGTAAAGGAACAGTCCATTGACGTGCTGTACAAAAAAACAACAGGTGTGTTATCTGAGCGTATGCCATTGAACGGTTTCTTGTTCCATGTATCCTGTAGCTTTTATAATTTTTGTTTGCATCAGTAAGTTACTGCAATGACTGAAACAATAAGAAAGTTTTGAGTGATCAGTAAGAGAAGAAGGGAAACTTTCTGATTTCAGAGGCATCTTTCAATAAATTTATTTCTGTACTAGCCTGAAAATGCTTGTGTGACAGGGTGGCACTCTTTTGCTGGACAGGCGCCTCTGGTTGATGGTATTTTGGGGATTAGCTCAAGTTGACAACCCCATCCCCGACCCATGCTCTATCACTTTTTCAACTACTCGGCTCTCCGGCTGAGTACCAGTCCATGTACCCCTCCCACCCCGCCCCCTTCCAGGGAAAAGTCTGGCTCACTCGGCCTGGCCACTGTCCAATAAATGGCCAATGCAAGCATACTGCCAGACTGCTGTCAGTCTGGGGAGTGGGGAGGGGCCCAGGCCCGCCCACTTCTCCAGGCCCCAGCCAGGAACACTCTGTGCAGCAACCTCTGCACCACCACCTCCCTCCTGTCACTCTCTCTGGTCATATACTCTGTTCTCTGGGCTGCTTTCCCTGCAGCCCCAGCCTCATGCAGATCCTCACCTCAGGGCTGCTTCTCCAGGACCTCCGCTGCAATCCATTCCTGGGCATGCTTCCCCAGAACCTCAGCACTGGATCAGCCCTTCCCTCAGGGATCCAGCTCCCACTCATTCACAGTGGTTAGTCATTGAGCTGTCCAGGGTTCTGACACCTTCAGCCAGCCAGGGAGACAGTCTTCCTCCCTGGGCCCCAAGATCCAACTGACTATTCAGTCCCTGCAGATCTTTTATATACCAAACTCCTAGCCATTGATTGGCTCCCTGCTGCAGCTGCATGTTGGCTACAGCTCCTAGGCACTTTTTAACCCTTTTCCCGCCAGTGTGAGGCAACTGCCCCATCACAGTTTGTGCATATATTGACAAAGGATACCATTGACTTACTGGGATTGGATCAATAAACATGAGCATTTTAACTGGGAATAGGAGTCTCTAATGATGATTCTCTAAATAATTATTGTTCAATTGCCAAGTCATATGTGTTCATAGCTAATATTTTCAGTGTTATTCTATAAAGAAATGCTAAATATTTGGGGCATCTTCCATGTGGGGTAATTCAACAAAGCAAGCAGCACTGCCCACATGCAACTTATCTGGGAATCATAATGCATATTTGCAATTAATCATTACACTTGATAATGTAAGAACTGTTGCGCATAAAAAGTGTCATTTATAATTTTCCAAGTCACTGGTGTTTTCTGATAGTCTCCTGTTGGTGCTCCATAGCGCTAATGTTTTTGTGTCCCTAACTTCTTTTTGTTGCCTTTTGAACAGGTGGAAGATATTTCAACCGCTCACGAAGCTGCAGTGTTAGAGCTGGAAAACAATCATACAGTTGCCATTGCAGTACTCCAGGATGAGCATGAGAACAAAGTTCAGGGTAATCTTGGGACATTTATACATACAGAGTCATCCTAGTCCTAGAGTTGGGAATACTGTGAGATTCTGCAGGCTTGAAGCTTCTAAATTCACATAAAATCAAAGACAATTAGGGTTGGAAGGGCTCTCAGGAAGTCATCTAGTCCAACCCCCTGCTCAAAGTAGGAGCAATCCCAACTAAATCATCCAGCCAGGGCTCTGTCAACGGACACTTTAAAACTTCTAAGGATGAAGATTCCACCACCCCCTATGTAATCCATTCCAGTGCTTCACCACCCTCCCTGTGAAAAAGATTTTCCTAATATACAACCTAGACCTCCCCCGTTGCAACTTGACACCATTGTTCCTTGTTGTGTCATCTACTACCACAGAGAACAGTCTAGCTCCATCCTCCCTGGACCCATCTTTCAGATAGTTGAAGGCTACTATCAAATTCTCCCTCATTCTTCCCTTCTGCAGACTAAGCAACCCTAGTTCTCTCAGCTTCTCCTCTTAAGTCACGTGCTCCAGCCCCCTAATCATTTTTGTTGCCTTCAGCGGGACTGTCTCCAATTTGTCTACATCCTTTCTGCAGCGGAGAGTCCAAAACTGGACACTGTACTCCAAATGACCCACTGTACTCCAAAGGACCCCCAGGTCCTTTTCTGCTGCCTAGCCAGTCAGTCCCCAGTCTGTAGCAGTGCATGGGATTCTTCCATTGTAGGTGCAGGACTTTGCACTTTCCTTGTTGAACCTCATGAGATTAATTTTGGCCCAATCCTCTACTTTGTCTAGGTCACTCTGTATCCTATCCCTGCCCGCCATGTATCTACCATTCCACACAGCTTAGTGGCATCTGCCAACTTGCCAAGGGTGCAATCCACCCCATCCTCCAGATCATTAATGAAGACGCTGAACAAAACCAGCCTGAGCACCGACCCCTGTGGCATTCTGCTTGTTATCAGCTGCCAACTAGACATCAAGCCATTGATCACTCCGTGTTCAGCCCAATGATCTAGCCAGCTTTCTATCCACCTTATAATAGATTCATCCAACCCTTACTTCTTTAATTTGCCAATAAGAATACTGTGGGAGACCATATCAATAGCTTTGCTAAAGTCAAGGTATATTACTTCCACTGCTTTCCCCACATCCACAGAGCCAATCATCTCATCATAAAAGACAATCAGGTTATCAGACATGACTTGCCCTTGGTGAATCCATGTTGACTGTTCTTGATCACCTTCCTCTCATCCAAGTGCCAAGTTTTATTAGAGGATAAAATTGCAATTGACGGATAACCCTGACCTTCTAACTTGGGAGTGAATTCTGACTATGTAGCTGTACTGTGGTGAGGTTATAAAGGGAGGAAACAATATTCCACAATGAAACCATATAAACCTTCATCAGCTGTCTTTGCTACCAAGGCTGAAAGCAGAAAGCACCCCAGTACTTACATAATACTTAAATTAAGGGTTGACTAGAAAAGGAGGAACCCAGACCTCCTTCTTCAGGTGAGAGTCCCTATATGTTTTCCGATCCACACGGTATAGGGGGAGAGCACATATGTGCCATGTGCCAAAGCCAGAAGGTTTTCTTAGTAGTGTTCATTGAACCACATGTGTTGCGCGTCTCCTCTTGCTCTCGGCTCTAATTATCACGGGCCATGTGGATTGATGCTTCTCCAGTTTCCTCTGACATGTTCCAAACCTCTAGTCCTCTTTGATCTTAGTGGTTATGCATAGAGAGACTTTCTTGTAATTGTATAGTTCTTTGCTGGTTTTTATGTAGTTTCTGTAACTGTAATAGTTAGTTACTTAGGGTGCATCTACACTTACAAATTAAGTCGACTTAAGGAGGCTTAAGTCGACTTAAAATACTCGGCGTCTACACTGGGCTTTCCTTAAGTCAACTTAAGCTGCTCCTTAAGTTGAATTAAGGAAAAGTGAATTTGAATTAATAAGATCTAGTTTTAATTCGAACTAGCGCTTAAGTCGACTTTATTAAGTCGACTTAAGCCAGTGGAGACGGGGATTAGCGCCTTGGTGTAGCTTATTAAGTCGACTTAAAACGTTAAGTCGACTTAATAAGGTCAAAAAGGGGCCACGTCTATACTTGAAAGGTTAAGTCAACTTTTGTTAAGTCGACTTAATAAGGTCCACTTTAAGTCGACCTTATTAAGTCAATTTCATAAAGTCGACCTAACTTTTCAAGTGTAGACATAGCCCTAGTGATAGTTTTCCTCACTTGGGGTCTGACACCTCTCCTCCCAGGGACTGTGCCCCACAACCCAGGGTTCAAGAGCTGTGTTTTGGGCACCCTTGCTCATTCTTTGTGAATGACAAGCACCAGCGCTGTTTCAGGTGCTTTGGGGAAGCCCTTATCGTCGCTCTTTGCATGATCTCTGAGGCTTTCTCACTGCAGACCTGGGAAACATGACTGCTTTGCCACGGGAAGTATCTCATGGAGGAGGCCATGAGACCACATGCACACTTGGATCCAGGACCATCAGAACTGAAAGTGCAGCATCTGTCACCTTGCACTTCCCAAGCCTCAGATCCGGCAGTCTTGACCAAGCCCAGACATGAGAGCAGGAAACACTCTCACGGACATAGAAGCAAATCCCCGCTGAGGGCTGCTTCTAAGTGTAGCATTTTCTCTACAAGCAGTGCCAGGTAGGGTGAGACGTTGCATGCTGACACTGCTACACCGGTTCCCATACTTCCCCGCCTTGATGATGACCTGTTCTGTTCATTCCCTCTGAAGAAGCTGTGGGAAGGCAGGATACTGGGTTTGGGGGACCGTGGATCTAACCCACTTCTTGTTCTTATAACCAGCAGCACTGTTGGTGGCCCCAGTACCTGCCCAATGGGTGCCATCTCCTGCGCCATTTTGATTACTCCATGTACCCCTCCCTCAGTGACTGGCTCCTCATAGGCTGTGTCTACACCTGCAAGTTAGTTCGAATTAAGGAAACTTAATTCGAACTAACTTAAGCCTTGGCCAAAATAGGTTTTCATTAGTTCGAATGAAGGGCTTCCTTAATTGGAACTAATAAATTCTATTGCTTAGTTCGAATTAACGGTTAATTTTATCCATTAATTCGAACTAAGTCCAGTGTGGCCATATTAGTTCCAACTAACTGCTTAGTTTGAACTAATCGGCAGATTGACTTTCCTGCAACTGACTAATTCGAACTAAGCAAGTGCCCTGCATGGACATGGCCAGTTCAAACTAGCATTCTAGTGGGGCCATGCTAGTTCAAATTAAGTTAATTCGAACTAACTAACATTAGTTCGAATTAGTTAGCTCCAATTAACTAATTCGAACTAGCTTTTGTAAGTGTAGACATAGCCCTATTGCTTTCCCAACAGGAGCTTACCTCTGCCGTCTCCAGTCGTTGCATTCTCCTGGCCCATCTGGGCAGCTGCATCAATGAGAAGAAGTCAGTGCTCGTGCCTATGCAGACGATAAACTTTATCTGCACATGGCTTGAGTCAATTGCGGCTCAAGCCTTCTGTCCATCAGACCACTTTGCAACACTGACAACCCTAGGGGCAAACCCACCTCAGTCAGTCTGTTCACCTCCCTGTTTTCTCTCCCAAACCACATGCCTCCAATGCAGACAGGATCCTTCATTTTCCTCGATGTCCACTGTGCACTAGCCTTCTTTCTCCAGAAGATCCGTGCCTTCACACATCACTGAAGCTGTTAGTAAGAATTGTGGATGGGTCCAAAGTTGAAGGGCTCTGCTGCCAGTGGATCTCAAAATTGGTGTCCAGGTGTCTCTGGACATGTCTTCTTTAACATACAGCCACTAGATACAGTTACAGCATACTCTACGCAAGCACAAGCTACCACATTATCACATCTAGCAAAGGTTAGTGGCAAGACATTTGTCGAGCAGCAACATGGTGCCCCATTCACACCTTCACCTCCCACTATGCCCTTACCCAAGGGGTGGCTATGAACGCTTCCATGTGCCTCCTGCATCCTCACACCCATGTCCATGGTGATTACTGCTCGCTACTCACCCACGACTGGAATACATGTAGGGACCTCAAAGGAGAAGATATTGCTCACCTTTAATGGACAGTTCTTCGAGTTGTGTGGTCTCTATATGTATTCCAATACCTGCCCTCCATCCCCTCTGCCATGGACTAGCTCTCTCAGTGGTGAGAGGGTCACTGAAGAGGCGTCGTCTCATATGGCTTAACATCAGCTATCTCAGCTGGGAGCAAGAGGAGACGCACGATGCAAGTGTGAGTCAACAGGCACTTCTACGGAAACCTTCCAGCACCAGTGCACGACATGTATGTACTCCCATGGTCGGAATGTAAATAGAGACCACATATCTCAAAGAACCTGCAGTTACAGGTAAGTTAACCTTCTCTTTTCATTGCTTAGTGCAACCTGACATCCACGCCTGAACACAAGAGGACTCCACTCACTACTGATGGATGCGTCCTTGTTGTAGACATTTAAAAGTAGACTGATAAAACCACTAGTAAATACAGGGTAGGGAATAATTCTGCACTTGAGTCAATGCTGCAATGGGAAAAGGTCATTTAGGTTTGATTTTGCCATGTTAAGTTAAGGGCTATTGCTATGAGAGCAAGCTTTGTAGAATGGCTGCTCCACAAACACTTCCACCTTTCTGATCAGCCATATACCGCTATCAAAAAGCATGACATTACCAAACACATTGTCATTGCAGAGAGGCTTTCAGCAGGCACATAGTCTCCAGCCTAGCATACTCACCACTTCCTCCCCTTCATTTTTTAAAGCTGCATGCTAGCTTTTCTGTTCCAACAGGGGGGTTTGATGGGAGTAATCCCATGAGCCTACAAGTTACTGACCAGTTGGGGGAGGGGAGGCAGTTTATACTGATTGATGTGGTGTATAATAGATACATACAGTACGCGCAAATGATTTTGACCTTTGGATAATGAAAGGACAATTGTTTTTATGGCAGCATAGTTACAGCCTTAAAATACACGTCAGCTGTAATGTCAAGTCAGACCCTGCAAGGGGATGTACGCCCTCCGTTCTCTGGGGGGCTAGTAAGAATGGAAGTACCCGGAACTGTGCGCAGTCAGGTCGTTCGTAAAATGAAATGTTAGTTTTAGCTAATAGTCTCAGTCCGGATGTGAAGGGTGGTGAGCATTAACCATGGAGACAAAAGGAAGGAAAGGGCTGCTTTGGAGAACATGGCTGTGGCTTGATTTTTTAAACCAAAGACCCTGGTGCTAATGGCGTGGAATATAAGCCCACCAATGAGCAGAGTTAAACCCATATAGAGGGAGCTAAAAAAAGGCAAAAGTTAGTTTTAACGTTGCATTTCAGACCTAAATACTGCATAGAGGAATCTTTCACCCACACTGGAAGGAACTGTCATGCTGTGATCAGCAAACCGAGAACAGCGTTGGGCCTGAACCCACCAGGTGCTGAGTGCTTAGCTTCCCAGTACCTCACGAGATGGCCCTCCGCACTTCTCAGGGTTCCACAGTGCAAGAAGTCTGCGTTATGCCAAATGAAATTGAAATGCATGACTCCCTTTGAAGGTAATGGGAGAGCCAGAAGGTAAAATTTTCAAAAATGTTGCCGTTTCTTAGGAGCCTACTGTCCATTGTCAAAAGTAACATAGACACTTAGGCCTGACCTACTCTGCCAGGCTGCATCGACGGGAGATATGTAAGCTATGTACTGTAGAATGCATGTTTCCCATTGACTTACTTAAGCTCCCTTACCACAATGTCTTCACTGTGCTGCAACAATGGGAAATGCCCTCCACTCGACATAGCATTACTCTTTTCAGGGGAGGGGGCTGGAGGGGTGGACGTACTGCGTCAGATGGAGGGCACTTTTGGGATTGATTGAGCAGGTCTCCACTGGCCGCTCTGTTGATCCCTCTGCATCAGTTCATGGAGCCTGATGCAGCAACATACCCTATGAAACTTAAACTTCAATGAAAGTCGGTGGGAATTAGGCTTCCGAGATCCATATTGTAAAAGATTATGTAGGTGTTGCTCCGCTCAGCACTGCAATACCTATGTGACTTAGGCACTTTGGAATTTAAGTCCCATTGACTTTCACTTTTGAAAATGAGATTTAAGCTCCATAGTCACTTAGACCTTGCAACACTGAGGGCAGTAACACCTCCATACCTTTCAAAATCTGGGCCTGAGTCACTTTTGAAAATAGTATATATGCTTCTTTGCCACTTAGCCTCTCAATCTTTTTCTTTATTGTTGTGTGTCTTTGTGAACTGATTGAACAATCAGAATGCAGACACTTCAAAAAAAAAAACCCCAAAACTCATCAGTTTTCTGTTGTGGATTGGCATTCAGTGGGTCCCTACATAAATCAATCACTCTCTCTCTCTCTCTCTCTCTCTCTCTCTCTCTCTCTCTCTCTCTCTCACACACACACACACACACACACACTCTCTCTCTCTCTCTCTCTCTCTCTCTCTCTCTCTCTCTATTCCTGAACTGAGTGATATTGCTTAGATGAGTACTGTGTCTTTTAGAAACATTCAGAACCATCTATTCCCGGGGTCAGTAATTCCTGGCACACACTAGCCAGGTTGGAGCGGCAAGGGGTGCCCTCTGGGGCACCACCGAAAGTGCTCTCCTGTTGCCAGCCCTGAGGACCAAGAGCTGTGCTGTGCTCAGTGGTACCTCCTTCAGGTCCCTGTCCCCAAGAAGGGCACCGGGCGCCGCTCTCAGAAGCAGGGGGGCTGCGTGGAGTCACCCCCGAAAGCAGCCCTGATCTTGGCAACACCTCTGCTGACTGCTGCTCGCCGTTCTCTACAGTGGGGGGTGTCAGCAAAGATACCACCCAGAGTGGCTCTGCTCTCTGGCGCCTCCACAGACTCTTGCCCCAGAGAGCAGCGCTGCTCTCAGAGATGGGGGCGGGGCGAGAAAACTTGCCGTGGAGATCAAATTCTGTGGCAGCTCAGCTTCACCCCCCCACCCTCCCTAGCTGTTGTGCAGGAGGGAGGGGCAGTAAGCTGGGGTGCCACGGAATTTGCTCCCAGGTTTTCTTGGCAGAGTGGCCGCTGGCACTGGGGGAGGGTTGGGGGGAGGGGCTGGCATGGGAATCGGCAAGGGTTGCCCACCCCAATTTACTCTCTGCTAGCTGAACTCTGCAGCTGTTTCCTCAACCTGTGAGCCAACGGGAAAACTGTTCCCCAACAGAGGGTATCTTTAATCATTCAGCTACTTTACTTTTCAGAGATAGCACTCCAGTGCAGGGCCCCAACATAGGGAAGAGGGAGGGTACACTTTACCAAAACCTGGAGGCTCTGGGGGCTCCAGCTCAGGCCCCAATCCCTGTTGCCATGTGTGGGAGGGAGCTGGTGTTACAAGTGTGTACTGGGCCCGAAAATATTATGTTTGGACCCTGCCTGCGTTGCTAGCGAGGTATGTGCTATCAGGACCTATGTGCATTTTTCTTCTAGCACAAGTTCCCAGTACCCTCTTGTGGCTGAAAATGGCATTGCACCAGTATTAAAATAACCATATAATACTTATATGGTACTTTACATCTTCAAAGTGCAGCATGCTCATTAGCTAATTCATTCTCCCAGTGTTCATATGAAGAAGCTGAGATAAAGTTTTTTACACGCATTTTTGCAGCTGGGGAATTAGAGACATACAAGAGATTTACAGCCCAAACTTTCCAGTCAGATTCAGTGAGGTGTGCTCTCAGCACCTCTCGTAATAAGGGCCAAGTTGAGCTCTCAGAAATGGAGGCACCCCAAATGAGTGGATGCTTTTGAAAAATTTAGGCTTTTGTGATTTACCCAAGGCCATATAGTGAGTTATTGCCTGGCTGCTAGTTCCTGCTCAGTCTATTACAGCTGCCTTCCTAATAAAGTTCAGCTAATGATACAGAAGATAAATGTCCTCTGTCTGTAATTTGTACATTTGTTAGACCCATTTAGCAATGTAATGTTTATGGATTTTCCCTAGAACTGATGTCCGCCCACCAACTGGAAAAGAAAGAATTGGAAGAGAGTTTTGAAAAACTACGGCTGTCACTCCAGGTTAATACTTTCATTATGTCCAAACCCCAATGATGTCACAAAAATGTTCATGATGACAGCACTGTAGTGAAATGGAATTCGCTCAGCCAGTCAGAGTGCAGAGTTACTGACCCTTAACAGCCGCCTATTTTCTTAGTAATGCAGTTCCCTTCACACTGGTTGGTTCTGGGTGCCTGATTTCCAAAATTACCATGTGGCTAGTTCTCAGTAACAATGGTATATGAATCCCTGCACTCAGATTAATTAATTACCATTATTAACCAATTAGAGTTTAGGGATGTGAATAATTACTGTATGATGCTGTCTGAATAACTGTCCAGCAATTATGCATATTGTGTCTGTGATGATTGACTGACCCCTCTGCTCTACTTGGCTCTGTGCTGGTTCTTTTCAAGCTGTATGCCAGCTATAGAGATGCCTCCTCAGATACCTTCCCTCAGCTGAACCAGCAAAACATGCCAGAAGGAGAAGATGGGAAAAAAAAAAAACGAAAGCAAAGAAGTTGCAGCTGGGGAAAGGGATTGTAAGACGTTTTTAAAAAACCTTTTTGATTCATTTGCCGTCTTGAGTGCCCATCTTGCTCCACTGAAGTGAACAGGAGCAGAATCCAGCTCTCCCTGTCCTTCTCAGGAGTACTCTTATACTCACAATCACTTTTATAAACCATTTTGTAAAATAGTTTTCTTAAGCAAATAGCAGCTTTTGATTCTGCAAGTCTACACTGTCATTTCATCGTTCTGTCTCTGTTTGCACAATTTCTCACCATAATCACCAGCATAAAATCAAATCAGTTAAAAATGGTCATGGTGAAATTCTGCTGTTTGGGTTCTCTACCCTGAGAGCAAAATCCATCAGGGGATTTTGTGTGTTTCTGTGATGCATTTTAAATTTGGAACTCTTGTATGAACAAGTAAAGCATGTTAAATGGTGTTAGCTCTGCTTGTTTATCTATTCAGATTAATTTTGCTTTTCAAAAAATAAGTAACTTGTACAATTCCATACCGCTATGCAGCAGTATTGACTGTGCAGGTATAAAATGTAAAGCTGTATCAATGGTTCTTTTATTTGGTGAAATAAATGGTGTTAATGAAAGATTATGGCTGAGATTTTACACAGTTTTTGCAGATGCTGTTTGTAAAGCAGTGATATTAAAATCTTGAACTATTAATGCGATCAGAAAAGCAATTGTATTAAAATGGCACATTGTCAAATCATTGGTCCTCTTTGCATGCCTTGCTTACTTAAGAAAACAAGATTTCCCTGCTGTCGTGCAAAGGGGTCCACAGGCTGTACTCAGTATGAGGCACAGCTATTATGTAACTATTCATGCATCTGAATCAGTACTGAACCTCCCAAGGCAATCAGTGATTCACTTCACTGAGTTTAATATTGAAAATCCTTTTTTTCCATAAAGCAATTAAAGAGACTAACTACAGTAGTAGAATCAGTAGCACCTAAATGTTTCAGTCTGAAGCCTCCACCAGCCTCTTGAACCCCATCATTGATCTAGATACATTGTTTTATAACCTGTAGTATTGTTTTAGTGCTACAGAGCCAATGCTATGAAGAAAGAGTGAGCCTGATTCTGTTCCGCATGATACATCATCATCAGAGCAATTGCCTACATTCTGACTGCAGATTCTCTGTCACTGATGATGATGCAAGAGGCAAAAAGAACACAGCTTAGTTTTCATATCCCAAGTTAAATTTTCTAGCCAGGAAAAGGGAGAAAAATAGCAAGGGGGTCCTTTGTTGCTTGGCTTTACAAGCCATAATACCCCACCCCCTCTTTTTCCCATATGCTGCTAAAGCTGATGGATAGTGGCTATGCAACTATTCTGAACCCAGGTGCTGGACTGATAGGGAATTACATTCCCTTAGCCCATCTTAGGCCTCTGAGCAAAGCATATTTATTTGGGCTTTAGCATTTGGTCTGTAGAGTGGTGTGAACAATCCCCTTTCATCTTAGTGGAATGTTAACTCTGAAACATAATGAAGACCATTCAGAGTCAACATATTAACTCTTTCACTGCTTATCATTTTAGCGGAAGCATCTACCTGCTATGAAGCTTGGGACTATGGGCAGAATATGAGTACTGTCCTCCCTATTCTGGTCTCTGTGAAGCAGTAACCTTATACAAGTTATCTCTTTCATGAGAATCACATAAACATGCATGTCCTCCCAAGCAAGTGTATTGGCTCTCACACAGCCAAAAGGGCTGGGATTTCTTAGCTAGGTACAGTTTTAGAAGCTGCTACTTGTGGGCCACTTAAGCTAAAGATATGATTAATATCAGGTTCTTCAGGTGAAATACTGGTTCTGTTAGTTATTAAGTTATCAGAAGTTTGAGTGATTTAATGAAAAATACCCCTTGCAGTAGCTTCTTAGTCCTTCAAATCAGCTCCCATGTACTTGGGCACTGGAAATTTATCTGTATAAAAGTATCACCAAAGACTAATGGTTTTTCTACTTCTCATTAATTGCAGGACCAAGTAGATACCCTCACTTTCCAGAGCCATTCTCTAAGGGACAAGGCAAAGCGATTTGAAGAAGCTTTAAAGAAAAATACTGAAGAGCAACTAGAGGTAGCTGACAACATTAATATGCATTTTAAAAACAGCAGGACATGCTTGTAAACATGGCCCACATTTGTCTTAACAGGTTATTATCAAAAGAAATCTTAGCTCAGGTGTGGCTACAAATATGGGCAAATCAAAGACCTGGATTGTGAACTTTGTAGTAGGTTTGAATCTAAGCATAGCTCTGGATGCAAATATCTCCCTCTTTCTCTTATTATTGGGTTATTATCCATTCATTTGGGGGTTTACTTTAGTTGCTCTATTTCTCACTTTCATCATGCTTCTGTTTCTCTTCTGTAAGGTTTTTTCCGTCTCCCTCCATTACTTTTTTAGTTCCCTCTAATGCTCTCTTTCTTCTTCCCTCTGTAGTGTTTTTCCTTCTTCACTTTTCTCATCCTTTCATATTAATGTGCTTGTCCCCCTTGCCCTGTGATGTGATTCTTTGCTTTGCTTCCATCATGTTTCCTTCAGTGGATTGTCTGGCATCAGGAGTATCATAGGAGAAGTTTATACTCTCCGTATCCCATTGGAAACACAACAGAGCAATAGAATCCCTAAACCCGATAGTCATTAACGAAGCCCATTATTAGCAGACTCTTTTAGAAATTGGATCTAATGAAGACCGTTCGCTAACGTTGTGTCCCACATACATTTGGGAATTCAGAACTCTCACCTTGCTAGTGCATTAAGACTCTCTGTGTGCTAAACTGAGTTTTCAGCACCTGGTTCTTTCCACCAGAGCAACACAAAATGCCTCGTGTATACTGATGAGCCTCCCTCAAAGAGGAAAGGGTATGGAAAGGGCAAAATTCTGGTCTGAGTTACACTGCTATAAATCCAGATTATTGACACCTGCTTCAGTGGAGTTAGTTGTGAAACCCAAGTAATTGAAGTCATTGGTGTTAGTCTGGATTTTATTGAGTGTGAGTGAGAAAAAAAAATGTTGGCCAATTTAGCTTTGGTCAACTGAACCCTAGCCCCATAATTCCAGAGGTACCTCAGCTGGAAAGGGGAGTATCTTCTCATCCTCATTCACTGTCTTTCTCTTTTTAGGAGTTTAATTTATGAATAGTTCACCTGCTCTGCCACATATATCACGGATAAAGTGCTCTCACCTACCAACACCTAGCCCCGATCTCCAGACTTAGTTTCTGTGTCTGAATGACGTCTTTCACAGTTGCATTCTTCTCCAGAAACAGTAACTCTCTGCACAAACCTCAACAATTCTGGGTAGTAGTTGCCTAGCAGGGGGAGGGGTTGTGGTTGCTAAGCAACATTTAGCACACCTATCTTATCTCTCTAATGGAATTAGATATATGGCTAAAATGATTGAATGTTGATAGTGAGTAAAAATTCAAAAGAATCCAAGTGACTTAGGAGCCTGCATCCCATTTACTTTCATGGAAGTGAGGCTTCTAAATCACTTGGGTGCCTGTGAAAATTTTAACCAGTGGCTGAATATGTAACTATGGTTGGAAGATGCAGTATTCATAATCTTTCTTTTCCTAGGTGGCACTAGCTCCATATCAGCACTTAGAAGAAGATACGAATAGCCTGAAACAGGTTTTAGAAATGAAGAATCAGCTAATTCATCAACAGGAAAAGAGGATCATGGAACTAGAAAAGCTGGTCAGTTCTCATTTTCCCCTCCCAATGCAGGGAGGTGGGAAGATATGAGCTGGATTGGAATGGAGGAGCTAGAAGAGGAGCCTGGGACTGGACAAACACAATGAAGGGCTCACAGAGGGCTAAACACTGGTTTCTGCCCTCTGCCTTTTACTGTGAAGTGTCCCAGTTTTTCATTCTGAAAGGGAGAGAGGGAAGAGGTACTCCTTTTTATCCACTTCTCCACCAGCCTCCTTCATCCCCTATGGCATCCCCCAAAACCTCGCCATGACTGCCTGCTCTGGTCTCTCTGAAATCTGCTCAGCCTTCAGGGTGATAGGAAAGGAGACAGTAGAGGGGAGGGGGCTGTGATATTTGCAGCCCTGTCACTAAGTATGGAGCACCAGCTGCCCTATCCCGTCCCACCAAAACCAGGAGTAGGAGCAACTCAAGGGCAGAAGCAACGCGAGTGGAAGAAAGAGAGAACACTTGGGCCATGTTGCTCCTTTATTCAGTAATCTTTGGTATATCTTGCCTCAATAATGTGAATTAGTGAGATGCAAGAAGAAATCTCACAGGGTCAAGAGGATCACACTGGGAGTCCTTTGACTTATAGATATGCACCCTAAATATAACCTAGTCCTGTAGCACACTCCATTCTCTTTGTTTGTCGGTCTCAGGTACAAGCTTTCCAGTTGACCAAAAGTTACATTTTCATTGTAAAGTGGATCAATTTTGTGAGACTTGACCTGTGAGAATGAGAGTAGGTTTCTAGCCTGGTGACAGGATGAGTCATTACCCCCGTGGGGCAGCTGGATTTACTGCTTAAGCCCAGCATTTAGCAAGCTTTGCTTCTATTTATGGGGAAGTTTGGGAACCGTGTTGATTATTTTGCTGAACAGTCCAGTTCCTTGTGTAAACAGATATAGAGTGACATCTCTCTGTGCAGCTGAGATGTCTTAGCAACTAACATGCTACTTCCTAAAGATAGAGCAGAATGTGGAAACAGTTGATGTAGTGTCCGAGGTGGCTCTGCTCATTTTGTTTGTGTTATATCTCAACCGTGTCAGATGGTAGGATTCTACTTCTACTATGGATGTGATTTATAGAACCCTCTTATAGAGGTTCTCAATAGGGGGGTGTTACCACAGCAGATGTCTGGGAATCATGACTCCCCTGCTCTTTGGGAGGGGGATTGCAGATACACATCAGGAAGCTTCTGTGGGGGGAGCAAAGAGGACCAGTATGGATAAAAGGGTACCAGTGTGGGATAGGTTGAGAATCACCACCCTATTGACGCAGAACATTGTACCTAATTTACCACTGCCTCACTTCAGTGCCAGGCTGAACCCCACTGAATTCAGTGGAGTGACATGTTGTTCAGCCAGGCCCAGAGTATTTACAACCTAATCTCACATCTGCAGCCAGAATAATCTACCTTCCTCTGACCATGATTATTAGCTGTTACTGTAAGAAAAAACAAAAACTTCTTCCTAAGGATTAAAATCCAAATTCCCCTGCATCACGCTGTTGAAATCTCAACAAACCCTCTCTTGTTGCAGGCTGAAAAAAACATAATATTGGAAGAAAAAATTCAGGTGCTACAACAGCAAAATGAAGACCTCAGAGCCAGGATTGATCAAAATACCGTTGTGACAAGGTTTGTACAGATATTTGTAAACCACTTGATTTTCACAGGAAACAATAAAATTACAACTGTACATGGCTACAGCCACTTCAAAAGCAGTACAACTAACCTATTTTCCCTTCCAGAAATGTATTTTAATTCTTACCTGCGTATTTTAAAATAAAGGAGGTTGGCTGCGTATCCATATTATTAAATTAAACTGCTGGCCTCACTGGTGAGACCACAGCTCCCAGTTGCCTCTGAGTGCAGAGCCAATCCCATACCATTAGTCAGCAGCTACTGGGCATGGGAGAGCTGGCAGTCTGAAAAGTAATAGCCTGACTGTGCTGGTAGCTTTAGTATTTGTGTTTTTGATGATGTACTTGTGCTGTGGTTGAACATAGGAGCTCCAACCCTTGAGCAGGACCCCGTTGTGCTAAGTGCCATATCAAGAGAACAAAAAAGACAGTCTCTGTCCCAATCAAAGTATAAGACAAGAGACAGTCAATGGATACAGACAGACGGGGCTGTACAAGGAAACTGTGAGCCAATATCAATGGGCTGAGGGCTGAGCACACAACAGTCTAACCACAGTCAAGTTTTTTGTAGTCATTATGGCAAAACAAATGATATCACGTCTCGCCCATTTCCAGTCTCACCAGGTTAACACTCAAGGACAATTAGATACAATTATTTTCTACAAATATTTGCAGAATGGATGCTGCTAGGTTAAAAGTGTGTTTTTCCTTAGTGGCTGGGTTTCCTTATGGGTCTTAACTTCAGGAGTCTAAGATTTCCAAAGAGGTCTGCACTTCTGTTTGAATTTTTTTAGGGGGTCCACAAATGAAAAATGGTGAAAGCTACTGCCTAGGAGATAGGTTCCTACAGTCCCTAGTAGGTCATGTGTTTTGTTTCCTCTATATACATTTCTCAGTGTGAGGAATGCTGCTTTAAAATAGACTGCTTGGGGAGAATCCTGAACTTAAGATCTAGGGTGAAAGTCAACTTTAAAGCAAATCATTTTTCAGCCTTGTTACATGACTATAGGAGTTAATATAAGAATTTTCATATGGGACAATCTAATGGATTCCACGTTTATCTTCAACAGAGCTTAATGCCTGAGGACTGGGGTGAAATGTCTTCTTGCCTTCAGTTGGTGGTCAGGTTAAACAATAGACAAGAAGATAGCCCATAGCATGTAATCTTAGCTAGAGAAACATCAGGGCCTATTTTTATTCACAGTAAAGTGTAATCCTTTAAAATGATTTATGAAGCTGTTTGCCTCCTTCAGCCAGGGCCCTGTCCAGTCCACATGACGTGTGCTTTCTGGGACGTGAAACCCTCACAGTCACCTAGCTCAGCCCTGCCCTCAGCCAGCTCTGGAAGACCATCTTGACACTCAAGGGTGTAATACTAGCCAAACTCTGAGCTCTGTGGGAATAGCTCAGGCAGGTTGGAGAGCTCAGGTCATAGGGGATCTACGAACCTGTAGTGAGCAGTGCCCTATTCCCTTGTTCCTCTACCACCTTCTGATGCAGGGAATGGGAGTGACCCCTGCTGCTTGTCCCCATTAGGAAGGACACAGGCAGACCCACTCTGAAAAGGGGACATGAAACGATGAACAGCAAATCTGTACATAGCGGAATAACTGCAGGAATAGGGGTTCCTGATCCCCAATCAGATAGCCTGCTGGGAGACTCCCACAATAGGAGGTGGGAATCAGCGTACGGTTGATGGAAGGAGAGAATGAGGAGATAACATTTGATTCTAACCCTTTCTTCATCATTGCCCATAGTCCAGAACTAGCTGCTGAAGTTGGACAGTGCTACGTTTTTACCCAGGGGATTTAGTAATCATAAGGGAGGGTTGGGCTTCCAAGGAGGAAGCGTGGCTTCATGGTTAAGACACTGGAGGGCACTCTGGCCATTCTTGTTCAGTTCGCAACTCTGCCAAAGATCTCCTGTGTGATGTTGGTTAAATTACAACCTCTGTGTGCCTCAGATTCTTATCTATGGAATGGGTATGCCCTTGAGCTCTGGAGGGAGCCATGCTGAGATTGCTTAATCAGGGTAAACTGAAAAGAATGGGGCAGGCATCCCCCCCAAAACCAGTGGTTATTTCAAAAATTAGATTCACCCCTCCGGCAACAAAATAGGTTCTAATTACCTCACTGGTTACCCAGAAGCCAAAAACACATCCCTTAAAGCCATCTAGTTACTTGGCTTCCATCCAGACAGTCAAATCAAATATGATGGGGATTACTGAAAATATTGTCCATCATATAAAAAGTTCTACCAGTCCCAAAGAACCAAACACATTACACACCAGGGCAAAGAATATAGACTTACAGATAATTCTTATTAACTAAATTAATACTTATTTTTAAAAAAAGAGAAAAGAGAGAGCATTATACATACAGAGGACAGTAAAGTCCATAAGTCAGTTTCATAGTAGAGAAGTTAAGCTGAATTGCAGAAGTTCTTTCAGGATCCATTTTGTAGATTATGATCTAAATAGTCCATGTATGGAATTTGTTCAAATTCTCCCATTAGAATTAACACGATGATCAAAGCCTTCCTGGAGATCGTTGTCTTGTGACTTGAACTCCCTCTGATGAAATCCAAGGAGATCTAAGATAAACAGGATCAGTAACCTAAAATCTTTTTTTAGACAGTTAGCAGGACAGTTAGCAGGTGTAAGTGTTCGTAGCAGAGGACCCACCTGACAGGCACCTCCTGGCAATGTTATGGGGAATTACTCAAGTGGTCTGCTATCATGTGGTCTCTGCTTTGCCTCTCCCACACCAAACTCTAGTCCTGAGTCCGCTTCTAGGACCTTAGCCCTCCAGCTAAATCCTCTTTAATCCACCCCTTCCAGGGTATAATTAAGTCCCGTCTGGCCCACTTTGCATCAGTGTCCAATGCTAGTCCATTTGCCGCTTCCTTGCGGGCCCTGGTAAAGCCTCAGCCCTCGGGCTGAGCCTTTAGTTCTTCTTCTCTTCCAGGATATAGTCCCAGCTGGCCTGCTTCTATCAGTGGCCAGCAGTGTGCACTGCTCCCAGTGGTCTCCCACCCACCTGCCGTCTGGGGGAGGCGTGTGGGACCTGGGCCCACCCGCTTCTCCGAGCCCCGGCCCAGGGACCCTATGCACTTGGCTGAGTGCCACCTCAACCCCCTCATTCCTTTTCAGTCTTTGCCCTTTCCAGATCCCCTGGGCCATACACACTTCCCCCAGGTACCTGCATCCCTTGTATCAAGGCTGGGGCTAGGCAGGGCCCCCATAAGCTGTCCAGGGTCCTGTCTCCCACAGTCCTGCTCCCAGCACAACCTGTCTCCTCCCAGGGCTGAGGCCAAGTGCCTGAAGCAGGAGCTGTACTGCTGCAGCCCTTCCTTTATACTGCCTACTGTGCCCTCATTGGCCCTGCAGCCCTCTGCTCCATTTGGCTAGTCTTCCGGCGGGGCTTTTAACCCCCTGCCTGGCTGGAGCAGGGAGTTACCCTGCTACAGCAAATTCCAAAGGGGTAGCCGTGTTAGTCTATTGTAGAAAGACAACAGAGTCCTGTGGCACTTTTATCTGTTAGTCTTTAAAAGTGCCACAGGACTCTGTTGTCCTGCTACAGCAGGTTATTGATGTTTTCTTGACAGCAGGTGTTTCCTTGAGTGGATATTTAGGTGATTATTTGTGGTTTTGAAGTATCATCTCCTATTTCCTGTGCACACAGGTAACTAGCTAATTAGCATAAGATAATTGGCTATCTCCAGCCATTTACAGATAGTTTAAAGAAAAACAAAAGACAGCATGATTACTACTTTCAAGTTCCATCTAAATGTTAATATCTTCTTTGATGTCTAAACTAACAAAATATAATGAGAGACAGGAACTATCCAGCTACATCAATACACAGACTAACACGGCTAGCCCTCTGGAGCTGAAAGGTAGGAATAGGATACAGTGTGACCTCGACAAATTAGAGGATTGGTGTGACGGGATGCACATCCGTGCAGCTCTAGGGCATGACCTGTATAACTTTTCTGTTCAGTTTTGCAGTGTAATTGCGTTATTTGATGCCAATTACGCTATACCAGGTTCCTTTGTGAATGCTCAGAATGTGTTCCACGTGGCTGCCATGGTGCCATGTTTCCTACAGCAACATGTATGTACAGATGTGAAGCATGATACAGGGTTCAGACTCTCAGGACTCTTTCTAGCACAGTGGCTGGAGATTTACACATCAAAGGGAATGCTAATGCCCTCCCCTGCTCAGGTAGAAGTGAAGAGAATCTCACAACAGGACAGTGGGAGGAGGGGTTGTCAGCAGTTGGTTAAAACAAAGACACAGAGACTGAGAGGGGAGAAGCTGCAAGCTTTGAGCCTGAGAAGACACCATCTTGCAACCAACCTCAACAAGATCAGGGCCCTGCCTGAGAACAGGCAGAGAATGGCTGTAAAACATCAAACAGCCGAACACCATGCGCATAATCTTGGACTCTGAGGTCAGGTTAGGTAGAGATGTTAGGGTAGCATGCGGTTTATACCTTTTATTTGATAGTGGTCACTCCTGACTCATTTATAGTATGGTTCTGCCTTGATTGGCCATATTCTCACTTGAAATCAGACTCTGATCAATAAACTAGTAGTTGTTTTACCTAAAGCTGTGTGGTCTTTAGAGGGTGCGGATGTGGGAGGCTGGGCACAATCCACTTCTTTGTTAAGTGGACGGACTTGAGACTAAGGTGATTGGGAGTGGGTCCCGATCCCTGTAGGGCAGCAGCTCCCAGTGTAGTGTCTGGGACTGGGTGTGCTTGCTTGGGGACCAACGCCTGTGTGGCTGGTGGATTTACACCCACTGCCTGGGACCAATTACACGCTGGTGGCTGGTGTGGACTGACTCAGGAGTGAGTGGTCACCCAGCAAAGCGGAGTGAATTGGGGTTCAGGAGTGGGGTTCAAGCGGTCATAGCAACACACCAGACTGGATTTGGGGAGCAGCCTGTCACAATTGGTCCAAAAGAGGAGGATCAACAAGGACAAGTGCAGAGTCCTGCACTTAGGTCAGAAGAATCCGATGCACTGCTACAGATTGGGGAGAGACTGGCTAAGCAGCAGTTCTGTGGAAATATACCTGGGGGTTTCAGTGGACGAGAACCTGGATGTGAGTCAACAGGGCCCCTGTTACCAAGAAGGCTGATGGCATATTGGGATGCATTGGAAAGAGCATTGCCAGCAGGTCAAGGGAAGTAATTTTTCCCCTCTATTCCTCACAGGTGAGGCCACATTTAGAATATTGTGTCCATATTTGGGCCCGTCACTACAGGAAGGCTGTGGACAAATTGGAGAGAGTCCAGTAGAGGGCAACAAAAATTATTAGGGGGCTGGAGCACATGATTTATGAGGCAAGACTGAGGTAACTGGCCTATTTAATGTACACAAGAGAAAAGTGAAGGGGGATTTGATAGCAGCCTTCAGCTACCTGATGGGGAGTTCTGGGAAGGGTAAGCTAGACTGTGCTCTGTGTTGGTACATGACAGAACAAGGAGCAATGGTCTCAAGTTGCAGTGGGGGAGGTTGGATATTAGGAAAAACCTTTTCCCTAGTAAGAGTTACGAAGCACTGAAATGGGATATGTAAGGAGTCGCTGGAATCTCCATCCTCAGAGGTTTTTACGGCCCATCTTAACAAAGCCCTGGCTGGGATAAATTAGTCAGGATTGGTCCTGCTTTGAGCAGGGGGTTGGACTAGATACCTCCTCAAGTCCCTGCCAACCTTCACGATCTATGGTTCTATATCTGGCTTGTGGTGGATAATCTGCAGACCATGAGCGCCTATTGTGATGCTGTGGCCAAAAGAGTTAAGGCAATCTGGGGATGCATAAGCAGGGGAATCTCATGTAGGAACAGAGAGGTTATTTTACCTTGATATGTGACACAGGTGCCAGAACAGTATTTGGTACAAGTGCTAGAGTGGTGTGTCTAGTTCTGGGCCCCACAGTTCAAGAAGGATGTTGATAAATTGGAAAGGGTTCAGAGAAGAGCCACAAGAATGATTAAAGGATTAAGATCCGAGTGGTAGACTCAAGGGCTATGTCTACACTTACAAAAGCTAGGTCGAATTAGTTAATTCGAACTAACAAATTTGAACTAATTTTAGTTAGTTTGAATTAACTTAATTCAAACTAGCTGGCCCCACTAGAATGCTAGTTCGAACTAGCCATGGCCATGCAGGGCACTTGCTTAGTTCGAATTAGTCAGTTGCAGGAAGGTCAATCTGCCGAATAGTTCAAACTAAGCAGTTAGTTCGAACTAATATGGCCACATTTGACTTAGTTCGAATTAACGGATCGAATTAACCATTAATCTGAACTAAGCAATCGAATTTATTAGTTTGAATTCAGGAAGGCCTTCATTCGAACTAATGAAAGCCTAGTGTGGCCACGGCTTAAGTTAGTTCGAATTAAGCTTCCTTAATTCGAACTAAATTGCAAATGTTGACATAGCCAAAGAGCTCAGTCCATTTAGCCTAACAAAGAGAAAATTAAGGGGTAGCTTGATCAGTCTGTAAGTACATACAAGGAAAACAAATATTTAATAATAGGCTTTTCAATCTGGCGGAGGAAGTTATAACATAATCCAATGACTGGAAGTTGAAACTAGACAAATTCAGACTGGAATAAAGGTGTAAATTGTTAAGAGTAAGAGTAATTAACCATCAGAACAATTTACCAAGGGTGATGGTGGATTCTCCATCACTGTCAAGTTTTAAATCAACGTTATTTTCTAAAAGATCTGCTCGGGGAATGACTTTGGAGAAGTTCCCTCGACTGTGTTATACAAATGCTCAGACCTGATGATCATAGTGGTCCCTTTTGGCCTTAGAATCTGTGACTCTGTGAAAAAAATGACACAGCCAAGGCTGGCAAACCATGACCAAGCATGTGGAAGGGTTGTATATTAGCCAACACACAAGCAGCAAGAAAGAGCCTGTGTTCTGCCTAGGAGGGAAAAGCCGCCTGCATCTTCAGAGTAACATGAAGCTTGTTTCTCCTTCTGTCTGGTTCCATTCCATCAGATGACAGATCATTAACTGCATTTTCCTGACCCAGTATGTGGGAGATTAAAACAAGCGGGGGCTCTTTTCCCTATCTGCATGCTAAAGCAGGTTGTCTTCTAGGACAAGTCTGTATCACACAGCCCGGTCACAGCTGCTTGGCTGTGAATGCATCCTCCTACTCAGACGTCTCTCTGAATTACCTGTAAGTTGTTCATATAACTCACAGCCTTCCTCCCCCAGCAAACTGCAGTCTTTATTAATGTCACAGAAGAGAGTATGTTGGCTGATACACAGCATTACAGTGAATTTGTTAGTCTATCTGGCAAGCTGTGTTACATGTAAAAGAGTCTAAAATGTTCTGAGGGCCTGATTCTCCAGCTGCCACATGAGTATTTCTGCTTATGGGCATAATAGTATGTCCTATGCTGGCTTTGAGATTCATTCGTAAGAGTAAGAGCTGTAGTGTTACCCCCTAAACGTTTAACTGGGTGGGAACATACTGATTGGTTGATGGCCTGTCTGGGCTTGCATAAAACCTTTATGGCCCACATTGCTGAGGGATGGGGGGGAAGAGGAAAGTGCGACAATCTTTTAAGAAGAAATCCAAACCAAAAACCCCACCTCTAAGCAGAGTTGGAGAAGTGTCAGAGACCCCAGGAAATCCCTTAAGAACTTGACTATTGCTGTTGATTTTATATGGCAAGTGCTCAAATATGACACTGACTGGCCGCAGTGTAAAGCCAATTGATCAGTAAATAGGTAAATCTCCCTAAAAACACCCTCCTCTCTCAGCTCAGAGCATACATGTAAAGGTTCAAAAAGAGTTGGGTAGAAATCTGTCTACAAACCGTCAGTTTTATATTTAATAAACGTTGTAAACATGAAGTCAAATTAATTCCTGATGTAACTGCCTTGAGCTAAGTGGAGGGATGAACATGGCACATTGTACTTATGATAAGAGGGTATCTTGGCTACTAAATTTCTTACTTATCTACAGAAAAGGTACATCATGGTCCAGAGCCCCATCAACATGCTTTAATCCTGACCTGGAGAGAGCACCAGTCTAGTCTTCATGATCTTTTCATCCTGGCTGCATATGCTGCAATTGCCATCAAGGATAGCAATACAAGCCAGTAGTAATTGTGGGAATGTTTTGCTTTGCAGTATGGCCACATGATGTCCCCTTGGAATCAGAGTTATTATACCAGCTGTCTGCCAAATACCCATCGGGAGACAGCAACTTAGAGTCATACCTGACCTGAATCTAATTCAGACCCCAGGGACAAAGCCTTGAAAGGCTCCTGGTCCCATTATTGGTGCCCCTGAGCCATGCACTCCCATCCCTGTTTCTCTGATTGCTTTAAAATGTATTTTTTATTCATATAGAAAAAACCCCCAATGATGAGGTATTACAAATAACTGACTTGTTAATGAACTCAAGAGCTCTTGCACTCTCACACGTAGCACACATGGCGTTGGAATTTACAGTAACTAGAAGACAAAGTGCTTGGTGTTTTCTCGCAAGTTTTTGGGTTGCAGCAGGTCTTTGTGATCTGACTCAGCATCATCTGATGGAAACACTGTACCAGGCACTGCAGGTTTGTTACCTGGAATACTCTGCTTGGATCCATCACACCAGCATGTTGCGGGTGTGACGCTACCCTAGGTGGTGTCTTAAACAGCCACGTAAAGGCAGTGGCCTCAACAGCTGTCATATTTGCTTTGGTGACAATCCGGTACTGTCGAGGCTTGTGAAATGTTAAGTTATGCATTATTTCCCTCTCCAGGCAGTTGTCTGAGGAAAATGCTAATCTTCAAGAGTACGTTGAGAAAGAAACTGAAGAAAAGAAGAGGTTAAGCAGGACTAATGAAGAACTGCTTTGGAAGCTCCAGACAGCAGAGCCCATGAGCCCTGTTAAACTGTCTCCTACATCTCCTACTCCTATTTACCGCTGTTCATCGGGACCTCCTACCCCTGCAAAAGTCAGCACGGTGCCAAGATGACAGCTCCACTTGGCTTTCGGAGTTAATCTCGTTTCCAATCTGCTGAATGTTATCAACCAAGAAAATATTAACAACCATAGATGCCCAGGATTGGTTACTGCAGGCATGCTGTATAGCTGCATAACTGTAAACTAGGCGGTGTATTATTATAATTCCCATATAGATGCTCCTGATACTGGCATACTGATGTCTTAGAATAGTATTACCAGTGTAGTCTGATGTGTAAACATTTTACCATGGTTAGAGCCAAAAGAAAGAAAATATTTCTAATAATGCTGCAGTGTTTCAGGTTAGTTACAAACAGTTCACGTTCTGAATATCAGTATATGTATGTGTGTTTATATAGATATATTGTTCCTATATATATATGTATATAGACACACACACATACGGAGTTGAAGATGTTCTGAATTGCATTTTTTTATATTATTGGATACTACTAAGCGCTGATATATTTTCATTATGGTCAGCAGTTTTGTAACTTGTGCCTAAGACTTATATCTAAATGAAATGCATTTCTGTCAAGCCTCCCAGGAATATTTCTACCCAGAAGAGAAGAAAGTTACTTAGAAATAGAAGCGCCTTCCAAACTACCACCAAGTGGTACACTATATAACGTGAACACCAGCGACTTTGAGATTCTGAAATAACTGCCTTCAAAACAATCACCTTTGCATTCAACTCCAGATAAGGTCACTCATTCCATTCTCCAAATTTATATTATTAGCATCAATGTTTGAGTGGTTGTAGGATAGAGACAAGAAACTCTGAGGGTTTTAGTAAATTCTGAACAGTTTATTTTCTAGACTGACTCCATTTTACTCTGTCGAATCCCTGTTATGCTTTTTTTTTTTTTTAAGTGAACGTTTTTTAAAGCAATTTGAATCTGTAACAAATCCATAGGGACGTAGAACTGAGTCCCATGTTATTTTATTGCAAGGCTCCCAGAAAGAAGAAAAAAATTGCTGTGATCTTGACATTTGGCCTCAGTGGGATGTTCTGAGAATTTAGATCCAGTTTGCCTCAGGATACAGCAGGGATCCTGCACACATTGGGCTAAAGTTTGCCATTGTTAACAGCCGGGAGAACCCATGGGAAGATATGTGGGGCTGCATGTATCCAACTGAGGCCAGAATTTTGTCTCTTGTCTTATGTACCCATATATTTTGAGTTAGATTGAAACTGACCAAACTACCTTAAACCTCCACCTTCCAGGCAAAGCGCAAATACTCTTAGGTTTCCCTGTTACATTAACTCCCTTTGCTGCACATGTGAACCATGCCTGTATTGCAGTAGCAGCTTCCAATGCAGTGCTTGTCTAGACCAGATCGAATGTCACACTAACCTGAGTGTGAGCATACTGGTTTCCCAGGGCTACAGCGCCTCAGACAGCATTGAGCATGAGAAGGGGTTAATGGTATTTGAAATGGATCCCAGGTCCGGGGATAGGAACTACACAAAGCCAGGGGAGGTCCTCTTGTCTTTGATGTTCTTTAAATGTGGGTTCTAGAGTTTGCATCAGGTTTTTTAGGATTAGAATGTGAAAGAGTTTGATGTAGCACAGTGGCAGTGTAGGAGTGTGATTCACCCCCACAAAAGAAAAATGTTTTGCCTTGTTTCTTAAAATGATGTGATGCTTTGATTTTCAGTTTGTGGCAAAGATCCTGCAGGTTTTCTTGCCTGTTCACAGGGCACACTGTTGCTTCAGGACCTGAACAAGTGAAAGTCAGGATGTAAATAAATGCAGAAAATAGTCCAGGGTCACAGAGCAATGTGAAAGAGTTGTTCTCACAAGGTGTGTATTGTGGGATCTGGCTCATTGATGCCGATAACTCAGATGAAAGCAGGCAGGGAGGCGTTTACTCCAGCAAACATGCTTATTGTTTGCGTTTGAAATATGCTTCAGCTTTCCTGTGATGTATCCAGAACGCTCAGGCTGCAGCTTAGATAGAGCCAGCTTCAATCTAGTGTCCTTTCCCCATCCCATGATGTAAAAATTAGGTCAATTTTTTTTAGAGAAATTTTATTTTTGTAGCAGTTTTGCATGATGTTATGATATTGAGTCCGTTGAACATCTTATTAGACTAGACCATGCCATATTTGACTAACACTGTTGAAATACGTTACTAGATTGTATGTGTTCAGCAAGTACACTCTGAAAATAGGAGAGTAGTTAAAAAATAAAAACCACTATTTCCACTATAATTTTATTCACTTTCACCCTGCATTTGCTAAATGCACAGATACGCTGCAATACCTGTTCCATTGTTCTGTTCCCCTCTGGTGCAATGTGTTCTATTACAGTAAGAGTTGTTACCATGATGTTAATCTAAATTATCCCATGTGCGACTCACTAAAACATTGTACTGCTATGATCTGAGCTGGCTCAGCCAGTTTCCTCTCATGGTTTCTCTGTTTATGGTGCTTTACTCATCCTTTTGTCTGCTAAGTGCATATGCAATGGATGTATCCAGCAATGAATTGGGAGTGAGAGCTTTAATGGTCAGTAGACAGGGCTACTGCCAACCCCATCATCATTTGGTGTCCTTTCCATTTTCCCTGTCTTGTAACAGTTACTTCCCAGTGGTGTTTGATACTGATTGCTGATGGTTCTGTCCGTATGTCTAAAGTTGGCCTCCTTCTCCAATCCATCAAAGCTGTGCAAAGAGGTTACTGAGTAGCAGTCTACCAGAAAGCCCTTCCCTGACAAATTATAAGCATATGTCCCTCCAGTATAATCCATAAACAAAGATTTTCTGAATGGCAGTGGAGAGCACTGCAACTCTGTCCTATAAGCTTTGTTTCTGACCAAGGATCCATTCCTCCTCCAAACACTTCCCTCTTTCCCTGTCCACACTTCCCCATATAAATGCTAACGTCTACTGGAGTTAAGCGGTTGGTAAGAGAGATCGGACCGTCTGATGCAAGAATGGCATTTGACATGAATATAGTAAGGGCTCAAACCTCTTTTCCTTATGCACCAAAATTCCCCCTAAAGCCTCCATGAGAGTTGTAGGTTGCACAGGGAAGATAGGACCCAGGTCTGTATGCTGGGGAAAAGATTTAGTTTTCAAGACCAAATGCTGGCTGAATTTCAGGCACTGGCTTGGCTGGTCTTTCATCCATCACCGTTATGGTGTCGGTTGAAATGAGAGGAAATTCACTAGGATCTGGATAGGACTTTAGAAAGCAGAAGCAGCAGGATTTTGATAACTCGAAGGAAAAGTCAGTTGGTGTCAATCCTCTATACTAAGCCACAAGAAAAGAGCAAATACATTAGTGGGGAAATTCCCCCAGTGTAAAGAAGTACCAGCTCAGGGCCCTGTGAACCCATATAAGACTCAGAGAGGTGCTATTGTGTGTAGAGGGGACAAGAGCAATCCTGCTCTACAGGAGTTCTTTATTTACACGGAAAACGGGTATCCAGTGATCCATGAATACATGGATTCCATGACCCTATTCTACTCCTTGGATTAAAATAGCAGCCACAGTGGGACACTGCTACAGACCCAGAGGTTGCCCTTGGGCTGAGTCGGTAAAATGTATCACTTCTAACCTCACCACACAGGCTTTTTTCAGGAGAGGTGAATGTCATCCCGTTACAGCAGCATTTCCTGAGGTGGTGCATGCAGGCTCATGGAATACATTTGGGAGCGTGTGGGGTGAGTGTATCTATATTTTTGCAGCCAATGTAAATAGTAGGCTTTTTCAAGCACATAAATATGGTACGTAATATGGCCTGGACCAGGGGTTCCCAACCTGTTTATCTCAAGGGCCACAGATATCATTTTTACAACCCTGAAGGGCCACCAGTCTCTGCCAGCACTCCCCAACCCCCACCGAACTGCAGCCATAGAAGTTCAGTGATCTGTCCCTCTGGCTGCAGCAGGGAAACTGCCCATGTCCTATAGCCCTGTGAACTCAACCTGGGTCCCTAGGCAGTGGATCCCTGCTGCAGCCAGGGGGACAGATCAGTGCTCCCCTCCCTCCAGCTCCAGCAGGGACCGTAGCACCTAAGGACCCAGGCACAGCACTTTGCCATGCTCCCTGCTACAGCCAGGGGGAAGGGAGTGCTGATCTCCTGTCCCTTTGACTGCAGCAAGGAGCCTGCACCACCTGAAGGTAACATGCTCCACCTGGGTCCTTAGGTGGCGGCTCCCTAAGTGGCCAATGGGAGGGGAATGGCAGGCCACTTTGAAAGCCCCCTATGAGCCACAGGTTGGGAACCACTGGCCTAAACAGTAAGAACTTGGAGATTCATTTTCCAAACAGCTGACATTAAATTATATCAAAAGAGCAGCTAGCTAGCAAGCCATGGAGACTGGAGATGGGGTCCACACCCCGCTCTTGACTTTGATTAGTATGGGGCTATTAATGCATTGTGGCTCAATACCTGAGCAGTAAATGAGCCCTTTATAAATAAACCCTCCAGGCTAATGAGGGCTGAATATGGAACGTAAGGAGAGGGAATATCGTTTACAAGGGACGTACTCCTAAGACTGTTTTGGAGGAACCCTGTTGATTCCTCAGCTTGCTCTCCTCATTAACACAGACTGAAAAAACAAAGCAAAGGCTGCCAACCCAGTCTTTGATTTATCCAGCCCTGTCCCCATTAATCATTACATCTAAGAGTGTCTGTATCTGTCAAAGTGCAAGAGTTCCTAGTTTTTCTCCAATAGCAAACGTCCATTTGAGACAGCTAGCTAGCTACTAAAAGTGAAGTTATTTTTACATTGACAAGCCTCCAAAAGAAAGTGATATAACAATGGTACAGTAATTAAATTAGCATTATGTTATGGTCAGGATTTTTAAACCTGGAGTGCCTTGAATTATGCAGCTACAACTATATTTTGGGACCAAAATACATGCCTGAATTTCAGGGGCTGTGTGGATGTTCACCAATTCTGTTAATCAGGGTGTTTTAAAATTTACTAACTTAGACACCCGGGTTTCAAAATTTTGGTCTGTTTTTAATTCAAAGCAAATGTTTATAGCTGTGTTATAAATCCCTGTAAAAGCCACATTTTATAATTGGCAAAGCTTTTTAACTGTGGATCAAATAAAGCCCCCTTTTCTCTAACTTCACTGTGAACCCTTCAAACTGACCATTAGATAAAGGAAAATTTCAGTCACTTCTGTAAATCAGTAGGTCCTTCCACATTAATATGAATAAGACATGGGCGGGAATGACCTTCTGTCAAAATTGCTGCAGGGATTCAGAAGCAAAGTCTTGGGTCAGACCATTTCTAGGACATATTCAGGGGAAATCAGCAGGGTTAGTTGGGTCGCTCTCATCCATGGCAAATCACATTAGCACCAAATATGTTAATGGCTTATGTGGCAGATTCTACTTTAATTTTCATCTAAGTTTGTAAATACAGCAGGTGAAATGACCCGTGGGCTAAGTAATGGGTAAGCCAGTGTGGGTGGAAGGGCCACAAGTTGGTGTCATAGAGGCTGCGGATAGCACAATTTGTATGATTATTCATCCTCTCCCTTTTCCGTACAACAATGAATCAGATGGGCAGGTCAATGATAGCTGATTATTTCTGTTACCTTTAAAATAGCAAAAGGTTGTAGGTGACATATGACTAAGGAGTAATTACTCCTGGGGACCACTGGATGGCACTATTGCTCAACAGAAATACAACTGCAAGCTTATTTGGAGGCCTGACCTAAAGAGTATTTATTATTTCTGCAGCAGCAGCACCCTATCAGACTGAAGACTCCGTTGTAGTTGCTAGACAAACACAAATTAAGCCATGATTTCTGTCCCAAAAATGGTCACTGGAGGGAGTTTTTTTAACAGCCCATGCCATGCTCAAATTCCTCCCACCCACCAAGCGTCTTCCTCAGTGAGAATGAGCAAGTGACGCAGGGCCTCCTTGAGATCAGAGCAAGCTGCTGAGCAGCCTCAGTTAGATGCAAGTGATGAAAAAGAGGCAGAGAAGGACACATTTCTTTCTTTCTTTCTTTCTTTCTTTCTTTCTTTCTTTCTTTCTTTCTT
>ML685874.1:8055458-8072466 GCA_007922175.1 Pelusios castaneus | reverse complement strand
CTTTCTTTCTTTCTTTCTTTCTTTCTTTCTTTCTTTCTTTCTTTCTTAAGTCTGTGGGACATGAACAGTGTTTGAATTCTTGCAACTAAGACATTTGCATAAATCAGATCAGTAGTTAAGTTCCTGCATTTCACACTGAAATAATTTGACTGCGTATGATAAATCATCAGGTAGCTAATCGTTAAGTCCTTTTATGAAGAGAAAAACAAAAACAAAATCAGGTATTTTATGTCTCTGCACTGATAGCATTTGTGTCCTGTGGACACACTGGATCCGTCTGTAAAGTTTTTCCCACGCAATAGGAGTTCTGTTGTCTGATTTAATACGTGGTTAATCAATTACAGGAAAAGTTTGTATTATTTCTGTTATGATGTACAGATGAGTGTAATATATTCCTGATAATAAATTCATGCTCCAGCACAAATATGGATGGAAGCATGCAAATTCATGTGTTCTGCTGTGTTTTCTTGATGGCTCTGTGTGTGTGTGTGTGTGTGTGTGTGTGTCTGTGTGTGTGTGTGTGTGTGTGTGTGTGTGTGTGGTAGAGGAGGGAGAACAGGGCTGGTTAATCAGGTTACATGAGTACATTTCCCATCCTATAAATTAGATTAAAATCTTAAAGATTAAATTTCTCTGGAGTCTAAATTCAGTAAATATATTTTCTTATTCTTGCCCTTCTCTGGAAATTAGGCACTACAAACAGAAGAGGTAGGTGGCACTCACCAATGAGACATCAATCCTGGGCAAGATAATGGAATAGCTGATACAGGACTCGATTGATACAGAATTAAAGGAGGTAGTGTAATTAATTTATGGAAAATAGATCCTGTCAAACTAACTTGATATTGGTGTTTGATGAGATTACTAGTTTGGTTGATAAAGGTAAGAGGGTAGATTTATTTAAGGCATGATATTTTTATTAAAAAACTAGGAAGATATCAAAATAAGATGGCACACTAAGTGGATTAAAAGCTGGCTAACTGATAGATCTGAGAATGTGATTGTAAATGAGGAATCATCATTGAACAGATGTGTTTCTAGTTGGGTCCTGCATGGATCAGTTCTTGGCCCTATGCTCTTTTACATTTTGATCAATGACCTAGAAGAAAACTAAATAATCACAGCTACTATTTGCAGGTAACACAAAAATTGGGAGCATCGTAAATAATGAAGAGATAGGTTACTAATACAGAGCGAGCTGGATAACCTGTGTGCCAGCAAACAAGATGTATTTTAATATGGCTAAATGTATGCCTCCAACAACACTTTGGAGGACTCTATCCTAGGAAGCAGTGTCTCTGAAAAAGATTTGGGGGTCTTGCTAGATAACCAACTGAACATGAGCTACGCAGTGCCACATTGTCACCAAAAGTGCATTACAATCCTGGGATGCATAGATGGGAATCTTGAGAAGAGAAGTTATGTATTTGACTGGTGTGACTGCTGCTGGACTACTATCTCCAGTTCTGGTGCTTGCAATTCAAGAATGTTGATCTGTTGAAAAATTGGCAAGGGTTCAAAGAAGAGCCAGGAAAATGATGAAAACCTGAGAGAACATGCCTCATAGTGATAGACTCAAGAAGCTCAATCTATTTAGTTTAACAAACAGAAGGTCAGGGATTACTTGATCACTATCTATACATATTTATATGGGGAACAAATACTTAAAAATTTACAACATATTTCCAGACTGTCTAACTTCAACATCTCGCTATCGGATCATTCGCTGCTAGACTGAAAAGCCCATTGTTAATAGTGTGAGTAATTAACTGTTGGGAAAACTTACAAAAGATTATGACTACCAATTTTTAAATCAAAATTGGATGTTTGTCCAAAACTGGGAGGGTTCCCAGCCGTTGTGAAACAGCAAAGTTCCCCTGCCGATCCTATGGACCCGATTCCCCCATGGGCTCCTCAACATCCCCCACAGCCCTGGGCCCAAAAGTGGGCATGGACCTTGGATTTGGCCCCCCACAGTGGGCCTCACAGTGGCAGCACCTTCCGGTTGTGGGAATGGGCCCCACAGCAGCCCCTGACCCTGGATGTGGGAGTGGACACCATAGAGGTCCCAGGCCCTGGCTCTGGCCACCCACAGTGGGCCTTGGCCCCCCACACTGGGCCCCAGCCCTGTCTCTCGCCCTGTCTGCTACCTCTCCCCCTGAGTCTCTTTCTCTTCCTGCAGCCCTGAGTGCCTGCCCCCCCGCAGCACATTCACCTGAGGGAGCCAAAGAGGGACCCCACAATTGCAGGAACTGCTCCCTGTCCTGTCCTGGGACCAGGCGGCATTTTACATTTCCTACCCTAGGCTAGTGCCTTGGCTGGCCACAGGGCGGGAGATTTAAAAATGCCCCACCCCTGCCTAGCACCAGCAGGTGAGGAGAGCAGCTTGCCGCTGCAGCTCTCCAGAGGCGGCAGCACGCTCAGTCTGCCACAACACTCACCGCTGTGCTGCAACACACTTTTGTGTCATGACACAGCAGTTGAGAACCACTGATCTAAAAGATATGCCTAAGAATTATTTTGGGGTGGTTCTATGGCCTCTGTTTTATAAGAGGGCAAACTAGATGAGTGTGGTTCTCTTCTGGCCTCGGTGTTTGTGAAGCCATGGGTATTAGCCAGCTCCTGCTTTATAATGCCTTTTATAGAAGTTTAGGATTACCTAACAGGATTGAGCCCTTATATAGCATGACATATGTACCCGGCAGTTTGCCAGTGCAAAGAAATCACATCAGAAGTCTGCACCTATTGGGCTCAGCCACTTATCATTAGGATTATTTGACACTTAGAAGTCCCCTGGTTTTGCTTATAACTTTCCAAATGTAACCATTTTAGACTGAAATTTTGCATGCATCAATTGACTGCCTCTGGATGAAATTCTTTGAAAATTTCAGCAAAACTGCTCAGCCATTTCACAGGGTGAGAGTAGAGGAAAATATGTTGCTTGCAAATATTTAAAAAATCTTTTAATTGAAAAGCTCTAGCAGCACTGTGCTCTGAAAAAGGGATTGAAGTCTGGCAGAGGTTTGCCAGGTGCTAAGGATATGAACTTTGCTCTTCCTGTGAAAATCTGCCAGAATGTAATCAATTTGTAAGCCACTGAAAGGCTGTTTGCCCTTACTCTGTAGGGCCTTGTTAGCAGCTAAATTCACTGATTGTCTGTCCTGAGCATGGTTAACCCTGGGGCTTCAGAGGCTGAGCAAGACTTTCCCTTTAATTGGTGTTCTTGGAAGTCAGGGGCTGCAGTCCAAGGAACTGAGAGCAGGAAGCATCTCTTCTGTGCTCCCATTGCCAGCACTCAGGCAGCAAGGAGGGAAAGGAATTGAGGTGAACGGGATGGAAGAGGACGGGGAAAGGGGACAAGGACAGATGGGGTAGCAGCAGAAGGGTCTGTAACCACTAGCGCAGTGCTTCCCAACCTTTTCAGTAACACGGCACACTTCAATGAGACAATTCCAGGGCACACCCACTTTTTTCAGCTGAATGATTGCTCATAAACATCACCTTTACTATGGTTATGGGCTTACTAGACAGGTTTGCAACGTAGTGCATACAACCAGCTAAAGAAGGATCGAACGCATTAATATTTCAAATTCACCAGAAAAAAAATATATCATCTCAATTGTACCCTTTGTGCACTTGCGTTTAGAACGGTCACGTTTTAGAATCAAAAGACTGATACCTTGCTTTTAATCTGATGATTAATTTTCACGAGTTGTAATTTTGATTGGTTAGAATATTGTTTAAGATGAAACAATGTTTGTTTTAATATCAGTTACTCAAGTAGCAGGTGTTGGTGCTGTATTATTTTTTATATTATTTACTTTTATAAGATTTAGGAAATTCCATTAAAAGACCCCGATCTCATGATAGACCATGCGGTGGGGCTGGATCAGGTTTGTGTCATAAAGGAGGCTGTCTGCCATCGGTTGGAAGGCCTGTAGTGAAAGATTCGGGGAACTGCAAGAGAAAGGATGATCTTGTGGTTAAGGCAACAGGATGCTGGCTTGGAGAAATGGGTACTGTCTCTGTCTCTGCTAGGGCGTTCTATACAGCAAGCTTAACGCAGAGTAATCTAGTGAAGGGGGGTATTAGTTTATGACTCAGGCAATTTGGGTTCAATGCCCAGTTTTGGTACTGGTTTGTTGCGTGACCTTTGGCAAGTCATTTCACTTCCCTATGCCTCTCAGTTTACCCATCTATAAAATTGAGAAAATACAGACCTCCTTTGTAATACACTGTGACAGCTAGGGGGGAAATGTGGGAAATGTGCGATATAAGAGCTAAGCTTTATTAGGGTTTGTGCTTTATTTCCTGGGTCATCTACTTTGGCGACACCCTGGACTCAGAGCCACAAAGGTATATAAGTTTCTAAGCCCACCCTTAGGTGCCACTGATATTTTCACAATGGCCACCTAGCTCTGTCTCGTTACAGGAACTTAAATTGCCACTCATTGCCATTTGCAGAATTGCCTCAGTCTGAATTACTGCAGCCCACAGCAATGGGGCACTGAAGAGGCCTACTAACACTGAAGCCCAGAGGCCCCAAACTGGGATTCCCAAGCCAGGTGGGAGAAATATCTTTTTCATCAGTGGGGCTCAGCCCTGATTACGCTTAACATCTGCTACTTGTCAGACCCCATAGCCGGCAGACAGGCCACTCGTAGGTTGCAGGGCAGCAAGGCAATCACGCAAAAAGCACACGGACACGTAGGGCGCACAAGGGGGAGGTACTGAATCCGAGCAGATTGGTTTAGGTGCTAAGGTGTGGACAGGTGACTGTCCTGATATAGGTGCCTAACACGAGGAGCAGGTTCATGGCTGCGGTTCCCAAGTGGACCGAAGTAGCAATCCCTGCTCCTTCAGCCACAGGCATCATGTGAGCCACGATGCCTCAGCCCCTCTCCCATGTCCAACCCCTTCCTCAGCACATCACTCCTCACTTGCGTAGGCAGCGCCTGCTCAGCTGACTGACGTCTGAGACTCTTTCCTAGGGGTCAGCCTCGCCCCAGGCATTGTACAGGGATTGAACGTGATCAGCCAGCTCAGGGCTGCAAACGTCATTGGGTGGCAGAGCACCCATATGTCGCCACACTGAGCAGACGCCTCAGTACCTGGAAGGGTCTTGGCCAGGTGCCTGCAGCTCGCAGCTGCAACTGAGGTCAATGGGAGCTGTGCTTAGGGCTGGACTAAGGGGCAGGGCAGGCTGTGGCCCTGGAGCCAGAGGCTGCAGTGCTCCTGGCCCCGCACTGGCTGGTCTGCCTGGGGCCGAGGGCCAGCTGACACGTGGCCGCTGCGCTCTGGGGGACGGGGCTGGCTGGCACACAGGGCAGCCTCCAGCACAGTCCTTCAAGGCTGTCGATCTGCCGTGCCGGCCCCCTGGGCATCCCTGTGTGGCTCAGCAGCACTGCGGAGCCTGGAGGACTGTGACGGAAGCTGCCCTGTGCCAGCCAATCCCACCTCCCACTGAGCGCAGTAGCCACATGCAGGCTGACTCCCCTCCCCAGCAGACCAGCCGGTCTGGGGGCAGGGCAGGGGAACCGTGGCCTCTGGCCCCATGCCCTCCTTCCCCCCCTCACAGAGCCAACACCCTGTGCCCCAGCCCACCGGCAATGTGCTGGCAGGGCTGGATAACCAGGGTTTTAAGGGCTGCAGACTGGAGCCCCACCCTTCAGGCCAGTGCCTGGGGCTGCAGCCCCTAGAGCCCCTGCATTAATCTGGCCCTGGCTGTGCTGGAGTGTTTATTACAATCTCAGTGTTAGATATTCTTGAGAAAGGAAGCTGCAGGTGTCTCAAAGTAAGTACTCAAAATTACTGGACACATTTGACCTTAATCTCTTGGGCTACGTCTACATTTAAAGACTAACAGATACATCTGTTAGTCTTTAAAAATGCCAAAGGACTCTCTAATTTTAGTTGGTTCGAATTAACTTAATTCAAACTAGCATGGCCCCACGAGAATGCTAGTTCCAACTAAGCAAGTGCCAGTTCAAATTAGTCAGTTGCATTAAGGTCAATGTGCCAGTTAGTTCGAACTAACATGGCCACACTGACTTAATTCGAACTAACTAGTTTGAATTAAGGGTTAGTTCGAAGTAAAACGAGGTTTTACTAATTCGAATGAACTTTTCCTTGATTCGACTTAAGAACCTGCTTTAGTCGAATTAAGGAAACTCAAGTGCAGACACAGAGTAAATGAAGTCGACTTGAGCCTGCTTAAGTCGACTTAATTTACAAGTGTAGATGCACCCATGGTGTCTTAGTTTCCCATCTGTAAAACTGGAATCAAACTGTAAAACAGGGATGTTGTGCAGATAAATGCATTAATGTTTGTGAAGCATGTGGCTACTGCAGTGATAAAAACTAGAGAAAAGTTAGAACCCCTTCTTGAGAGCCCCGGCTCCCTTCTTCCCGAGAGCCTTGGCTCCTCCCAGGGGACAAGGGGGCTGCGGTTCCCTTGTAGCAGGGTACCCGCATGGGGCTTCCCGGTCCAGGCTGCAGCACGAGAGAAACCCCTGCCACCCCAGCCTGGGCTCCAGCGGTGAGGGATTCCCCCACTGTCCTGGCTGGGGCTCCAGCCACATGGCTGCAGCCCTGGCCGGGGCAGCGGGGGAATCCCTCGCTACTGGAGCCCGAGTCAGGGTGGTTGGGGTTTCCCTCGCCGCCCTTCTTCCCGGGAGCCCCGGTTCCCCCCAGGGACAAGGGAGTCCTTGGGGAGCCACGTGTGGCTCCCTTGTGCCTGGGGGGAGCTGTGGCTCCCTGCGTCCCAGGGAGCTGGGCTCCCCTTGTCACTGGGAGCCACAGCTCCCCTTGTCCCCAGGAACTGCAGCTCTCCGTCGACCTTGCCAGTCAAGAGTTCAGTGGAGACTCTCTAAGTCGACTTCATAAAGTCGACTTTAAGTCGATTTAACAAAGTCCACTTAACTTTTGTAGCGTCGACATAGCCTGAGTGAGTGATGACCATTGCAAGCACTGAATGAGGGCAGGAGACCTGTAGAAAAAACGTATATAGGATGATATAGTTAAAGACTGTCGTAATGGATATGCACCAGGAGGATGAGTTAAGGTTGCAATTGGCAGCCTTCATTCTGGCATTTCCTAACTTCTGAGTTCTTGACTTTGCGGCCTTAACATTCTTTTAAGGGAGCTGTATAATTAACATGTAGGGAAATCAAAAATAGATGGTTTCTGTGGGGAGCGTGAGTGTGACTGAAATAATGCAAGACTACAAAGGAAACAGTAGGAAAGAAAAAGGTACTTAATATTGATGTGATGGGGGCCACATAGGCACCTAGTCAGACAGAAAAATAACACCTAACACCAAGAAAGGTGCAATACTTATATAATCCTTGGCAATATAAAAGCGCTTGTCAGCCAGAATACTCTACAAAACTAGGTGAGGATCAGTAACTTCCACTGGCTCACGGATTAGTGGGTACAAGGAGTTAAGAGTCGATCGTTAGGAGTGGATGAGTGCCTCACTGGAAGTAATTATGATTAGCACTGCTAAAAATGGCCCTGACCTAGGACAACTGCATTCCAAAGTCTTAAAGACTTGAGATGAATGAGAGAAATAAGTAAGATTTTTCCAGTCAAAATTAATTGAACACGCAGGTTCCAGGCAGTTCTTGAGGGTTGCTAAAGCAGGTGAGAAAGGAGAATCTGTTAAACTGCAGATCTGGCAGCAGCTCAGGAGAAAGATCCCAGGAACACGAGTAAGGGACAAAATTATACCTGGAATCAAATTAAGAACAGACTCCTGAAGGATGGCCTCTAACAAATAAGATCATATCGGACAGCTCTGTTGAAACACGTGGGAACATATAAACCAGCCTGGAAAATAAGGATGAACCAGCAGACATACTTTACCTGAATTTCATGAAAACATTTTAATGCTATACCACTTAATTACAAATTGATTTCCAAAGACAGTCCAAAGGAGATTTATTTACAGTATTATCACCGGAAAAGTGTCTGTCCACCCATGCTGTGCTCTGGGCGCAAGTTTCACATTTTTAAAACACAAGTCTGTGCTCGAAAAGGTACACAATTAAAAAAAAAAGAATGAAAACCAAACCAAACAAAAACCAATGCCACACTGAGATAAAAACTAGATTTGTAGAGCTAAGATTAAGAGACTAACCATTTATCACAACTGTAAGAAATTCTGAGAAATCATTAGAAAAATAGAACATCAAGCCAACAACAGAAATGTATATACATTTTGTTCAATTAAAAAAAATAAATACGCAGACCCTTCCATGGCTTCTCGGTCACTAACAGCAACTTGCTGAAGAAACCCCACCTGCTTATGATAGGTTTGTAATATATAAACCAACAGAAAGTTGCCATCCGTCTTTGTGCTCCTTAAATCAATTGAAGCTGAAAGGCACAACGTAAACATAGGACACAGCCATCCCATTCTCAGGAAAACAGATGTTGCTATGCCAAAGACGTGCTGTGAGTTATCAGCAGAAAAGATGCCTTATTGATTCGACATCTGTATGCTTTGGACTAACCTCACTTTTTGGAGCATGCGCTAAGAGAAAATACCCTGAGGAAATTGTGGCTTGGTATTTTTGTAACAAGCTCATTCTTACATCCTTTGGTTTCTAGTTTACTGATCAGACATATTTAATATGATTAATCTGCTGTTAGCTAAGTGGGTAAGCGTGAAGGGTTCAAAAACTTAGACGTCTTTTCATGTCGCTTTTCTCCAGGGCAAATGCCTGGAAGCTTTTGTATGATATGTTTGCTTATATAATATGTTCTAAACCCCGTTTGTCATAAAAGCAGTGAGTTATCTGCCTTGCGCAATGCTGAAATAAAGTGAATAGCGGTTAACCTTTAAAATTGCATCAGGCATCAGGATTGTAGTGATGAAATGCTGTGCAGAACATGGCTTCTCATACCAGCATGTCAATAAATATTTCATTAGAAATTCTAACTATCCTGGTAAAAAAGAGTCTCCCCCTTTATGCCGCTGAAATGCTTTCCACCCACATCACTCCCATTCTCCATCAATCAAATACACACAAAATAGATATTATTTGTACACTGTGCTGCCTTTACAGGAGTTCAGTAAGACTCAGGTAACAGTTACAAAAATAAAACACGCTTTTGGGGCTTGTGACAACACCCTCAAGTCTAGTAACACTTCTCCCAGCTCCCGTTAGTAGAGTGTGTGCAAACAGTCAACAGAAGGCAGTGTTAAAATAAATTCGACAGCCATCACAAAGTCCTATGCACCATTTATTTAAAAAATTTAAGTGGTACCAGGTCTTTGCTTAAGGGCCTCTACTTGGGGGACGGTGGCGAGGGGTGGTGGTGGTGTTGAATTACATCCAAATGAATGATGCGGCAGTCTCCAGGCCAATGAAGTATAGCCTGATATGGATTTTACAGGAAAGGGTGGAATACTATTGCATTTACAATGACAGTCCCCACCCCAGTAATCTCTTCCACAACAGAGATTTGGCTTCAACTATGTAGCGGCCACCCAACGAATAAGATGAGGAAGCAGTGAGTTCTCATAAGGTCCCTGACAGAGGTGTGATTAGTAAACCTAACTGTACAACGGGGAACAAAAGCCATTTAAAAACAAAACCCAAAAATTTAACTTTTAAGTACATTTTTGGCTAAAAAGGATTGAGAAGTTTCATTGAAACTCCCCAGTATATCTGCTTCAAGGACTAAGAAGAAAAGAAGCTCTTGTGCTAATGGAGACAGCAGCTCTTCTCCTAAAATAGAAGACTGTCTCAATATTCATTTTGAATTGAAGGCAAGAGAATCCCCAGCAGACTTTGTTCCAAGAAAATCAAGGTGTTCACCAGCAGCAAATTCCCTGTGCATCAGCTTGGAAGGAACAGGATTTGATTGTTTATTACTTTTGACTGATGATAATGATGTTCATTTTTAACTGTCTTTTCCAGTGTTGCTGGGTGGAAATTTTTGTACTAGCAGGAATTTAAGAATTTCAAATCAACGTGATTTGAAGTGACTGATTGTCCAAAATAGTTCATATTATTATCTGTTAGTTGAATGGATATCAATAGATGAGGAAGCTAGATATCTACAAGCAACATATCATGTGATATGTTCTTACTCCCCCCCCTCCCCCCCCGTATGTTTTTTGGTTAATGATGGAATTTCTTTTCTCTGATTTCAGATGATGGGAAAAAATGACCATTAAAACATTTGCTAATTTAAATCTAATCTTTCCAATAGTAACTCTAAATCGATGGTAACTAACACCAGATAAACAGAGCTCTGAATCCATTTCGGACATCAGTTTTCTAACCATCATGAGGGATGCAGCCTTGCTTACATTAGAGGGAAGGGCACACATACATCCCTAGTGGAACTCCATCCACTTAAGTCATTCAAATAAATGTAGCCAAATAAGTTAACAGAAATCGTGTCACTGACTTCAACAAAAGCGATCAAGCTGTTTATCTGCCTTGCCTTCAAGAGCTGCTTGAAAACCCACCCCAGAAATTATCTATGAAAATATAATTCAGGTAGTTTTTGAAGCAAGCTGATGTTTTGTTTTTCTAAATTTTTCCTCTGATTTTTTTTAAATCAGTAGTTTTCAAAGGTGATTTTTTTTAATTTGAAAAATAAAAACCTCACTGAGTGACTAAGCTGATAAATCAATATTCGCAACCAAGGTACAAAAATGAAGAACTGAGGATGACAAAGAAGGAAAGCAATAACACGAAGAATTCAGCACCTCAACACATATATAAGGAATTAAACAACAATCGAAAAATAAAGACCAAAAACCAACATTTAATTTTTGAATTAAAAAAAAGATTTTAAAATGTCTAATAGATTTCACACACAAAAAATAATTCTTTTTGAAAAGACCATTTTGACCTAAGTTTTCATTTGAAAAATGTTGACAGACTCTAGTCCCTTTAAAAGCTATATTTATATATTAATAAAATTGTCCCCTGATGTGGGGGAGTAGACATAGCCATTTTAATTTAGTAGAGACTGGCATACAAGTAGAGCCCTGCAAATCCGCGGATATCCTCATTATATCTGCGGATATCTGCATCCACAGATACAATGCGGATATCCGCAGACCATTTCTTGCAGATCAGATGCAGATCCATATATTTGTATCCTCACGGGGCTCTACATACAAGTTTTAGATACCTAAAAAAACCCACCTACATATCTTCTCTATAAGGCACCTTCCCTCAGATATGTGCGAATAAACAAGAAATGAACAGAATTCAAATAGATCAGATTCCTGAGGGAAGAGGCTGCCTTGAAAATTCCAGCAAGCCACTTCTATAGCCTCCCCTTTAAAAAAGGTGGCCTATTCTTCTTCCTTTGATTTTTCCCCCCAAAAAGGCATATTTCTATACCCAACTTTATATACAGAGAAATGCTCTGGCAGCTATACAAAATATTTTTATAAGCATAAAATAATTACTGAACTATTTACAAAAAGCAGCTCAACTAAATGCCACATGTTCTTCACAACAGCAAGATTACAGCAGTATTTGTATGTTTCCCCCGACACTCAGCTTGGTCTATGGTACATCTGGATGGGGGTGGGGGTGGGACGGGGTCATGCCACTAAAGTTTTTGGTGGAACTTTGTCTCTTACATGTCCAAAGTTTTCTTCACACATTTCACAAGTTGAAAGACAATTTAACTGACGGTTGAATTAAACAGGATTTTTTTTTCCCCTCTGAACAGTCTCACAGAAAAGTAAATGGAAGAAAAATGACTTCCTACCAAAAACTTCCCTTTCTTCTAAGTGCTGCTATTTTCTCTGCACTATGCGTGTAAACAGCTGAGCTCAAGTAACTGAACATGAAACCAAAAAAGCCTCCAAGGAGACAGAAAATGCACGACAAAAAATAATAAAAATAATAATTTAACATGTAGCAAAACATTTTACAGCAAGCAAGCTGCATAAATTTAAATAGCTTTTTCCTTTCAAAAAACCACCTTTCAGCCAGCACTTATCCCTTTCGAATAGTGATGTAGTGCTAAATTTAAAAACTACTTAAAAGCTTTGCCCAAGTTGGAGAAAAGTACTCAGCTGGTTTTTTGGTACCACAAGAAACGCTTTTCCCTTCTGTTGGTTTTCTCTCACATCAGTGCTTTTCTGAGCATCTGAGGTGTACATGGGGAGTGTCTGTGTGTAGGATAAAATCCTGCTCTGAGAACTGCATGGTGGGTCTTGACTCGGACATGCGTCTTTCCCTACGTCTGAGAAGAGGCGAGACTTGCCCCCCAGTCAAGATCCACCGTATGGCTTTAAGAGCAGACCTGGGCCTTTATTTTGTACTATAAAGAGCACACGGAGCAGTGTTAAAATGATCCCCTTTACTGAAGCCTGACCAATGGTCATCATTAAAACCGCACTAGACAAATGCTGAACCTGTGGCAGATCAGCAGTGACCTATGAGTGAAATTCCTCCTGGTGCAGCAAGCCAAGATAAGGTCTCTAGTGCAATGCCTGGCATTTTGGGAGGAAGCATGAAGCAATCCGGCCCCCCCCCCCCCCCCACCCTGCCTGTATGAACTTAGCCAGGTAACGTAGGGGGTGTTTCCTAGCTGGCGTACTGTGAACGATTTCAGCTGCAGTACAGACCATCGCCTCAGACACATCCTTCAGGCAGTGAGCCCCTCACACCACTGCTGTGACACTCAACCTAGCACAGGTGTTTCACTGTGTCCCTCGCGTTGGAATGATTCCCAACTCCAGGAGAATTTCCTTCCTGTACTGCTGGGAATAACAGCGTCTCAGCATTTCCCTACTGCATATGGGTATTATGAGGATCAACACATTAAAGACAGTGGAGTGTTCAGACATTATGATAATGGAGACCTTCCAGGTATCTTACATACTTAGCCAGCCGCCTACTCGTCTAGGGAGTGAAGACTTTCACTCTAAGGCAGTGTCTCTTCTGGAAACAGAAGCTACTGTAACCCGATACAATTAAACCAGTACAATTCGTGTGTGGACACATTTACTGTCATCGATGCCTCTTTTTTCATTTTAGCTTGGGAAAGGGTTCAAGCAAACAAAGAAGAGCCACTCAAATCCTGTGTGGAGACACTGTTATCTTGTTATATAAGTGATTAACTGTACCGGTGTAGATCAGGCCTTTCAACTTAACGCAGCCTTGCCAGCTCCACTGTGTGAATGGCTAAGGGGACACTTCACACTGCACACTGGGGTTGCTTGGAATAGCTGGCAGGCGATGCAAGAATCTAAGATGTATTCATCCTAGGATTTTGAGCGCTGTGAGAATCTTTTGTGCATCATTTTCTACAGGCTTGAACGTATTATGCCCACTGAAGTCAAAAGCAAACTTTTAGGGTCCGCTTTTCTTCTACCTGGCAGAAATCAGAAATAACTCCACTGACTTGAATAGTAGAACCAGATCCTAGATCATTTTAAAGACATATAGCCTCATCTTCCTCAGACCAGTTTTACGCCATTTGGCTCTAACACTCTTTTCAGTCCCGTCATTTATAGTTCTTCACACTAGAAGTAGGAGGGCACTTGGAGACACCAACAAACACCTCAAGGCATTGAACTATTTACACCCACCAGTTGTAGCTGCAAAGCACACTAGTGAGCAGTGGGGTCTGTTATTCACAGAAGCATTTGTTTGTACTAGTTGCATAAAGGAAAAAAAAATCACCCTAAAAGCAATTCCAATAAACATCTCAACAAAACTGCATTTTAAAGTATCGGAGCACCTATGCAGAAGATAATAATGCGACCTGATGCTTTTCTTTAAAATGTAAGTCTCTCTAGGCACTTTTTTAACCAGGTGGGAGATTGGTTTGGGTGAGAGCCTTTTTGTGTGTCTGTGATACACCCCCAGGATCTGATCTAGGAATGACATTGCAGAATCTGCTCCATTTAAAATCAAATGGAGTACTGGGGGAGTTAAGTCGCAGGGCTACTGAAAGAAAGATTTCCATGCGACCAAGTCTTACAGCAGCATTGAAGGCTAGCTGGCACACAGAGGCGCTGTTTTCTTTCTATACCTTTTTTTTTTAAAAAAGAGTGCCCACAGAATCAGGGACCAATGCTGTTTGGAATATGCAGGGGCATGACATTTCCTTGGGATCGCTTGTCACACTGCATCACCCAGGTAAAGCAAGTAGCAGCAAGCAGGGCTGGGAATCCTACCCTCTGCTTGGCTGATTAACAGAAGGAAATAGTTCAGGGTCCCCGAAATGAAGCTTCCTTGTCTGAGCCAACGGCTGGGTTGTGCTTCAGCCAAACACATTATCATTTACAGCTTTCTGAGGTGGTGTCTGTATTTCTTTCTGGCTGTGCTGAATCCGTATTCTCTGCACTGTGCCACATTCCATATGCAAAGTAAATGATAAAACCTATGGAGAAGGAGGGGAAACATTAGCACGATGAACAACTGAAAGCTACTTTTCACACTCAAGGGCCACTTAGTTTCAATAAAACTTATTGCAAGCTAATACTAATTTTGCCAAAGCTTGACATTGTAAGAGTATCTGGCGGTGCAACTAAAGTCAATGAGGTTAACTAAGGACATACAGGAAGGCAGAATTTCGCTGGACACATTTAAAATAAATTGGGGTTTTTTCAACCATAAATGGTGAAAAATATACATTTTTTTTAAACTCACCCAAGACCATCCAGACAGCAAACCGTATCCAGGTCCCTTTATCCAGCTGCATCATGAGATAAACATTCACAAAAATACTCAAAACAGGAAGAAAAGGCAAAAAAGGTACCTGACAAGAAAGAGAGACCAATTACGTCCATAGGTCACAATGGCAGAATGAAATGACTGTCCCGTGTAAGCAGAAAGCTGCGCTAACATCCAAGATTCATCTGCCAGGGGCCTCTGGAGAAGTGAGAACCAGCAGGAGGAGCACCAGCCCAGGCTGCGCAGAAAGCCCTTTGGCTTGGATTTTCCCTCCAGCTATGCCAGAGAATCATCATCTTCGTTCCCCTCACCCCACTCTGACACTGTTAACAGCACCATCGTCTTCATCCCACACCTGGGAGTCAGCTTCTCGGTCTCTTTTTCACCCCACAGCCAGGACCCTACCTAATCCTGCTCCTTCTCCTTTTACAATTCACCCCTCTCCTTGGTAGTCCCCATCTTTTTCCACTCTCCTGATCCTAGTCCATCCAGAAAAAAAAAAGTCCGGCTCCCAAAACCATCTCCCTTCATTGCTGGTCTGGTCGTATCTCCCTATTTCTTGACTCTGCAAAAGACTCCTGTGTTCCAGCCTCTCCTCCCACTTACTTTTCAGCCCTCTTCACTTTCACTGTCCTCTTCTGCCCCAAGTGTCACCTTCCCTGACTTGGTGCCTCTCTGTCCCTCAGGACAGCCTCCTGGGGCAGACATGCAAAGCTCCTTCATTCTCCTCAGCCAAAACCTGCCTGGTCCATGGTACAGTCCAGCCTCAGTGACCACCCACTGCTTCCTTTCTACGCTGTACAGACTATTTGTTCTGTGCTGAACCCGTTTGTGCCCATAGACCATAAGCGCTTCAGGGTTTTGGTCTGTGATCTGCATGGCTCCAGCTTCTCTTGCTGTGCACCACGCTGCTAGATTATACGAAGAACAACGTTGGCCTCTAGGGGTTTGCTGGACGTCCAGTGAATTGTTCACACGCTAAACTTCTGAAAATCTGGGTTTAATTTTGGTTTGGATCTCAATGGGAAAGTGAGTTTGGCCATCTCTGCCGTGTTCCCACAGGACAAAAACTCTACAACAAAGGCCTCGTGCTGAAACATTGGGAGTCCTGACAATCAGATTGGCGATGCATGGGCAGAACTGAGTGGGACGGCTTGCCCACTGACCCTCCCCCATTTCTAACCAATAAAATCGACCTTTCACCCTAATATGCACCAAAATTCATTCTCTCTCGCTCTCTCTCTCTCTCTCTCATACACACACACAGCCACCTCCTACATAGCTCTTTGCCTGTCCTTCCTCACAGGCCTCTTACCTTAAACGAGAGCTTGGTTTTGCTTTCAGGTTGTTTCCAAATAATAAAACTGACAATGAGGCAAAGGAGAACGTGCACACCAATCACAACAGCCCAGCCGGTCCTTTCTATCAGTTCGTCTTTCTCAAGGACTGTCAAGCTACAGCAGCTGACGATAAGAAAAGCTGCAGACAAGACAGGCTAATGGTTATTGAATTGTTACTGAGAAAACATTTGTAATTTTTGAACCAGCTTTATGATTTGAGGGATTTATTTTTAAACCAGCCCTTTAATCCATGGTTTTCTAGGGCTGCCTCAGGCAAGTGCCTGGACTTCAGAACAGATAATCAAACTTATAATTTATCAATAAATGCCAGGAAGAGTTCGATTGAGTTGTCCTAGACTGGCAGCTGGTGCACTGTAAGAGATGCCAGCTCACAGCACTTACCTATGATACAAGATGCGACATTAACCACCAAACCAGAGAGTTTGGAGGGATCTGCGTTTTGAGGAAACAGAATGGCTTTCAGGGACCATTTCTCCTCTCCGGGCAGCATCCCAATGTGTGAATCACTGGTGCTTACAGACTCATTGGGGTCCACCTCATCCGTTGTACTCGCCATCTGGTATGCCAGGTTAGGCTGCTCTGGCTGATATCTTGGAGGAGGAAAACAAAAAGAGCACTTAAGGATTTTCTTAAGTGGACTTAATGAAAGCCTAGTGTGGACGTGGCTTAAATCGACTTAAATTGCCAGGGGGAACTTACAAGTCGACCTAGAGTGTCCACACTGGATGCCTAGGTCGACTTCTAGGGGATAGGGGACCTAGGGCAGGTTCATGGGGGCGGGGGGACACACCCCTTGTCCAGTGCCAGGGGGCTCAGCCTTTGCCCCAGTGTACCTGAGTACACTGGGGCAAAGGGGGACAGGGACCCTGGCAGGGCATAGGGGCTCTGTCCTGCCCTTTGGGGGGGGCATGCCAGGCTCCCCCTGTGCCCCCCCCGGGCAGAGAGGGCATTGGTGTAGTCTTGGGGTAGCCCTAA
>ML685874.1:8039427-8055358 GCA_007922175.1 Pelusios castaneus | reverse complement strand
CCTTAAGCCCTAAGTCAAATTAAAACGAGGTGTAATAAAGTCGACTTAAGGAAACTGTAGTGTAGACACAGGGTAAATTAAGTCGATTCCTTAAGAAATTCCTTAAGTCGACTTAATGAAACCTTAAGTTGACTTTGTTACTACCACTCATTAAGTCGACTTAACCCTTAAGTCGACTCCTTAAGTCAACTTAAGGACGGTGTGGACATGGAGTAACCTTTACGTCAACTTTATTAAGTCGACTTAAGGGTGGTTAGGGCGACTTAGCAAAGTGGCCTAAGTTGACTTAAAGCTAAGTCAACTTAGTCCACTTTGTTAAGTCGACTTCGCCCTTAATAAAGTCGACGTAACTTTTCTAGTGTAGACATAGCCCTAGAGTCCTGAGATCCGTTCCTGCTCTAATCATTAGACAATAAGGCCCTACTCAAGCTTTCCTACAGGTGGGGAACAGAAGCGAGGAACACTCCACACCATTCCTTTAGGAACACTTCCAACAGAGCTGGGGTGGGGTTTGTTCTTCATGAAAGTAGCAATGAGTTTGGATTCCATAACTCAGAGAATTTATCTCCCTGTCCTCTGCAGTTCGTCCCTTCTCCTCGCTAGCAAGACTGCAGGACAGGTGTCCGCACCTAACTAATAGCTGGGTTTTGGGTATGGAGTGAGTCCCTTGCACAAGACAATATGGCTTCAGACTGCTTTATCAAGGTGATCCTTCGGTGTTTGCACATTGGGAGCGGAGAGGTGGATAAGATGCATGTAGTGCACATGACCCTACAGCCCTTACCCCACCCAATGGGTTGCTGGGAACATTTTGGGTGTCAGTGCCGCAGAAGTGGCAGCCCCATTCACTGAGCAGAGGGAGCCCCAAGTACGTAGGATCCCTTCTGCACACAGCTGCAGGGGCAATAACCTGATTCCTATGCAGGTAAAAAGGCCAAACCCGTCTCTTAAGGTTGTAACATGTCAGCTGGGTATGGCTATTTTTTTCACTGGGCCTGCGGAAGCCAAAAGACTATTTTGGGGTAGTGTTAGGGTGACCCTACATCCCGTTTTGGCCAGGACAGTTCCCTTTTTAAACCCTGGTCTGACTTTTTTTGGCAGAAAATGGGCATTTCTCCCATTTCCTCTTGTAAATTTGATTAGCGAAATGGAGTACAGCGGAATGTTTGGGGACGGGGGGGAAACAGTGATGCCAGCCCCACATGGGGGGGGGGTAGGCAGTGCATGATCCACCTGTGATGCCAGCTTTCTGCAGCGAGCTCAGCTTCGGCCAGCTAGGGGATAAAAGGGGTGGAAGCTTGGACTAGCCCTATGTGGTGTCCCATTTTTCCCTTTGGCAAACCCTGCATATCATTTGGCATGTGTGCTACATTTGAGGCTATTCTGGGTTCCTAAGAGAGACTTCTTTGGACCCCCTTTCAGGCTGGCACGTTACCCCATACCTCAGTACCAATACGCAGGCTGCCACCAAGGAATACGCCAGCAGGGTCCCGATGGACATAAGATCCACAAGATCTTTCAGGTCAAAGACCAAGGCCATGATAGCTGGGAGATACACAATACAGAAACCGATAAAGTTGCAGAACAGTCACATTATGGGAGTGTCATATATAATACAGTTGCAGGAAGACCATTGTTCTGTTTTCAGATCCGCACTGAGAAAGTGCAAGAGCACACTGGGCTTTGTGGGGGCTCTTGTGTTAGAGGAAAGCTGTGACTCAGGTATAATGCAGACATACCAGATTCTTTATTGCTGCTTCTGGACATGGACAGCCTCTGTATGCTTCTCTGGTGCCCACATTAACGCAGCCTACAATGGCTCTAAGAGCTTGGTTTAATCACTATGGCTCTTCCTTCCCACCCTATACTCCAGCAACAAAAACCGGCATGGCAGATCAGCCCCTCTTCCAATCAGGCAGGGAAGAGAATAGACACAATGAGTCTTCCAGGACAAATTAGTCAAAGTTCAGTAAAAGGAAAACACACTCTCTCCTCCTGGTGCCTTGTCCAAAGGCTCACAGGTCACGCGGTGTATGCATAATACAGAAAAGGAGCATTCCATTCTCTGTCTGTCTGCGACCCTTTCCTGTCTGGCCTGTTATGTTTGGTCAAGGTTGCAAGCCACGCTGTGGTTTTAATCACAGTAATGTGGTAAAACACACAGCAAGGACAGCTGGAGTCACTGGGGTTGACTGTATCAGGAAGGTGAGCAGGCCTCAGCCTTGCATAGCAAACACATTTTTGGGACATGTCACAAGGTAAGGTGAGCCTTAAAGAAAAGCTCAGGCCCAGCTCCTGCTTGTGCTGCTTCCCCCCCGCCCCCCAGAATCAGGTGACTGTAGGCTACAGCAAGGCCTGATGGGATAGATGGCAGGACAATTTTGATCGGAGAGTGAGTGAGCTGCGGAAGGATTACTGCATTTGTGTGATGAGGGGGAAAGTGGATTCGTGGAGACCTTGCATTGAGGAGAGATGCTCTGGTCCTGGGATGGGGGTAGGCGGGATTAAAGGCTTGTTAAACCCTGCACTAGGGCTGAATTAGGACATAGCCGCTAGAGACCTGTGCCTAGGGCCCAAGCAACTAAGGTAACCAGATCATGTGAGAGCAAAGCATTATGGTACCTCTCCAGCTGGAGGAAAGCTGTTTCCACTGGCCACGCATTTTGATCAGCAAGATAAACTAATGCCCTCACACAGAGGGCTTTTAAAAGAATCCTGTATTTTTGCCCCCCAAATAGAGGGCAATGCCCCTCTCAGGCAAATGATGTCTACTGTATCAGCTTCCAGAAAGGAGACCGGATAAACAAATGAAAAACACTACATACAAATAAGTGCAAATAATGTTAAGGCAGTGACACATGCTCAGCACCCACAACTAAGGCCAGCATTTCACAAGAGCTGACGTGTCTTCCACAGCCACATGTGGCACATTCGGCCAATTGCAAGGCCTAGATCTGGAGCTGGGGATGAAGAGGAGACCGTTGCATGGACTCTGAGAGCTGGGGAGGCTAAATTTCCAGGCTTTGGAGGCCTTGGGGGAGGGGGCAATCTTGTCAGCCGCAAATACCTGTCACAAGGCAGATCCCTGACAGTTACCTACTGTATCTACCCAGCGCTCGTTGCTACGTAAAGCTATGCAGTATCCATCACCACGGTACCTACGCAAAGCCAAACCTGTAGCCACAGGGACTCTGGGTTTTAGTTGCCCACCTTCTGCACCAAGTTAATGTCCTTAAAAACCACAGCCGTGCTCTGGGACAGGAACTATGAGCGGAGTAAGATGATACTCGGCATGAGTAATGGTGGCCTGAGAAAGGCCCCACGAGAAAGATACATACCAAACAAAAAGCTATTTGTGTTTACCCAGTTCTGTGCTATTCAAGCTCTGGGAGTCAAACACTAAGCACAGGAAGCTACGGTGTGGAAATACAGCACATGGTATGACGGACTGGAGCTGGGTTGCTCTATTTTCCCCATAGAGGAGCATATGTCTGCTTTCTGTTCATTCGTATATCTCTTAGAACTTACCTGCAACAATCCCGGATGTTACTGTAGCTATTGCTGGGGTTTTCGTCTTCTTGTTGATCTTAGCCAAAAATTTAAACAATAGTCCATCTTCTGCCATAGCATAAATCACTCGAGGCATCGGAAACATGGAGCCAAGAAGGCTAAGGAGAGAGAAAGGCGTGATCCTCAATACAGAGCTCATATGAAGTATTGGCCAAAGGCAGAAGAACAAAAGTGTAGTGGCTTTAGTTAAGAAAGCTTCACTGCCAAGGTCTTCCCCAAATGCTGCCCTCACTACAGTCATACTTCTTACTGCTGGGAAGGAAGGTCCATAGCTGGATACTTTAAATAAGGCATTTAGACCCAGAGCCCGAAGGATAATTTAGGCACTTAACGCTCATTGATTTAGGCTCCTGAATGTAAGTGGTCTGATTTTTAGGGATGCAGAACACCCTCAAACCCCAATGGTTCCATAAAATTGCTCCCACTTCCATCTGGAGTCAGTCGTGTCGCATTTCCCCAGGGCTTCTGTTAATGGGCTGCTTCTTTTCTATGTATTCGAGAGAGGCACAGTTTCAAACTATCCCTAAGATGGTGGTTTCGGATCTCACAAATGAGAGCTGACAGCTCTGAATCTAATTCTAAGAATTCGGCTTACTCCTCTGACACAGAGCGGAACCCCGGCCCTACTGAACTCTGTGGAGCTAGAATTTCACCCAGAGGGTTAGAATCCTCTGGCACTTCTTATTCCAGGGTACATCGAGAGTAACGTCACTGAAGTCAGTGAAGTTCAGTGTACATCTCGCTGTAAGGAATATAGAACTAGAGCCCACAGCTCGTAACACACCTCAGCTCAGCAAGTGGGGGCAATGGACATACAAAGGTCCTGTAGTGAAGGGGCATGGCCTCCCTTGGAGACAAAGGAGGGATAGATCAGATACAGCTAGGAGGAGCCAGAAGCTACCTGTCCGTCACACTGGATGTCAAGGGCAGGAAGTACAAAAGGAGGACCTGAGGGTTCATTTTGGCCTGAGCTCCCATTGGGGAAGGATGTTTCTTTCCTTTCTCAGGAGCTTCCCCAACCCTAGGACCAGAACCCTAAGGAGGAGCTGCCTGCAGACTGGGAGCCGGTTCCTGCCTACCATTGGTCAGCCAGCCTGAGCCACGGGGACTGGTTGGGCACCAGCTGCTAGGAAGAGACCCCGAAGGCCTGTCATATGGAGGAGTTACCAGTGGCCTAGGATCTGGAGGTGTCCCCTGAAATAACCAACCTGAAGGACCTGGTGGTCCCATCTGAGACCACTGACTTGAAAGAGCTTCCGGCCACTGATACCAGAGAGGAGACCCTGGCGAGCTATGACCTGGAGGAACTGCTGTCTACTGATAGCCCCAACGAGCAATCAGACCTACCGACCCCATATGACATAGAGGGGTTCTACAACTTACCCCTGGGGGACTACCCCGACTAGGTTGAGACGGTCGGGGATTTCCAACCTGAGGCCAGCAGGTGAATCAGCATGTTGCAGTTGGGACCCTGCTGACCCCGTGGCCAAGCCTGCGTCTACAGCTAGAGACCTGGGCTGGGACGCAGTGGAGCCGAGTTGGCCTGCATCCCCCTTCTCTTCTCCCCTCCAGGGCAACACCAGCTGTGTTTGCCTGTTCCCCGAGACCGTCTACTGACCTGATCCCTGAGAGTGCTTGTTCTCCTAACCTCAAAGCCTGATTGTTGCTTGCCTCACTCAAGGGGCCAGAGACTGTTCACTTGACCACCCTCTTGGGCTCAAGAACTGGTTGTAAGGTCTGTGGTGTAACGTCCCCCGCTACATGGAGCAAGCAGGAGGCGTGGCCACCGCCCTACATGTACATTGAAACAGATACAAGAGAACAGCATCTCACCTAGTGGAAAGGGCACAAAGTGAACCAACGGCCACAGCATAGTTGGCACCCTCCCAGCCCACGTACGTAAAGGCATTGGGTAGCGGACTGTTTGTATCCAGCAAGTAATAGGGCATCATGAGGGTGAGGGCAGCCGACACACCGAAGTAAGCAACGAAGCAGATCAGGAGTGAGGCGACAATACCAATGGGAATCGCTTTCTGAGGGTTTTTCACTTCTTCGCCTAGAACAAAGAAAGTTACAGCCAAAGGCAACAAAGAGTAATTCAGCAAGACTCCCGGGCTAGGTACGGCTTTTCAAAGGAGCCAGGGAGAGTAAGGTGCCCAGCTTTATAGTCAAGAGGAGTTAGGTGCCTACCTGCTATTTATGCCCCTCCCTCAGGTACACATTCTTCAAGGGCAGCACCACCCCTTTATGTGACAAGTTTTAGAGCCGTATGTTTGCAATGAATAATTAGCACTACAACTCAAATAGCCAGCATTAGTTCCAAAATAGCTGGGGGGGGGACACGACCCTGGGGCTAACGGGCGCTCCCATCCCAGCCCCGCTCTGGCCAGTCTGCCCAGAGGGTTGGGGGGGCCGGCTGGCACGGAGGCCTCTGACACAGTTCCCCAGGGCCACGGGCTCTGGAAGTCCACGCAGAAGAAGCGGCGGCCTCACCGTGGGCCAGCCAGCCCTGCCCTCGGGTGGAGTGAACAGGACCTGGCCTTCCCTTCCCCTCCTGGGGTAGGCCAGCTGGCCCAGGGACGGAGTGGAGCGCAGAGCCTGTCCCCTGACTCCAGGGCCCCGCCCCCACCCCCGGCAGAGTAGGAGCACTCAGCTGGCGCTGAGCCGGGTGGGTGCCGGATTATCGCAGGAGTTTTAGGGGGTGGAGCCCAGGGCCCCTTTTTGGTCGGGGCTCAGGACTTCAGCTCCTAAAGCCCCTGCGATAATCCAGCCCTGGCCAAGGGTTTCCTGGATGGGTGAAGAAGTGGTATCTGCTACTCAGCTTCCCAGGTCCCTTGGATGCCCCAGGGAAATTACTTATGAATAAGTTTAGCTCAGGGGGTGGATGAGGCAGAGCGTGAGCGGCCAGGACTCAGTGGAAGGGGGGTATGGCCGAGAGGAGAGGGCCTGAGTGGATGGGAGAGGGACATGGCGAGTGGCAGCAGGGTCTAAGCAGGGAGGGGGAAGGAGAGGGGTGCATGCAGCGAGTGGGCCAAGCGGGGAAAGAGGGTGAGGCCTGAGGCGAAGTCTGGGTAGGGCTGTGAGTGGAAGAGGTAGGACAAGGAGTTAGTCTTCCTGAGGGGAAGCTTCACTGACCACCCATTTTCTCCACTCTGCTGAAGAGCCCATTACTAAACATTAGTTCCCCATGTAGGTACCTAGAGACTGTGATCAAATCACACCTTACACGTCCCTTTGTTAGCTAAACAGACTGAGCTCCTGGTGTGTCACAATATAAGCCCCATTTTCTAACCTTTTAATCATTCTTCTACTTCTTCTCTGAACCCTCTCCAATTTATCAGCATCCTTCTTTTTCCTCCTTCATCTACATCTCTGTGTCTTTTATTCGTTTTACTCAGGGGGGAAAAAGAGGCAGAAACTCCTCAAAAACCTACGAGACCTATGAAACTGAAAGCTTTGAAAACAAATCTGTTGCCAGCACTTCAAATTTTGAAAAAAGCCCAGCTTTTTTGGCCAAAATAAGACAAAATGAAACCTGTGATTAGCCAGATCTCTTGAGCACCTTGCAGCTCAGGGACTCTGAGGCCAGGATAGCTCTAGGGTCATAAAAGACAACCCTGACAGCACTGGGGACAGCGCCTTGTCTCCTGATGCTTAATCCTGCGCTTAGCCACATGATCATTTCTCCTCCTGCCCCATACTTCAGCATTCTGCCTTGCTAGATTTCAATGCCGAGGAAGCCTATTCTTGAAGTTCGCCAAACCAGCAGAAAAAGAGAAGTACTGGAATATCACAAGAAGAAAGAATGGGCATGCACCATCCGGAAGTGCTATTTAGTGAATAAAATTAGTAATATTATTTATTTGCATTGTAGTAGCACCCAGAGGCTCCCAGTCAGGGTCAGGGGCTCAACGTGCTAGCGACTATTCAACCCCAGAATAAAAGATGTTCCCTTTCTCAGAGTGTACAACACAAGTATTCAATTTAGTAAGAACAGGAGGGAGTAGCAGGATCAGTGGGAGACCCTAACACTGAAAAGATGAATGAGTCCATAGGACAGCTAGTGCACAGCATGATTTCCTGAGTCGGCTGAAAAGAGATTTGAGTGATTTGTAAATGGTTTTGTGCGAAGTTACTGAGGGTAACCAAGCTCATAATGGGAAACAACTGTTCACTCGCAGTGAGATCTTTCTGCTTACCTGTGGTGGCAATGCAGTCAAATCCTACGAAGGCGTAAAAACATGTGGCTGCTCCTGAGAGGACTCCATTGAATCCAAAGGGCATAAAGCCACCAACACCATGCTCCAGACCTCCTATTTGTGTTTGACTGAAAAGAAGAAGAGGTCAGGGGAAATTCTGCCTAGCTACAGACACCTATCTGAACTGAAGTGCATCCCTGTAGCCTGTAAGAGAAACCACAATTGGTGCTGAAGAAGAGTGATTTCAGAACATCGCCAACTGACTTAGAGAGGACACAACGGCATGTGCCACAGCTTACGCTCTATGTAGATTTAAATTACCCTGTGATGGCCAGAGAACCCTTTGAACACTCATTATTTCAGACTTGTTCAGATCGTCCATTGTTTTCAAGGGTTTATTCTCATGGCTGAGGAGTGGTGGAGGGAAGAGGAAATGGAAACACTGAACTTGGGGTATGTCTACCCTGCTGGGGCCACTGTCAGCAATGCAAGATCAATTTTGCGGCAGTGGAGACATGCTCAGTCAATTCAGAAGTTGACTCAATAAATCCAGCCCCTCAAAAGCTTAACGCTGTGTCGACGGGAGGGCATTTCCTATCAGCGCAGTACAGTTGGGATGCTGTGCTAATTAGAATTTAGGATGTTGATGGGAGATACGGAAGCTACATAGTGTTTCACCAGCAGTGTAGATCAGGCCTTGATCTCCTAACATCTCAACCTGGAAAAAAAATTTAAATATATTTAATTCTGAAAAGGGTGAACTGATACAAATGCTCAAGGAAATTTAGCCCCTTGCAGGACCTCTATTGATCTTCCATTGTAAAGAAAAGTTTATTTTAAATAACGCTGGCCAAAATATGGCATCATTTAATTTCTATTTTCAAATATTAAAAATATTAAATTGCCTGCTTGCTATTTGAAGGATTTTTAGTTAGGCCCTAAATCCTGAAAAGATTTAAACTTTCACTTCACATACTCTGTGTAACCCTATTGTAGTAAACTGGATTACTCTCAAGAGTGTAAATTAAGCATGTGTGATTAATCATGATCAAGATCATGATTAAGCATGATCAGAGTCCATAGCATTTTGTAACCTATAAATGCAGTTATTGGATTGGTCAAGAGGAGAGCTTTCATTTTATCAGGCAATTTATGGTATGTCTACACTGCAGCTGGAAGTGAGTCTCCCAGCTGAGGCAAACAGGCTTGTTTTAGCAGGGCCCGTGCTACTGTGCTAAAAATAGCTGTGTGGATATGGTGGCACAATGGAGGTCTGAGCTTTGACCCATTCCGCCCCTTAGCAGAGCTCCAGCACAGTGCCCACAGAGCTGTTTTTAGTGTGACAGCTCAAGCCCCAATAGCACTGGAGAGAAAAAAAAATCTTAGATTTCTGCAGAAAAAGAACCCCATCCTGCCCCAGTTAAACTTTTTAACTACTTTTCAGACTGAGACTAAAACGCATTCAGTTTCTGTGAGCAGGGAGATGTGCAAGATGCCATGTAACTTCAGTTTACGCTATTCAATAATCAGGCAACTAGGTGAACCTCCACTTAGTATAGCTGTGTATCTTTTATGAGACACATGTTCTCGCACAAGCCTCCAGTTTTACTTGTGCAAATCACTGTGGGCACAACTTTTGTGCCTATAATTAAGGCACGAATAAAAATGAATGAGAGTCATTAAATAGTCTAAATCCTGGATTTATCAGTTCATTCAGGTATACAGACAGATAAGTCCCTAAGCGTTGGAAGCCCATTAATTAAGACGGTCCAGGCACTGATGATTCTCGAGATGGAGCATGGATGACGTGTATAAGATGCTAGGGGAGACTAAGCTACCCCCCAAAAAGCCATCTGTGGGTTCTAATTATAGGTGATCTATCCCCAAGTGTCTTCTCAGCCCTCCCTCAGACAGAGTTCCCACTGACAGTCATGAGCTTTCTGTTTATGGGTATACTGAGTGGTCCCTGAAAATGGGTCAACTTCAATAAGTAAATGTGAGAAGAGAAGAAACACTGTGACGTACTTGTCTCGAAGCGAGTCATTGATTGTGTTATATATGTCGTCGACGGTGAGGTGCCAGTTTTTGACTGATCCCTTCACAAAGCCTGACACCATAACAAAGCCGAGGACGAGAACATTGATGCAGGTGAATATTTTGTTAACCATTGCGGATTCTTTCACTCCACAAGTTAAAAGCCCTGGAAAAATTACAACGAACAATCAGACATTCCTTCAACCACAGCACATGGCCCAACTGCAGAAGAGCAAAGAGAAGCTCTGACTTTTTGTGTGTCTCTTTCACACTCTATTATTGTACTAAAAAAATACCATTTAAGTGACCGACATGGCAGTTGCCTGGTCTCTCTACACTGCTAAGATGAGTGAAACTCTGAATAGATGATACAGGGCTCAATCCTGTAGTCCATTTTCATGCAAGCAGTCTTATTAAAGTAGATAGGACTCTGGGTTTGAAGGACTGGGCCCTTGGCAAACACAAACTCCATCCAGAGACCACAGATCAGATTAGTCCTATATCTTAGGCTATGTCTACACTACACAAAGTTAGGTCGACTTTAAGTCAACTTAAAATCGACCGTATTAAGTCGACTTAACAAAGTGCTGTCCATGGACATGAACTAAGTCCACTTTGTGAAGTCAACCTAACTGCCTTTAGGTTGACTTAACCAAGTGGACTTAAATGTCCACACAGGGCTTAGGTCGACCTAAAGAAGGGTTAGGTCGACCTAAGTTGACTTACGCTTTCATTAAATCGACTTAAGGAATTTCTTAAGTCGACTTAATGAAAGCCTAGTGTGGACGCGGCTTAATTTAAGTTGACTTAAGCCTCCTTAAGTCGACTTAATTTGCCAGTATAGACATAGCCTTAGAAAAAGCATTATTGGCAGTTTCTGTGAAGTAGCTCATTGTGGTTATACGAGGCCCGGTTCAAATGCAGATGTCACCAATATCAGCCATTGTCCCTTTGGAAGATGGACAGATGTCATGTCAGTGCAGAGGTCAGAAAAAGCAGGTCAGTTACCCCCAATGCTTAAGTGGAACAAATCACAAAGGAAGAAACCATGGGGAAAATCCATGTAGACAAGGGGAATTCTGGCAATGACTTCGCTGGAAGCAAGAATTCAGCACATTTCTTAAAACACTTTCATCTTGGCAAAGAGCATATTTTTGCAAGTGTGAGCAATAGAGACAATGACTCAGCACCTTGCATTCAAGATAACAGATTTTGTTTCTCTTTTTCAAACTTTAGTTAATACTGGGAGTATTCCTACATCTTTATTTGCTGTTTAAGAACAGGTGACTTGTGTAACCAAAAATCTTACAAGTAGTCTTGGTCAGTGGTTCTCAACCTTTCCAGACTATTGTACCTCTTTAGGAAGCCTGATTTGTTTTGTATACCACAAGTTTCACCTCATTTAAAAACGACTTGCTTACAAAAACAGACATAAAAATACAAGAAAGTGTCACAGCACACTAATACTGACAAATTGCTTGCTGTCGCATTTTGTCCGTATGAAATTTTAGTACTGACTTTGCTAGTGCTTTTTATGCAGCCTGTTGTAAAATGAAGCAAATTCCTAGATGCGTTGATGTTCCCTGTGGAAGACCTCTGAGTACCCCTAGAGTTACACATACCCCTCGCTGAGAACCAGTGGTCTCAGTGTGATAAACCAGCCTAACATCAGGTGTGGGAGGAAGGGAAACACTGTGACTGGACCAGGATTTGGCCAGCAGTGGGTTTATTTCACTCACAGATGTGGGTTTCATAGAGCATGTGGTGAGGAGAGACCATTGTGATCAGCTAGATCAGGAGTCTGCAACCTGCAGTTCCGGAGCTGCACGCAGCTCTTTAGCTGTCCCCTTGCAGCTTTGGGCTCTGGCCCCCTCACCCCTCGCCACCGGGGGACCCTGTGGGAGACCTGGTCCTGGTTCTGAGCTCCCCCCACCACCAGGGGAGCCTGTAGCAGGTGCTCTAGCCCAGCTCTCCCCATTGCCACCAGGAGGCTACACCCATTGCGGCTCCCTGCATTCTGAAAGAAAAACGAAGGCATGTTTTTGCATGTTATGGAAAGTGAGAAAACAGTTTATTTTTCATGCAGAATTATTTCTCTTGGGTCCTGCAATCACTGCTGCAAACTGAAGTCCTCACATTTTAAAATAAACAGTCATGCACCAGGGTGTTACTGAATTCCAGCCTTTCCCTCCACATTTTCCTGGCTAGTGTGCTATATAAACTGGCAGATCATCAGAGCGGGAGTTAGAGTACCAGAGCAGAGTAACTCTGCAATAGTTTAAAAAGAAGCCCTCCATACCTGTTTCAGGATAACAAATCTCCCTGTCTTGCTCTATGTGGTATAAAGATTGATTGTTTTACCGGTGTTCCCCTTAACACATTGAATGCTCCCTTAATGAAAGAGCTTGTAAACAGGATGTGCAGAGTCCTAACTCCAGGGCAACTAAATAGGTCAATCCAACACTTAGGCCGAACAAAGGAGCCTTTAATATATTGTCCAAAATAAATGAGGGCGTTTGCTCATATACCAAAAGAAAACAATGAAATTACAGAGAAGGAATGTATTGTCCCAGCAACCTTCTTAATGGTTTTACCTGTTAAGATGGAGATGATGAGAACAGAGAAGATGTCTGGATATTCCGCGAGTACCCCGGGAGCACGCATGGTCATGTACTCTCGGCAGAAGTGCTCAATGTGCTTGCCTGTGAGTTCATCAAACGTCGCGCTCCATGCTCTCGCCACGCTTGACGTTCCTACCAGAAAACAGGAAGAACACACAGTACTTTTCATGACTAGAAAATATTTCTAAACTAATTGCTCCATGACAGCAGCAGAAATCAACCCAAGAGGGGCAAAGCTGGATCCTGCCATGCAGTCAGTGAAGATGGCAGGTGAACCCTCCCCCAGAGGTCCACTTAAAGGTTCAGCTTCTACCCAAATCTCAGAAGAACACCCCATCTTGCAAAAGACTAGCAATTCTTTATCCGCCTCCCCCTTCCTCCCCAGCAGCCTTCACACCCCCAGTATCCTGTGACTTGTGCTGAAAGCACTTCCCACACTGGAGTAAATCATTAACTTCAAAGGAGTTCTACTAGCGGAAAAGCTGGTGTGAGAGGCAAAAGATGCCCTAAGATGGGAAAAGGCAGGGTTGACCAAGAAAATCACCTCAGAGGAGGGTGTAACGTATACCAAAACTCCTTCCTTTAATTCACACAGTATTATCCCAAAGCTGCACAGCCCCTTAAGTGAGTAGGAATAGCTCCCACTGTCTTCATGGAAGTTGAAGGAAAAGGTAAACTGATCCCTGCTCTGTGATTCAAATCTGGATTTACAGGGAGTCAGGGAGGTAAATTCTGCTCAGACTACTGAAAATCCAGAGGGACTCCACTGATGCCAGCTGACTAAATGGGAGACTTGGGAGTGGGAGCCAAGTCAGTCCTTAACAGAGAGTAAAGCAGGCCCCATGTATTTCAAATCCAGTTCTTGAACAACTTACCCATCCCCATAGCTTGAAGTACTGCCTGTGAAATAGAAGATATAATAAGAAAATCAGAGAAATCTTGGGCTATGTCTACACTAGCAATTTAGGTCAATTTAAGAATACTCAAGTCAACCTAAATTACTCTGTGTCCACACCGGGCTTTCATTAAGTTGACTTAAGGGCATCCTTAAGTCGACTTAATAACTACCGCCTCTTAGGTCAATTTAAGGTCTAAGTCGACCTTATCAAGTCGACCTAACACGGTGTGGACGCCCTAGGTCGACTTAATTACTTAAGTCGGCCTAGCGCTAGGGGAAGGGAGCCATGGCTTGGGGACAACGGAGCCCCAGCCGCTGGCGGCTCTCTTCCTCGGGGCTCCACTCTCCCGGGAGCCGTTGGTGGCTGTCTTCCCCGGCACTCCGTGGAGTGCCAGGAAAGACAGCCGCCGGTGCTCCACGGACAGGGGATCCCCAGAGGTTCTCCTGTCCATGGAGTTCCGGGGAAGACAGCTGCCGGCGCTCCATGGACAGGGTATCCCCAGAGGTTCCCCTGTCCGCGGAGTGCCGGCGGCTGTCTTCACTGGGACCCATGCGGGTCCTGGCAAGAAGGGAGCTCTGCTCCCTAATCCAGGTCCTAGAAAGAAAGGAGCCCTGCTCCTTGGGACCCGTGGGTCCCAGCGAGAAAGGAGCCGCGGGTCCCAACGAGAAAGGAGCCGCGGGTCCCTTCTGAGCAGGGACCACAGCTCCCTTCTCAGCGGGGAGCCAAGGTCCTGTCTATACTTGAAAACAGAGTCGACTTAACAGAGTCAACTTAAATTTTAGGTATAGACATAGCCTTGGAGTGGGGATAAATCCATGTTCAAGTTCTATAGGATGGACAGAAAAATACCACATTGCAAGATAAATGCTGAAATGCATCTTGCATTTCTGACAAGATATGAACAACTTTGAAGATTAAAAATCCCTCAAATGGCCATCAAACCGGTTTTATCTACGATTTATTTATCTCCCCACTGCTGACCACAGGTGCAGCTAATCCAATGTTGACCATCCTTTAGCTGCAAGTAAATAGAAAAGGACCAACATCGTTCAGTGCTATTTCAGTAGCCGTAACCAAAACCTGCTCAGATGTAGTCCCCGTGACGTTTATAGGATGAAATGTGTCACTATATTCTACTCAAAAGAGTGACTATTTGCAATGTTAGGCCCAACAATGAGCACTTAAGACTATACAGGACAATTTTTATAAAACTTTTTATCCTAACAACTGTAGTTATTTTCTGTTAACACGGATGTGAAATTGGTCTGACAACTGAAAGGGACATTAATACCAAGAACTAGAACTGTTCTCTTTTTGTACAATTGGAAATACGGACTGCCAAATGAAGTCTCACAGATCCACTAGTTAAGCCAAAAAGACCCAAGTGAGGGTCTTCTGATCATTATAAATTAATAATAATGATCTAGCGTGGGGCTACCCCATGCATAACTGAATCCTGCAGGGCTTACCCATATCTCAAGTTCAAGACAAGGGACGCAGAGGAAGCCACAAACAGATGCTGATGAGCTTGCTACAGCCTTGGTCTTGGTCAGTGCAGGTAGGCCTTTTAGCTCAGGCTATAGATGCTCATCTTTAAAGACCCAGGGAACTCAGATTCAAACCCCACTGGGGCTTGATGTCTCCAGTCTTTGCTCTGCCCCCAAAGAGATCAACCAGCAAGACTAACCTGACACAAGAGGAAAGTAAGAGGCTATGCTCTGTGATGGGCTGTTGTAAATTACTTCTTCCCCCAGACCAATGAGGACATAAGGAAGGATATATCTCTCTAGGAGTCAAAACTGCCTTCTAGGACTCCTCCCGGGATACGCATACCTATTTGGGGTTTAGAACTCTGATTCAAACAAGCTCAAAAGTAATATTTGAGCAAGATATTTACTTATTCCACTTCCTCTCCCTCCCCCAACAGTTTTATCAGGGAAATAGTTTTAAATTTAAAATAAACTATTACCATAGTACTGTGTTAAAGTAGCATTCATGTAGAATAGCCTTCAAAATATACACAGCTTAGCAATCTTTATATAACACACAGTACAAATGTTATGTTTTAGTATGTTCTAGCCACATTAAAATAAATCACACCAAAAAGCCTCTTATAAATAGGTTAGGGTGTACTGTGAAAGCCATAAGGAGAACTGCCAGTGTGACCCCAGATCCCATGATTAACTTCGGTCAAGTGAGTCTTTCCACCAAATGCGTTTGCAGGATCAAGTCCAGGGAATCCTCGATAACCCTAAATGCCTCTCACAGGCCTTGTACACACTACAGAGTTATCGCGCGATAACTATCAAAGCATCCACACATGAAAGCTTCTTGTTGCGCGGCAACAGCCTCTTGCCGCGCAAATGTAAACCACCCCAAACGAGGGTGGTAAGGCTTACCACGGAACAGTTGTTCCGTGCTACAGCCTGTGTGGACGCTTGTTGCGCCATTGACAGACTCCGGAAATGTCCCAGAGTGCCGAACCAGGCCACTCTGGGACATTGGAGCTGTCAAATATGTCAATTTCACTGTTCTAGCTGAGCAGTGAAATTGACATATTTAAATAGCCAGGTTCGGCAGCTGGGGGATTGGCCGGCTGGACTGGCTA
>ML685874.1:7975488-8034427 GCA_007922175.1 Pelusios castaneus | reverse complement strand
GCCATGGCAAATGGCATCGATAATACACCTGAAGTGTTTGATCACTCGATTAAAAGGATAAACTTTAATTAACCAAAGTGGCTTCATTTTAATCCTCAGAAGCATGAACTGTGTGGTCTACTTACTTAGGGCCTGAGTCAAAGTCCACTGTAGTCAGACGAAGTGGGATTTTCTCCCACGAAAGCCCGTGAGATAAATAAATCTGTTAGTCTTTAAAAGTGCCACAGGACTCTGTTTGTTTTTCCACATATCTTTGAGGATCTGGGGCTGAGTATGGCATCCCACACTGGACTCAATCCTGCACCCATTAAAGTCAATGCAACATACCAACTGATTGAAATCAGGGGGTATCAGTAATCAGGATTGGATCCTTAATCAGCAAACACTACAGATGCTGAAGTAGTGAGAAGCTGACCCATCCCATTTTCCCTGCCCCCGCACCAGCTGGCCATCAGCTTTTTCTTGCCTAGCAGAAGGAAAAATCCTAATTCCTGGTAAATAGGTGGCAGGGCCTCATGCCAGAAGTGCATGAATCATCTGACATGGTAGATTAAAGGAAGCAGAAGTAATAGCCAGGCTCTGATCCAAACTGTTATCTGATAATACTCACTGAGTTCATAGGATGATGTGACACTTTTATCTCTCAATTACTGGGAAAAGCTCTGAAATGCTCAGATAGGGAAGTTGCTATGGGTGCAAAGTATTCTGTAGTTTCTATTTTTATAACAAGTGGAAGTTATTGTACACAGCAGGCAGGCATTCTAGAGCAGTTGTTTTCAAATCACGGGTTGTGACCCAGTACTGGACCGGGGACCTGTGGGTACCGGATTGTGGCGCCTCCTGCTGCCGCCACCAAAGACTGGAATGCATTGCTCAGAGATGTCATTGTTGGGTCACGGGCATAAATGATTCTTTTCAACTGGGTCCCGAGAAAAAAAGTTTGAAAACCATTGTTCTAAAGGAATGCTACAGTATGTCAGCCTGCCCCTGTGTACTTACCAATCACATAAGAAAGAATTAAATTCCATCCAGTAATGAATGCCCACAGCTCGCCCACCGTCACATAGCTATAGAGATACGCAGATCCAGTCTTTGGAACTCTAGCACCAAATTCTCCATAACAAAGTCCAGCCAACACAGAAGCCCATGCCGCAATCAAGAAAGAGACGACAATCGCAGGTCCCGCGTTTTCCCGTGCCACTGCTCCAGCCAGTACATAGACACCAGCACCAAGTGTGCTACCCACACCAAGAGCCACCAAGTCAAAAGTGTTGAGGCATCGTGACAGCTTGCTCTCTTCTCTGGAACAGTCCACAGCTTTCCGACGAAGCAGCTGATTTACAAAATTGAGGAGTCCCTGGCACCCCATCCTTTCGTGCAGACCTGTAAGAAAGATGCTGCATAATTATCTAAACCCAGGAAACATTATCACTGCATAGTAATACCATAGTGCTGTAATGTTTAAAGGAAAAAAACCTCTCCACTTTACACCTTTTGCATCTACAAACTGGCTCCCTGGGTTTTCACAGTTTTGTGTGCTTCCTGTCGTGATGAAAACGAAGCATTTGCTGATCTTTGCTCCTGTTATCCCTGCAGAGCTAATGCAGCTCTGGGAGGGGAGCTGGATTCCATTCTGGCTCATGGGTCAGCAAAATTGTTTATTAAGTGACAACCACAAAATGTTTACATCAGTGCACAAGCCAGGGAAAACAACACTTCGCTTTTAGATTTCAGGTTTGCTTTGCTAAGCTACAAGTTAGAAAAGAACGTAAATTTTACCCTGTAACTTGAGCACATTTAATACAGAAATAATTGAGGTATCAAGTAAAATTGTGTAAGGAGTTATTGTTCAGATCATGGAGTTCTTGAATATTGCATACATTATAGCAACTAGAAGGTGACATGATCATACACATTTGACATTTGCAGTGACATAGACCGAATAATGATGGCCTTCCCCATCTCTAAACTCTGATTCTTTACAGTCTAAGGCAGCATTACTTGAGGACAGACTCACTAACACAGACCTAGCCTATTATTAGAGAGAGACAGACAGACATGGGGAAAAGATGCTGGTTTTTGCTCAATTAGTAAAAGTGTAAATTCCAGTGTAAAAGCCTGGAATTATTCTGGATTTATACCAGTAAAACTAAGAACATAATTTGACCCCCAGCACTTTAAAATTCCAGAAAGGATACAAATGTTGCTAGATTGTACTGTTTAAATGAACATGTGTAGCAGTATTCTAGATTAAGGTCCCACTTCAGCAAGGAATTTACATCTCTGTGTAACTTTAACATATTAGTGGGTCTCTCAGAAACTGGAATTGTTTGCATGCTTAACACTGCATACCTGCTTAAAGAACTTGCTAACTAACCCTTTGCTCACTTATATATTTGGTCGGACAGATTTTTAAAGGGCCCCAACTGAACCCACAATATTTGCAAGTATAAAAACCCACATTTGTACAAGCAAGCAAATGGGTATTTGCTTGCACAAATCACATGCCCCTTACCATTTCTGTGTATGAACATTTATCTACTGTGTGTGCTTGCAAATGCTGTGTTCATTATGCTCTGATTTCCAGTGTGTCCAACAGGAGTAATTCCAATGAAATCAATGTCAAACCAGTGCACCTGAGAAAAAAAATCAGCTTGGACAACTGCAATTAAAGAGGCCCTTGGAAAACTTGCACCAGGACATACCAAACATACACACACATGGGAAACCCCACCCCGACGGTTCAAAAGTGAGGGATTTGAGCCCATTTTAAAATTAGCTTTGAAATCTGATACAGTTTTCAGTGTCCTTAAAAATGGATGGGAGAGTGTTCTTCCTGTTCTAATTCTTTAATACTTCTTAATCACTTTCATATTTAAATTCTACTCTTAATCTTTGAGATTTCTATAGTAACTTTCATCCCAAAATGCTTCCCAAACCATATACAGACACCACTTATACTGAAATATAGCAGGTCCTAGAAGCGACTTGTACTCTTCACTGGTGGATAGATTCTGGTTAGGACACCAGCTCAAACTTCATCTCTCATGAAACAGAATGGTACCAAGGGATCCTCAGTGACCCTCAGACATAGTCCGGCTCAACAAAAGAACAGCCAGCCAGCCAGCCCATGGTCTCCACTCAGTTACATTGGGTGGGGGGGAGGGATGATGCAATCTTGGACTGTAACCTGTCATTTCAAGGATTTTAGGTTTCCCAGTTTGACCATTAAGCCCAGCTCCCTCACCTCCTCTTTAAGAAGCCTCTTCATTAATTATGAAAAGGGGAAAAAAATTAAAGCCCAATTTTAAATTATTTGATCTAGCTATGATACATTACTGATGTGCAAAGAGCCCTCATTTAAGATATTTGCATTATCTCTATGCATTAGTCATTGAATCTATTGTTCTATCATTAGTTACAGAATCTATATCTATGTGTTAGTTATTGAAATAGAGAATATATTCAATCTATAGTACACAGTAAAATCAATCCTGCACACAGAACAACATGTACACACAAAATACTAAATAAAATGTACAAGAAGGCCATGTGAAATTTAACTTCAGATGTAGGTAACACACAATGTGAAAGGTGATACAACACTTACTGAAAAAGCATACTATGAATCTGAACTCATTGTACCAACTATGAAATCTATATCAACCCATGCAACAGAGACATTAGCTGAAAGGAACAAATAAATTCATTTTTTCAGAAGACACCACCACACACCCTGACTTAACCTCATTATAAATGTCTCCTCCTCAGAAAAAAATCTTTATTACAACTGCAGGAAAGAAATTTAGGATTTTGTACATTCCATTGTTTTGGAAAGTATCTATGTCAACAGTAACAGCAAAAATCTTCATGAGTTACATGAATTCAAACAAGTAGCAAGGCAATTCTCAGAAAAATCTTATTTGCTGATCTGTAAGAATTCCAAAGCACATAAGGAGAAGAAAGTAATTTTTCCCTTCATATATAGAAGGTAGAACTCTTTACCTAACAATATTAGCATGTCGACACCCTCTGAGAAGTCTTCTGAGTTAGGAACACATCCAGATACACAGCTGTTAGACTCTTCTTCAGACAGATGGCTGTTCGCTCCCCAAAAGCCACAGAACTATATACTTCAAAAGGTGTAAGATAGCAATAGCCTGAGCATGAAACTTACCCCTGTGCAGAAGACTAGCCCACTCATAAATAAACTGATATTATCCCTCAACAGGATTTTGAAAATCAATAAAATAAAATTCTGTGAAGTCTACCATAACTCACTGACAAATCAGGTCAGTCCTTTGTGGGCATATTCCCCATAAACAACGCCTTACATTTAACATACTGCATGTTGCAGGCCATGGATGATAGGTCAGGCAATTGATATATTTTGTTTTGTGCATGATTCATGTCCTATCTGAATGACTTATCTACTATGGTATCAGCTATCAAATTCACTCACTGGGAGCTATACTGCATCCCTCTGCCTTGTCTCTGGGCTGAGGGAATAGGGAGTGTGCCTTTCACACCCCTAACAGAAGCTCAGTGCCTGTGTATTGTTCTGTATTCCTCTAACTTTGAGCAGATAAATGTCACTCTTGTTGCGTATACAATGTTCAGTCCTGTGAAGTGTTGAGCTCCTTTTGGCAGTAAGTGAAGTGAAGACACATGATATCTTGCAGGACTGAGCCCTCTAACTGGTAAAGAAAATGACATTGTGTGCACGTGAAATACAGTCATCATCTTCAGTGAGTGAATGTTATTGTACATAGTTCTTTATAATGGTTAAGGGACTAATCGTAAGGGACTTTGAGCAAACTTCTAATATTTAATTTCGGTACATTAATCAACCATTAACTGTCCCTGTATTCTACACAGAGCTCCAGATGGGTCCTGGTTTCTGGTAAACAAGAGAGACAAAGTTGGAACTCAGGCTGTGTGGACACTTATTTGTCTATAGTTGTTAAAGTTTTTCTTTAATAAATGCTGTTTAAGATGTACTGTGATTCCATATATCTGACAGGCATACTCCAATACCCCAACTATCACTGAGTTGTAGATGCAAAGTATCTTTCAGGATTTGGCCTAAAGTCTCGGCCTTGTGAAGATACAAGCTGGTTCTTTATACCGCAGCTATTTTGTTCAGAGTCAGCAAAGCTTACATTTCTTACTAAGAACAACATACAAGTGACGGATCCAATCCTGCACTGAGCCAGTGAAAGTTTTGTCACTAACTTCAGTGGGAGAAAAAGCAGGCCGATATGAATGTATACAACCAAAGTGCATGAACTATTCCAGTTTTGAAAAATCAACTGAATTATGTCAGGCCTATACAGCTCAAAACCACCCAAAGAGAAACATATTTCCAAAACAATTTCAGTTTGGGGCTTCCTTAACCTCAACTACAGCAATCATTCTACAACCATCAAGAATAAAATGGAATCTTTTCTTTTTCTTTTAATGATTCGCTTAGTGGAGGCACCATTCAATTATGCATGACTTACCAATTAAGGCTTTGATCCTGAAACTGGATGCACACAGACAGACAACTGCCAGCCTGAAGGTCTCAGGTCTGGGCCCTATGTGTCCAGAAACTCCAACATGCTGCAATACTTTCAAGCTTCTCTTACTTATAACCTTCCAGAAATCTTTGCATTTGTAAGCAGAACACTGAGTCCCTAAGCGCTAGTCATTTTCTTCATTTTGCACCTCCCATTATCTTTCAGCTGGTAGATAACCAATTACGATCAAAAGCATTTATTCACATTTTTGTTGTATTTGAAACAATGAACACCAAATCAACTTTTCGGCTTCAATTACAGTCACAATAGATGAGAGCAGATGTGACCTTCAGGAAGGCCAAATGTTTTCTTTTCATCGACAATCCTCAGTGTAGCTGCAGAAGAGAGGCAACTACCCTCCAGTTGCCAAAATCTTTCTTTTTGCCAGTCAATTCCAATCTGCACAACGCCATTGGTGGTTAGATCAGAAAAAGTGATTATGATTTTCCCACTCACGAGTTGTACAGCTTTTGATCTCACTCTCTTCAGGAGCAGTTTTTGTCTCTGATGTCAGGAAATGCCCCTGGGCCACTTTCCCTCACTAGTTGTAAAACTATAAACCATTTTTCCTTGTGTTCAGTAGTGTTGTGTTGCTTTGGCTCTGTTCATTTAAAAATTACTCCACGAATGGATTGACTGGTATATAATTAAAATCCCAAATCTCTCCTACAGCTGCAGATCAAGACCACGTGTCTGAATGAGCCACGTTAGTATTATTCTCAAACACACACACGTCTCTGTCCCTTTGCCCTCGTTGAGCAGCTAGGTAATGCTTCTGCCTCCTGAAGATTCCCACGGCAGAAGGGAGGGGCTCTTGGGTGGCGCATAGTGGCTCGTATGCCACTCTCCTCCTGGCCCTCAATGCAGGGAGCCAGCTGGGGCATCCTCACAACCCTGACTGCCAGACAGTGTTGCTATAGGAACTGATACAAGTACACCATTACAAGTATTTATAGGTGTGCTGGGGAAATAGTACTTATGTATTTGCAAGTACAGCTACAAAGGTAAGTGCAAGTAGCTTTTGGTTCCCGTATTTCTTGCAATTGTCTGGGCAATATATGGCCAACTACCTAAATAATAAGCACATAGTGGAAGAGAAAGAAAAAGAGGAGCAAAGAAAGACAGAAACAGATGAAGCAATTGCTTAGGCCCCAATTTCCTAGCAGCCTGGTTGGTTTTGAACTAGTGTGCCCAGTGGCTGGTAGGCGTTGCCTACATTGCAGATATTTGGCTTATTCCCTTAATGAAGGACACAATGAGGTATGTGTACACTGCAAATAAAAACCAGCAGGATGGCCCCATGCCAGCTGACTTGGAAGTTTCACTGTGGTGTAGACTTCTGGGCTGCGGTTGCAGCCCAAGCTCTGGGTCCCTCACACCTCACAGAGTCCTAGGCTAGGTCTACACTTGTGAATTTAAGTCGACTTTGTTAAGTCGATTTAGCATGTCCACGCTTAAATTTTAAGTCGACTTTGGGGGAACCCTACAAAGTCGACCTACAGCATCCACACTAGATGCCTAGGTCGACTTCTAGGGGCTAGGTGGACCTGGGACAGGTCCACGGTGGCAGGGGGGGCACCCCTTGCCAAGTGCCAGGGGGCTCAGCCTTTGCCCCATTGTACCTGGGTACAATGGGGCAAAGGGAGACAGGGATCTGGCAGGACATAGGGGCAGGGTGGGCAGGGCTCTGCCTTGTCCTGTGGGGGAGCATGCCAGGCTCTCCCTGTGCCACCCCCCCTGGCAGGGAGGGCAGTGGGGGAGTCCAGGAGAGCCCTAAATCGACTTAGAGTCGACTTAGGGCTACTCCACATCTACACTGGCTTAAGTTGACTTTAAAAAGTCAACTTAAGCCAAAAGTTGACTTAAAAGTAGGTTTAACAAAGTCGACTTAATTTTCCTTAAGTCGACTTAAGCAAGCTGCTTAATTTACAAGTGTAGACGCACCCGTAGAGCCCATGTTCCAGCCTCAACCTGGAAGTCGACACTACAGTGAAACATCCTCAGAGCCCAAGCCCTGCAGGCCTGAATCAGCTGGTATGGGCCAGCCATAGGTGTCTCACTGAAGTGTAGAAAGAGCCTCTGAAGTATGTGTCTGCCTGCTCTGGCCCCTCCAGTGCCGGTTTCAGTGACCAATCAGAAGTCAAGGAGGTGGGGCCACCACCCTCTCTGGCTAGTATGATAGCAGGGCCTGGCTAACACCGACAGAAAAAAGCCCTGGCAGGCAGAAGGCAGGGCCACAGACAGGACAGTGGGGACTGGCCAGCATCTGGGACAGTTGGGAGGGATCTCATTGTTTCAGAAAAACTATTTTGAAATAGTACCTGCAGACAAAAAGTTACATATGTTTCAAGTACCTATAAAATGTACGCAGTCACAAGTGCTCAGTACAGAATATTTAAAGTACTTAAGTACAAATGGACAGAGACAGTTGCCAGAACAGTACCTTAGGCGGCCTGTGTAATGTAGAGTAGTCATCGCTCTGCTCCACATTTCAGCAGGGGATTGGCTAAAGCTGGTGGCCGCCGGGTTAGAAGAAACACAGAGCAATTTAAGTTCCAAAGGGGTAGCCATGTTAGTCTGTATACAGCAAAAACAACGAAAGCCCTGTGGCACCTTAAAGACTAACACATTTCTTCGGAGATAAGCTTTCTTAGACTGACTCATCTGACAAAGTGGGCTACCACCCACGAAAGCTTATGCCTGAAGAAACGTGTTAGTCTTTAAGGCTATGTCTACACTTACTAAAGTTAATTCGAATTAGTTAATTCGAACTAAATAATTCAAACTAATTTTAGTTAGTTCGAATTAACTTAATTCGAACTAGAAAAATTTAGTTCGAACTAAGCCATGGCACTTGCTTAGTTCGAATTAGCGAATTGCATTGAGTTCAATGGGCCGGTTAGTTTGAACTAAGCAATTAGTTCGAACTAACATGGCCACATTGGTTAATTCGAACTAGTTAGTTCGAATTAACCCTTACTTCTAATACCCTATTCGAAGTTATTAGTTCGAATTAAGGAAGCCCTTAATTCGAACTAATTAAAGCCTAGTGTAGCCATGACTTTAGTTAGTTCGAATTAAGCTTCCTTAATTCGAACTAACTTGCCAGTGTAGACATAGCCTAAGATGCCACAGGACTCTAGTTGTTAGAGCAATTTAAATGAATCTTCACCCCCATTTCCCTCCTCGCAAAAGCTGTGTTAGACCAAGGAAGCTGGTCTTCAGTCTTTCAAACCAAGCTTTTTAAGAAAGTTGCTACTAGCTTAGGACATTAGTTTTTACTCCAGTTATTCTGACACTTTCTGTAAAGCACAGATTCTCAGCTCCTGCTGCTCCAGTATTTGAAATGCCTGATCAACAAGAAGGGCTGATCCCCCAAGCCTTTGGCATACAGAGATCTGACAACTACTTTCATTGACTTCAGTGGGACCAGAATTCCAGCTATTCTTATGGTTTATGTCTTTACTTTATTATTAGAGCAACTTTCTAATACATTTCCTTAGCTCTGCATTCAAATTGTAGTGCACAATTATATTTATGATAAAACAAAGTAATCTTTTTCCTGTTACATAGTGGTGAACATACCTACGGTATCATGTTCCCCATTAATGACATTTAAGAAAAGAACATCTTTCAGAACGATGCATAAGAAGGTGAACAAATTCACATCTGATTAATAGGAAAAGGGAAAAATATAACAAACATCTATTTAAATACAAAACTCCACATGTAAAATAAGCTGATATGGTACAAATTTACATGAACACTGCTCTTCCAAAACAATTACATTTTGTTTTACTTCTGGAAACAGTTTCTTATCTATAGAGCCTTGAAATAGTTTTTGAGAATTTCCTCTCAGAAGCAAACTTTAGTGGGTGTATGAGCCTAAATCAAAGTGGATTACGCAGAAAGTGGAATGATCTATATAGCACGAGAAAAATTGCATTCATGTACAATAAAGTCTCTGATCACACAAAAGCTTCAGGCATTTCTCTTTAGGAAAGAGATATTGAGCAACAGAAAATCCCATTAATCATTCTATATTTGCTGTTAGAGGTTAGTGGGAACAGAAGGTTTAGGCTTGAATTTATTTTAATATAATGCATTATACAAAAGAATTGTTTAAGTGCCCTCTCAGAGCCATCTCTCAACACTAAAGTGCAATCCAATGAACGGTTTCAATTCTCTCTCAATGCCCTTTTGGTCTTCGTCAAACAGCACCACCCAAGATAGCTATAAGCATGAAGAGATATCACTGGGATTCATTACTAATATAAAGTAGAACAATCAGCTTTACTTGTGAAAAGCCAGCATATTTGACAAACAATGGAATTACCCTTAGGATAAGTCTGACCCAAAGTCTTTTAAAAGCTTCTTGAATAAGCACTCGCTAAAGAGGCACATTTTGATGTCACACACAGATAATGCATTGATTTGAAGAATTATTTTTATAAGGCCAATTCTACCATTTTTAATCACATTGAGTAGCACCCACTGAGGGGCTAGTCACAGAGGAAGAAAGGTGCCACTCAACAGGGGTGAGAGTGGCAGAACTGAGTCCTTAGCAATTCTATTAACACCACAGATATACACTAAGTGCTGTACAGAAAACAGTTGTACCAAATAAATAGTAGGATATCTGCCTCTGACAGCTTAAAGTCTAAGAGCACAATCTGGAGCCCTACAAGGCCAAAAAACCGATGTCATTCAGAAATGGAGTAATCAGGGGTCCATTTTATTGGAACATCAGCAACATTTGGAATGTAAAGTGTCTGGCTTCCCTGAATTCCTGTGTGAAGTATGTCTGCTTGGTTCAAAGAACATATATCCCTTCTAAAATTCCAGTCTTTGAAAATCTTATGGTGCTTCATCTAGTTACTACAGTGGGCAACATATCACCCAGATGCGGAGGTATATGGCAGGAGAGAGTTAGTTACCAAATTCTCTATCATGTAAATCTACTGAATTGAAAATATTTCCCTGGGTCTTTCGGTATAGAAGCAAATGAAGAGGTCCCACAGATTTTAAGTTTTGTATTGTGTCTCCAAAGTATCTTGTGAACACCTACAGACATCATTGTCAAATGACTACTTAGCAGGTGACCCCCAGCACCAGTTTCAAAAGCTGGCTAAGCCAAAATGTTGGTAGCAATATACAGATGCTTATCAATGGAGAAAAAGTTTTCCATCCCGATTAAAATACAGTCATGACAATTCAGTGACATTATGATAAAGCGGGTTCTTAGAAGACAACCCAGCATGGCAACTGTCATGACGTAGGCCCAATCAAACTCTCAGTGAAGTGAATGAAAGTCTTTTCCATTGACTTAAGTAGGAACTGGACCAAGCCATAAGTTCATCCCAATTAGTCTTTTAGGCCTTGTGAGGACAATGTATCAGTATACTCATTAAATATTTATCCTCTTGATTCACACCCACACTCACACTAACACTACATTATTTGAGGAAAAAATCTAGAGTATCTTATTAGATACGTCAGCAACAGATCAGTGCATGTGTGTCTGGTGTAATAATACCCTTCCCTCCTCGTCTCTCTGTAGTCAACTTTCCAAGCTCCTTTGATCTGCTTCCTATGATCTAAACTACAAAGGTATTTACCCAGCTATACCACCTTTCAGGGACCAGAAGACGGCCCCCTTATGATATTGCCAATTTGTTTGTCGCCCACAGCTATTCATGATGGCATTTATTACTTTGGATGAACATCCCATGTCTCCTGTTTTTTTCCCCTATATCATTTTTAATAACACACAAAAACATTCTAATAGCTGTCTCTCAGCCCAGCTTGGAATCATATTTCCCTAATAAGCATCCGTTTCTTCAAAGACCAGCTGTTCTTTATTTTAGCCTAACGACCATGATTTTTGCACGTTAATTGACATGACTGGAGGTATCCACCTAAAACTAAGTAAATCCTTGTTGGCTTTTTCTCTGAGCTTTAAGATACAGAAGCACACATTCTTAATGTAGTTTCACAGAACATAAATGTTAATCTACAGCATATCAAATATAAAGGCAATCTGTCACTCGGGACAGATTACAGGCAATCTGTCACAGGCTCTTGTTTGTCCAATCTAATTACTAACAGAGTTTCCCCTTAGTTTTTTTTGACAGACTGTGTGACCTAAACCATGAAATAGTCTTGCAGCGGGTTTTGCTGAAGTTGGACAGGTCATTAAAAAGGTGTTGAGGATGACAGCAATGGGGATGATTCAGAAAAGAGCAATCAGGTAAGGTCCATCAGCCTATAGAGCTGCCAGGGACTCTGCCTATAGGCCATGCCTATATTGCAGACTTCTGACAATATAAGTGTGGGTCACGGGTGTGAACACTTACTCACACAGCCAACAAAAGCCTCTAATGTAAATTAAATTATACCAACAAACGTGCAGTCTTAAACTATAAATTGCATCCAGAGAAGGAGAACTCTCCCTGTGCAGTACCTTGATACATCTACACCAACATAGCGCTTTCCGTGTACACATGGTTTTCGTGAATTCTTCATTTTGAACTGTTCTCCCCAACTCAAGCTTTCCTTTTCACCATGGAGCCGCTTGCAAGGGGAATGCGATTTGGAACACAGGGCAAGACATCAGGCTTCCTTCCAAACTAAAGGAACTCTCCCTTCAACTCTTGAGCTTTAAAGTAAATGGAGAAAAGCATAATTGACACATCATCCCAGCCTTTGAGCTCTCCTAGAACAGAAATCTGCACAGTTCCCAAAAGTATGTGGCAGATCTATGTGCTAGTTTCCAAGCAACGCATTTCTCATCCAATTACAAAAAACACTGTGGTCAAAAGAAAAGAGTAACATTGCTACAGTTTCTGTTGCTCAGCAGTATCTCTTTAAACAAGTATAATTGAAATTGTATATTTTTGTATATATCCCCAAACGTTCCCCCAATGTGTATTTATCTGTGCTTTGTATATAGTACAGGGCTGATTTAACTCAACAAACTTTGTCCTTCTGAGTAGGAAATATTTTAATTGGAGAGAGGTCCCAGCATTTAAAAATAATACACTTAAAAATAAATATCATGAATAGCATAATATGTTTATCATGAATAGCAGAATTATGTTTATACACACACACTTCTCTCTAAATCAAGGGTGTCAAATATGCAGTCTGCGGAACCTCTTCCATGCAGCCTGTGATTGCATTCAGTGGGACCACACTCTCTCCTTAACAGATAAAGAGAGAGGTCTCGCATACCCAGCGCTCCGCAATGCTGCAAGAGTGTCAGGTCTCGTGACATCATGGAGTGCTGGGTATGTGAGACTGTGTGCTGCGAGACCCGACAAGAGAGAGTGATATTGCAGAGCCCAGTTTCACATACATGGCACTCCATGATGCTGCAAGAGTGCTGTAGTATTTTGATTTATGGTATGTATGGCCCACTTGAAGTACATTTAAGTCAAATCTGGCCTGCCCTAGCAAATGAGTTTGACACACTTGCCCTAAACGCAAGAAAAATGAGTCATTCTCCAGGAATACAAAACCTTCCATTAACTGGAAATTCTTAAAATGTGCTTGTACTTTGTAATCCAACATTTTCTGAGTGGCACAAAACACTTTGGCTATGTCTACACTAAAAAAAGTTAGGTCGACTTTGTTAGGTTGACCTAAAGTTGACCTTATTAAGTCGACTTAACAAAGTGGTTCCCCCAAACAGGGACTCAGTAAGTTGACCTAACTGCCCTTAGGTGGTCCTAATAAAGTGGACTTAAGCATCCACACTGTGCTTAGGTCAACTTAGGGAGTCAACCTAAGGGTTAGGTGGACCTAACAAGCGGTTTTTATTAAGTCGACTTAAGGAATTTCTTAAGTCAACTTAATGAAAGCCTGGTGTGGACACAGACTAAGTTAGGTCGACTTAAGCCTCCTTAAGTCAACCTAACTTGCAAGTGTAGACATAGCCTTTGATATAAGGACCCAACACAGTAGTCCCGCCCTTACTGAAGGGACTTATGAGATGGCTATATTATTCACCATGTAGGTAAAGTGTTTTCTCACAGAGGTTTTCTGAGGCTTCACTGAGGTTGCCTTGCACAGGCAATTTTTATTGAAGATCCATGTCCACCTTACTCATCGATACAGAGTAACTATCTTTGGCTATGTCTACACTTGCTAAAATTAGTTCCAATTAGTTAGTTCGAATTAGCTTAATTCGAACTAGCATGGCCACACTGGCACTTTTAAAGACTAACAAATTTATTTATCACATGAGCTTTCATGGGAGAAAATCCCACTTCATCAAATGCTTATTTTCCTCCAATTCTGTAAATTGCCCATCTCCAAAGCATCGGACGAAGTGGGATTTTCTCCCACAAAAGCTCATACGACAAATAAATGTGTTAGTCTTTAAAAGTGCCATAGGACTCCTTATTTCTTTTGCTGAACTAGACTAATACAACTGTCCCTTTGGAATGTAGGCTTTAAAAGGGCAGGAAAGTGCAAGATTTTATCCAGAGCACATGTAAGTGACCCCCTTGAATATACGTACAGTATGTGTTGCGTTATCTACTTCTGTGTTTTTCTACCCAGTATGTGCAATCTGGCCACAGATAGTAGCAGTGGCTCCACTCATGCCTTATGACATTTGTGGGGGAAATATTTCTTCCCCTTCAGGCCTCACACTGATGCCTTACCCTAAGACAATTACTTGGCCTTGGCACCAGAGGGAGGATTTAGGCCCTAGTGAATAAATAATGCAGGGAGGCAGGAAAAAGACATTACTGCAGCTCTAAGGGGCTGAGTCCACCCGAGTGTCAGAACAAAACAATTATACATATTCAAGACAAGTTTTGCCTGTCCTAGTTTAACTGCATCTGCTGATGCTCAATTACTAAATTGATGCTAGAAAGGTGAAATAATTCATTGGGCTAAAAATGGGATTACAATGCATACCAAATCAATTCATTAGAAATGGCTTTCCTTAATTCAGGAATATTCCATTAATCTTGAGGCCACTCCCGAAGGCTGTCCATCCATGGAGCTCTGAGACAGGTCAGGATGAGGTCTAGACCCGGATTCAGTTCCCTTAGATTTTCAGATGATTTGACACAATGAAAGAATTTTTTAAACAGCTCCCTTTCTATACTGAGTGACGTTAATTTCTCCAATAGGCAACTAAACTGCATTCCAAAACATATTAATAACTACCAAGGGCATTGCCATGGCTATGGATCCAATACTGTGGCATTCCTGTGATTTTAATTTATGCAATATAAAAAAGAAAGCTACGGTGAAATTAACTAAAAAGGCTGGTTTTGCTCCCAGCACTTCAACAGGTGATTTATAATCTGGGAAGCAGAGCAGGGGTGTGCTAGCTTTTTCAAAGTGTTTTCCAAAGTGTGACATGCAAACTTTGCATGCACAAATGAGGATTCGTATGTGCATAGTTACCTGATTCGGACTCGCATATCCACTTGTACACACGCACAGATTTGTACTCATGTTTTGTGTGTGCAGTTTCAGTACACACACACAGATATGTACTCATGTTTTGTGTGTGCAGTTTCAGGGGTTGTTCTTGCAAAAGTCATCCCACATAGCTAAATAATTTTCACTGAAGTATTATTCAGTAAGACATGTCTCAACTTGCTCAACCATACCTGAGCATATATCAAACATCTCCAAGCTGTAACTAAATGCGGAGATGTCATCAATTGAATTAATATTCTTTTACTGAACACTACCACCATGTACAGCACTGTATGAAACATGGAAGAAACCAGTACTTGCCATAAAGCATAAAGGATTAAGTGCCATGGGTGCTGGGCTGACTGTTGCCACCAGGGGAAATTTAGCATGTTTAGCACTTCACAGGACCAGGCCCTAAATTAGACAGGCAATACAGCTGAGATACACAGCTCCCTGGTCCATGACTGGGGCTCCGAGGAGACTACAAATAAAATTAATAATGCACTGGATAGCCATACCGAGAGTCTAGAGGTGGTGCCCCTTTCTCAGTGAGCATATAGGCTACACATATATGTGGCTTGTTATTAACAGATTTTTGTCCCGATATGTGTCTCAACTAAGGCAGGATTTGAAAGAGGAGACAGTGGCCTCTGAGCACACATGGAACAGGGAGGAATTCCAAGCACAAGAAAGAAGCAATATGGAAGAAGGAGGCACAAAGATTGAGAATGGGGAGGAAGATACAAAAGGAGCATTAAGCAGATTGGAAAACAGACAGTACTGTGTTAGGGAAACAGAAAGCAACAGGAGCAGAGACGTAGGCCAGGGCAAAGAACGTGCTGCCCATTCTGTTCTGAATCACTCAGAGGGGTTGTAACGAGACCAGAGCTTTTCTCATAATCCCCTGTGACTGCCTATAGCGAAGAACTGCAACATCAGCAGACTTGCTGATCATTATTCCCTGTCTCGTTCGTCATCCAACTCATGCATCAGGCAGTGGCAAGAACAGACAGCAGACAGAGCGGACTACACTGCAGCTGCAAAAGCATGAGTTCCCCCCAACCCATGGGCGGGAAGTGAGAAGTATCAAGATCATGGAAATGACCATACACTGTACCTTGAGGCAGACAGTGTTATTGCCTCTAACCAAGTGTACTTAGGATGACCAATAATTATATTATTAATTCTTATTAATAAGTATGATGCATCTCCATTGACAGAAGACCGCACCACTAGTTTTTATTTGGAGGTTGACTGTGTTGAGAGGAGTAACCATGGAGAAACAGATGGAATGAAGGCCAGCCATAGGTGACCAGATCTTTAGTGGGGGGAAATACAGGTGACATTGACTTTATTAGCAAAGGTGTTGTAAGCAAGACAGCCTACAGCAGAATAAAGAGGAGAAAGGAAGAAATGAGAACCGTGAAAAGAAAGCGTGGGGAAGAGGAAATAAAGAATGGGGCTGTGTAGAGGGAGTAGATGATGAGATGCAGATAAGGTCTCTTTCCACTATGCTGTTTGCATAACAGCCCTGACAAAATGCATCTATGTTCCTCTGCTGTAAAGATCCCACGCCCGATGCTTAATTTCTGCTGGGACTTGCCAGGGCTGAGCCCCGGCACCTTTGGCTTGGCAATTCAGAGCCCCAGCAACTCTAGATTTGCTGCATTCATTATGAATGCAAAAAAATTGCTTGTGTCTCAACACCTAACTGCTGGAGCCCTGGCAGCTCCTTCATTAAATCTAAGCACTGCCTGCCCCTGCACACGCATATACAAAGTCCGGCAGAGCTACAGACTCCCCATTGTTTCTCAACTCTCCTGAAATACAGCTTAAGAGATGCAGAGACTGGGCAACAGATACTATTGTTTTGTTCCAGGTTCCTGAGTAGTACTAGCCCTTTGACAACCACCTTGCTATGTCAGGAATAATGGGCATTCATTTCCAATTTGAGATTTAAAAGGTCAGGATTCAACCATTCTGACCACACTTTCCTTCACAAATCCCTCTCCCTAACTGCCACTTCTTACTAATGCTGCTACCGTGTATTGACTACCCAGCTTGCAATGAACCACTTGAATTGCATCATCCCCTCTACCTCCCTCCTCAGGCAACAGCCTCTCTGGTGCTCTTCCAGCTACCATGAGTAAAATGCATCTTCCATTTTAACACCATGCTAGTAATCAGTCATATCAGCACTGTACAGCTTGGCAGTAACCAGCCATGTTAAAAGCCTCGCCCACAGACTGATCACTTGCAGGTCAAATTTTCTCTATACAAAAGTCACACATTTTTGTTTCTGTGCAGGATCCAACCCTGTGACATGCTCTGCTTCTTCACCTTCCATTCACTTCAGTGGAGCTGGAGAGAGCTGAGCACTCAGAAAGACAGGAGTCCTTCCTAATACAACAAGCCAACCCCTGAAACAGGATCATTGGTCTGTTTATCAAAAATTTTCAATACAAAAAAGCTAACACACAAACCCACAACAAACAACACAGCAAGCCATCGTTGTCAAATTTAGCGCTCAGACAGTAACACTTCATATCTTCAAAGTGAAGATTTGATACAGATACAGCTTTTATACACCTGCACAGCACCCCTGAAAATCAGGGCCACGACTTTCAAACCTGAAGCTGGATTCCAAAATCCACAGCTCGACACCTATATAGATAACCCAATTTTTCAAATGTCCTCAGTCCTGATGAGACTTGTGGCTGCTCAAGTATCCTGAACTCACCCAGATTTAGGAGCCTAACTTTGAAAATGTTGGCCCAGATAAGTAACATTATCCTTCCCATTTTAACAGATGGAAAAATACAGTTCAATGGCACATAACGGGAATTATTTGTAGTAACAATAGTAGCATTTGCTAATCCCTCTGCTGTTTTTTATTGTGCATGAAGCAAAAGAGCAAATGCCATCTTTTTAACTTTACTCTCTGGTGATTGCATTTCAAAGCCCTGCCCTGATGTGAATCAGAACAGTTTGGATCAGAAGGACGACGCTAAGCTGGGGGAAATGGTAGACATGCTGGAGGGCAGGGACAGGATTCAGGGAGACCTAGACAAATTGGAGCATTGGGCCAAAAAAAATCTCATGAAGTTCAACGAGGACAAGTGCAAAGTCCTGCACTTAGGACGGAAAAATCCCATGCACTGCTACAGGCTGGGGATCGATCGGCTAAGTAGCAGCGCTGTAGAAAAGAACCTGGAGGTTATGGTGGACGGGAAGCTGAATATGAGCCAACAGTGTGCCCTTGTTGCCAAAAAGGCCAATGGCATATTGGGCTGCATCAATAGGAGTGTTGCCAGCAGATCGAGGGATGTGATTATTCCCCTCTATTTGGCACTGGTGAGGCCGCATCTGGATTACTGTGTCCAGTTTTGGGCTCCCCACTACAGAAAGGATGTGGACAAATCAGAAAGAGTCCAGCGGAGGGCAACGAAAATGATTAGGGGGCTGGGGCACATGACGTATGAGGAAAGACTGAAGGAACTAGGCTTATTTAGTCTGCAGAAGCAAAGAATAAGGGGGGATTTGATAGCAACCTTCAACTACTTGAAGGGGTGCCCCAAACAGGAGGGAGCTGGGCTGTTCTCAGTAGTAACAGGACAGAACAAGGAGCAATGGTTTCAAGTTACAGCTGGGATGGTCGAGGTGGGATATTAGGAAAAGCTTTCTCACAAGGAGGGTGATGAAGCATTGGAATGCGTTACCTAGGGAGGTAGTGGAATCGCCATCTTTAGAAACATTTAAGGCCTGGTTAGACAAAACCCTGGCTGGGATGATTTAGTGGGAGTGGTCCTGTTTTTAGCAGGGGGTTGGACTAGATGACCTCATTAGGTCCCTTCCAACTCTATCATTCTATGATTCTCTGACTGGGTTGTCTCTAATACAGGGGTGGACAAAACTGGCTCACAACTAGGCACCATCAATTTTACTTTTGGTCACCAGAGGGCACTCCTCCATTATATTTCTATAGCGGAGCTAGGCGACAGGCTGCTAAAACTGGTTGCCATGGAGACCAGAAACATGTGTCAAGGCCTACTCTAATAAATATATTTGCTACTACACAAAATAAATTTATGAAAAGAATTAAATTAAGGTTGCAAAGTCTGGTGCTCAAAAGCTACAGAGGGTCACAATGAAGACTGCACATGGCAACTGTAAGTCAACTCTCTGAGGACATGTATTCTGATATAGGCTTTCATTACATGATCACACCGTTTTTTCCCACACGATCCCTGCTTCGGTCAGTGCACTAGATGGACTGTGGCCAGTGACTCAGTTAAGACTGTGGTGAATGAAGCTACCATCTAGGACAGGGGTATCAAACATGCGGCCCAAAGACCAAATGCGGTCTGTGAATCGCTTCCATCCAGCCCACGACTGCACTCAGCGGGACCACACTCTCCCTAACAGAGAGAGATGGTGTGGTCTCGCATACCAGCACTCTGCAATGTTGAGAGAGTGTCAGGTCTTGTGACATCACAGATCACTGGATATGCGAGACTGTGCTTCATGAGACCACATCCTCTGCCTAACAGAGAGTGAGAGAGCGAGAGAGAGAGAGGTATCACGGAGTGCAGTTTCGCATACACAGCACTTTGTGATGCTGTGGAAGTGCTGTAGTATGTTGATTTATCGTATGTACGGCCCACTGAAAGTACATATAAGTCAAATCTAGCCCGCCAAAGCAAATGAGTTTGAAACCCCTAGTCTAGGAGTTTTGCGTAGGTCCTACCACAAGGTTCTAGTCCGTGTGTCTATCTCAGAAGGCTCAGCGCGGCTAAGGAGTACACTCAGTGAACATACTCAGAGATTTTACAAGCAACCCTCCATTCTACTGCACATGGGAAAATGGCTTTTTCCTGTGGTTTATAACTTGGTCATAACCGGAAAGATTGTAACAGGGACAGCAAAGGGTAATAATTTGGTCCCAGGACCACATCCCTGACAGATTTCAAGTTCTTGCTCTAACCTCTGCAGGTAGAAGAGTTCTTTTTTAAAATATGGTTAAAAAAATGCTCACAAAATTTGCCAACATATATTTTAACCCAGCCTAGTCCTTGCAAAAAGAGGTGGCATCTTTCCGCTGAAACACCCCAAAAGACTCAAGCTGAGGCAGAGATCGAGCATAGAAAAATTCAGCCGCAACAGCTGAAGCTTGGCAAAGTTATAATCAGTTGAAATCAGGGGGATTATAATGGAGATTATGAAACAACCTTAATAATAGGGTCACAACTCACACCCACTGTAACAAGAAGATTCCTGGGAGATGGTATGCAGCACTCTGATTAAAACTGGAATTTTAGCCAAATGCAGGGAACTGTGAGCTATTATTGCAGTGCTGTCATAGAAACCAGGCACACAGGCTCTGAAGGCATCTTTTATAGGCTTACCTCACTGACAGTTCTCTCGGAGCTGTAGAAGAGAGAGTGTGTGCTCCAACTCACGAAGAAATTTGTGTGGGATCAACTTAGACTGGCTAATAAGCCTCTAGAAAAGGCATGTATAATACCAGGAGGCAAAAGAACCCCAGAGGATGCTATACAAGGAGTTTATAAAAGCCTCTGTGAAAGGAGGCAGAATACAACAATTCCTGGTATGCAAGTCTAAGGCGTAGGCCAGACAAGGTAAACGCCCCGAAGAACGATCACTAGCTGTCTCAGCTATTTCTAAAAAGCACCTATGATGTGGTATATAAGGAGGAGAACTGCAGGGTGGGTTGAGGGACTGTCATGCTATTTTAGTTGTACATAAAGATCAGTAAGAGGTTATTTAGGATTTATTTTTCAGAGGCTTTTCTGTTCTGAAGTGCTTGACTCTGTAATAAGTACACACTGCGTTCTTCCACTTTCACACAGAGTGAAATTCATAAGACCATTTAAGTCCTACATAAACCACAACCCAGCAAGTCCCTTAACTGCAGTTGTCACCCCATTGGCACGGTTTGCCATTTGGAGGTTAGAGAAATGAAGGTACTTCTCATCATTCTGCAAATCCCTTCTTTTGAAAACTCCTAGCATGATGCCAGCAACACTGGGATGGTGGAAACAAATGGATTTAAACTGGCCATCAACAAGTTTAGGCTTGACATTTGAGGAAGGTTTCTAACCATCAGAGAAGTGAAATCTTGAACTGCCTTCTGAGAGGAGCAGTGGGACAAAAAAATTAACTGGCTTCAAGACTGAGCTTGATAACTTAATGGAGGGGATAGTTTGATGAGATTGGCTACATGCCAGTGTAGGCAATCTGCAAATGCTAGCAGCAAACATCTCCAATAGCCCAGTGATGGGATACTGAATGTGCGGGAGGGGCGGGGGGTGTTCTAAGTTCTTACAGAGAATTATTTCCAAAGTGTCTGGCCAGTGGGTTTTGCCCACAGGCTCAGGGTCTAACTGATCGTGATATTAGAGGCCCGGAAGGAATTTTCCCCCTGATCAGATTGGCAGACACTGGGGGTTTTTTCACTTTCCTCTGCAGCATAGGCCACTAGTGTGAATGGTGGGTCTCTGTAACTTGAAGTCACTAAATCAGGATTTGAGGACTTCAGTAACTCAGTCAGAGGTTATGGGTCTAGAGTGGGTGAGGTTTTGTAGCCTGCGTTATCCAGGAGGTCAGACTAAATGATAATAATGGTGCCTCCTGGCCTTAAACTCCATGGGTGCGTCTACACTTGTAAATTAAGCTGATCTAGCCAGTGTAGACGCGTATTTGCCCTAAGTTGACTTTAAGTCGACATAAAGGGCCCCCAGGGCTCCCCCACTGACCTCCCTGCCAGGGTGGCTGGCACAGCCAGAGCCTGGCGTGCCCCCCAACAGGGAAGGACACAGCCCTGCCCACCCCGCTCCTATGCCCTGCCACTGTCCCTGTCCTGCTCAACCCCCATTGTACCCTGGTACAATGGGGCAAATGCTGAGCCCTCTGGCACTTGGCAAGGGGTGCCCCCCCTACCACCGTGGACCAGTCCCAGGTCCACTTGGCCTATACAAGTCAACCTAGGCATCCAGTGTGGACACTCTAAGTCGATTTGGCAAGGTCCACTTTAAGTCGACCTAATTTTATAGTGTAGACATGCTAAGTCGACTTATTTGGCCGAATGTAGACATAGCCCCTGAGTCTAAATAATCTAAATGCACTGGTGTATTTCAGTCCCATCACTGAGTTCTCATTAGGTTTAACATAACGTTACTGAAATACCTATCTTCAAAGCGTCTGACAAAGTGGGATTTTCTCCCACAAAAGCTCATGCGATAAATAAATCTGTTAGTCTTTAAAAGTGCCACAGGACTCTGTTGTCCATCCCTGACAGATGCAGAGTCAGTGTTGCTGCCTCTGGGTGGTGACACAAAAGCCCTGGGGGAAGGAGCATGCCAAATATGTTCTTAGCCTGGCCAGGAATCTTCCCCAGCTGTTCACAGCTTCCACAACCTGAGGCACCTTGAGCTACGCCAAGTGCGGAACCAGCCCCAGCATCTCCAGAATAGGGGAGGCACAAACACAGTGCATATAACCATCTCCGTCCCCCAAGAAGGATTCAGTAGCATTTGGCTCCTGCTTGGCACAGACGTCATTGACTCTACAAGGTGCAGGGAAATGGAGTATCAGCCTTTTGCCCTACAGATGACAGGAGATTTGATTTTTATGCACTGCTCTGTTGCCTTCATTGGCATTCAAACAGTTGAATCCCTCTTTCTTAAACCCAGAACAAATCTTATTTATTTGCTATGTTTTGCACTGATTTCCCAAGAGTTACAATTTTATTTTATTATTACTATTTTATTTCTGAAGCTCATTTAAGTCCCTCTATGAGAAATCTTCTACATAAAAGCTTTACTTGTATAATAATCAGGCAACCAAGGGAGCAAGAAGACTATGAGATATTAGACCACTGTGTTTTCCCCTCCTCGGCACTTTCTTATTATTAAATAGCATGTGAACAGTAAGCAAGCCCCAAATGAAAGCCACACTGTGAAGCACTGACACGGTTTTATCTCTGATTAATGTATGCTCAAAATGTAGAAGTTTGGGGGAAATTCCAGATAGAATTACAGGATATCCAGAAGCAGATGAAATGACAGTAAGCTAAACATGTGCATGAAATAAGAAGACACTCTCTAACACAGATTCATAACCCACCAGGACTAGCTCAGACCCTCATTCTTAGGAGGTAGATGAATTTGATGCTGTTTGTAAAAGGGTTGTGTGAAAGTGAAGGGTCATCTCTTCTATGAAACCCTAAACACTGAGATCCTGGCTGCTCTGGATGGTGATTGAACATCCCATGGCAATTTCTGGTCTAACAAGACTTTATTCCACTGTCATTGACTAAAAATCTGCTCTCCTAGCATCATCATCCATCCCCTTTTCTCCCCCCTTATGGCTTCTGCCTTCCACCCCAAGGCTGGCTGTATTTCAGTGATGACCAAAACCTTCACTAATCCAAAACTGAGGTTATCCATTGTTGCCTCTTGCTTTCCAAAACATAAGTTGTTCCTGTGAAACTCTGAAAACCCAGGTGTACAGAGTTACATTGGTTCTGAATGCAAGCAGGTGACAAAGAGAAAACCACTGAATAGTTTGAAATTCCCAGGTTCACGGGGGACTGGTCAGTAATCAACCGCTCCTCTCCTCTCCCCTTCCCACCACCCTGTTTGACAGGAGACAGAAATGGAGAAGGGCCGTTCACTGTTGTCTATCCCTATTGTATAGTTAGCATTCTCTCATCTCCATTCACTTCATTTATTTGATCCTTTAGGTATAAGAGAGGGATTTCTGCCTTTCGCTCAAAACTTCATTTTTCCCCCTCGCTCTCATTCCAAAAAGGAAAGATAGCTGTATTTCCCAAGTTTTGAATAGCTTTTTAAATATCACTTCCTAAACGGGGCAGACATTACCCAACGGATTTCAGACATTACCCAACTTAACTCCCAAGAGAGTGGTATCAGCTCAGAGACACAGTTTGAGCACTAGGTGTTTGTTAAAAAAAAAAAAAATTACTAGGACTGTAAAATTTTGATGTAACATGATTTATTAGGACAGGGCTCGACAAAACCTGGGTACCAGGTTGCCATGGTGACCTGAGTTTGTAGCCTGGCTCCTAGTTCTGCTGGGGAAATGCAGTGGAGGAGCACCCTCTGGCGACTAAAAATAAAACTGCTGGTGCTGGCTGGAAGCCACTTTTGTCAAGCCCTGTGTTAGGCAGGCTGTATCTCAGGAATCCCTGGCTTTGGATCAACCTCACATTTGGACCATTAACCCTAAACCAGCCACCCAGCCACAATAATTGTCAAGTCAACCCAAGTAAATGTGTGGATTTGAGAGCATTTATAAAAACCAGCTGTTTATCAGCAAGGTATACTTAACTTTAACTACAGTGGTGCTACTAATCTGCTCAAATAAAGCGAAACTATGGCTGCTCTCATGTAAGTGTGCTGTAGTGAGCAAGAGGGTGCCCAAAACTCCCTCCTCTCCTACTGCTCTGGTATAGAAGTCAGCCACAACTTTGGTTGCTTGCATGCACGCGCACACACACACACCCATACCCATGCAGTGTGTGAGCAGCTAGCACTGTTGTAGAGCAAAATGGCCTGGAAGGACGTGTCTGGGCAGAGTGGGCTCCTGACCATGCTTATGCACTGTAGACAAACGGGGAACCCACTGAGATGAAGCCTTCCAAAACGTAAAATGGGGCCTTCAACAGCATGCTTAATAATGCAGGTATAAAATCTTGAAACACTGATCCTTCGGAGGTGATGACCTTTTGCTGAACCATTGTCTTAACTTGGACCGTAGTTTGTAAAGTGCCCTAGAATTCTTCTTCAGTGTTGAGGGATGCTAGGGACTTCTGAAGGTCCCTTCTAGCCCTACATTTCTGTGATGAGAGTCATTGTACAGCAACACTGAAATTTATTCAGTTTGCATTCTGATTTTGCTTTCTAATTTCCCCTTTGAGAACATAGTTCTCATAGTCTAATCATGCCTCCACCATGGGAGTTAATTCTGGTTCATTCTAATCATGTCTCCGCCATGGAAATTAATTTTGGCTCATTCTAAAACACAAGAACAGTTACAAAAGAGATGGACCCTGAAAAAATGTAACTGATTTTCCATAACTCCCTTTTTTCAATCCTGGAAGACAGCAAGTTGCCTGTTTGCTATAGAAGCAAAAAGGCTGAGTAAGGTTTTATTATAGCAAAGCTACATTCACATCTTCCCACATCAAAAGTTATTTATGTGAAAGTCAGGTCTGGACAAAAGTCTGCTTCTTTTCCCTTAAAAATCACCCATTCAACTGTACTTCGTTTTGAGTATTGGCTTTGACACTATTATCATAGGGCCTGTCAGGTTACTAATGAGGAATTCCATGACAGAAATATAAGAAATCATACAGTGCACAATATTATCAGAGAAGACTATATTTATATCCATAACCAGATAACATTTTCATCAACAAAATGATGTTTTATGAAGCAAGTATACATTTTCCTTGAGAAAAATCCAGACACCATGCAATCTGTCAATGATGTTTTAAGACTGAAAGAGTGGGGTAGGGGTTGTATTTAGTACAATGTATTGTCGTCAATGTCCATATTTTGCAAGGAAAACACCATTAAATTTTCTGGCATCTTTGTAATCATATTTTAAAAACAGCAATTTTCCGCCAGTATCTGGACATAGAGTTGCATTATATATTTCAACATACCTCCCCCCTAGAAACACCACATTGAACATCCTTTTCCATTCCCTACAAAGCAATTATTTAGAATACAATACCAAAGGAACTGTATGTCAGTCTCTGATATACAAGTAAGTGCTATTACTATTAGGGTCTCTAAATGACTGCAGGAAGAAAATAAATATTGCAGGTGGTAACATTTTAGTTCCATCTCAGTACTTTGGGGGAAAAAATGGGGGGGGGTTAAAATAACACTGGATATTTTAAAGCAAGATAAAATATTAGGAACAAATATTAATTACCGTTGCTACCAGAAGTTTGGATTGTAGGATGAAAATGAAATCTGTTACTGTATTTTTCTTAGTACTGTATATTCCGTTGTTCTTCTTTCCAAGTTATTTCCTTGGAAGAAAAGCAGGTCTAAAAGAATGGTTTAGCTAGAATAATAAAGGTTTTTTCCACACCACAGCACTGTGCATTCTGTATGTACACATATGTTATAAGGAGTTTTTAGGATATGTTTAGCATATGTTTAGAAGTTTTTAGAGGGTTCTAGAAGCGTTATTCGGAATCGTTTTTGTATTACTCCTCCTGCAAAGCCAAGTTCCTTAGATATCACAATTCTAATCCACAGGACTCGGCGAGAGCTATGAGAACCTCTGTCACCACCTAAAATAGCGTTTCTAGAAAATCATCTCGGCCACAAAGCAACTAAGAGCACATCATTTGCAGATCCACTCACTACATTAGGTATCCACAGACAGATCAATTTCAAAGTTTCAGGGTTAATCTTCAAGGCCCAATCTACTCCAAAGACTACATTTCTCCCAGCAAGAATGACCTCCTTCAACAGCGACATTCCTCAGGAATTATTAAACGGTCACCCTCAAGAGGGAAAACTCATGGGAGCAGATTAGCTTCCTAGACAAGGCTTTGGCACTCCATGCTGAACCACAGTAAGGGACAACAAATCTTAACTCCTTATTTTATATTGGTCATCAAATAGCTATCAGATGGTAGATTGTGCTATGAGTTAGATTGTAATAAGTAATGTTGAGATGCAAGTATCTATATCCCATTTCCAAAGCCACCTAATCCTTGTACTTAGAATAATTTTTAAAGATGCATAATACTATTCACGTTGCTAATGGAAACCCCCTAACAAGTAAAACGGGACCTACTTCAATGAAATAAAGCCACTTCTACAAACAAGTTCCTGAAACCAATTCTCAAATTCAGTTGATTCTTTTGTTTCTAATTCTTTCTCTCCATTGCTCAATCATTTCATTAGCCATTCAAATGAGCATGTCAAGCCTGATTCACCACTGCTTACTCCACATTTACACCAGGTTACATTAATGGAAATCAGTGGAGTTAAACTGGAGAAATTCCAAAGGGGTAACTGTGTTCGTCTAGTTCAGCAAAACGAACAGGGAGTCCTGTGGCAGTTCTAAAAACTAACAAATCTACTGACTGATCCAATGACTTACATTTCCCTGCATTTATTTTCCTCCCATTCTGTAAGTTCCCCATCTTCAAAGCATCTGACGAAGTGGGATTTTCTTCCACCAAAGCTCATGCCATAAATAAATCTGTTAGTTTTTAAAAGTGCCACAGAACTCTTTGTTTATTAAACTGGAGAAAGACAGTGATGAATCAGGCCCTTGGGGTTAGGGTGTTCCTTTAGCCAGATATCAGCTGAGTGAGAATTTAGGATTCTAAATTTGAGGGGTGATTTTGGACTTCCACTTTACATTACTATTAAAAATAAAGTAAATGAAAACAAGGCACTGGTAAGAGGCTGAATTGAACTTCCTGTGCCCGCTACCTACAGCAAACGTGGACAAAATTAGCTCATAGCTAGGTGCCAGCAATTTTACTTTTGGTCGCCAGAGGGCGCTCCTCCATAATATTTCTGCAGTGGAGCTAAGCAACAGGCTACTAAAACTGGTCACCATGGAGGCCAGAAACATAGATTTGTCAAGGCCTGAGTTACAGGATCTCCAAGCAAGGAGTAATGTTACCTAGGCTGAGTCTACACCAGATTATGCTTTACTGATATAGCCACACCACTACACTATCCAGCAAAACACTCCTAGTGTAGATGCAGTTATATCAGCAAAACTGTGCTTTTGCCAATATAGTTTGTTCTTGCTCCCCCTCCACCCACCTCCGCTCCACCAGAGTCATATAAGCCATAGTGCTAAAAGCACAGTTTTGCCAGCATAATTACATCTACAGTAGAGGCTTTTGGTAGCACCGCTATGCTGGTCAGGGATCACACCTCATCATACCCCTTACCAACAGAGCTATGCAAGCAAAAGTTTATAGTGTAGACCTGGCCCTAATATATATATATATAGCACAAAGATAACAGTGGAGGCAATTCATAGCCAACAGCCAACAAGTAACATAGATTAGTTATTTTGAAAAGCCATACCAAACTAATATAATGGACACCTTGGACATGCTCATTGATTTAGTAAATACAGGGAGAAAGTGTGAAATTAAGCCAGCATCCTTCATAGGTGGCAGTGTGGAAATGCAGCTCTCCAAGCAAAACACAGACACAGAGTGCAAGGGGCTGCTGTGCTGGTAGCCTCTTTAAAAGGCTGCAGCAGGCATGCCCAATATACAGCGCCAGCTCTTCTGGCAATGAGGAGAAGGTTAGGCCCACTGCCTCAGCCTCAACTTGCCACTCTCCACCCCTTTGGAGTAGCTAGCACTACTGGGAGAGCTGGCTTTGTACAGCTCTTACACTGCCAAGGCATGGTCAACATCACGGCCACTAACACATTTCTTCAAAATCACATTAAAGTATTTTGCAACGTATCAAGAAAGTCTATACTAGGCTGGGCACAACCTGGCCCCCAGCTTAAAGTGCAACCTTATTTGTCTGCAGCAGTTCAGCCCTTCCTCCCCGACCCTTAGCCAGTGTCGGCAGCTCCCTCTGCTGAAAAAAAGGGGCGACTGTCTGAAAATTTGGTGGCAGCCACAGCTGGAGTGGTGTCGGAGGGAGGCGGCGTGAGAGGGGACGCTTCCTAGGCATGCCACAGAAAGAAGTGGCTCTTCTGGGTGGTCCCCAGGCATGCCACAAAAAGGTGCCCAGAGTGGCTCTTTTAGCCAGTAGCACACTGCAGAGAGGAGCTGTTCCAGGCACCTTCTTTCCATGGCATTTGGGGGCATGGCAGGGATCCCCTGCACCCCAGCCACACCCAAAGGAAGCCATCCAGAGTGGCTTTTGGTGGCAGGAGTGGCAATTTCTGTGGCGCCGCAGAGGGTGCCGCATGCCACTCTGAATGGGCTCTCATGCCACTGAAGGCACATATGCTGGGGGTTGCCTACCCCTGGTCGGGGTGGGGGGGATTGAGGAGGAGGAGAGGATATCAAAATCACATGGATGAAGAGTTCAAGAATGAATAACTGATTTGTGCTAGGGACGATAACCACAATTTGGTTAAAACTGAATTTTGGTTAACTAGTAGTTGAAGAAACAGGGCTGTGTTCTCTTTGTATGGTCTGTATACCTTGCTAGACTACCACATAAGTGTATTTAAATAACTGCATAAATATCACATATCAACTTGGTAACAATACCATATTCTACTTGATGAATAGGTGGTAATAATTAATTGTTAAACCTCAAAGTGGCTAACAAGTAACAAGGGGGATTCAAATGTAATTCTGGTCCCTGCAGTTTAGAAAGTATATAAACAACTAAAAGTGAATAGAAAGAGCAAAATAAATCACTGGAACTGGGGAATGACATGAGACAACAAGAGTGAAATGCTAAATCTGTATAGCCTAGATCCTAGAAAAAAGACGAGATCCTAGTCTGCAATCATTAGAACAGGAGAAATGGAGAAAGACTTATTCCCTGCCTCAGGAAAAGGCAGAGTCAAGAAGCTAGGGAAGAAAAATATTAGGCTAGATATAGATGGTTTGGGGTTGTTTGCTTTTTTAAAAGGAGTGTTTAATAGCAAGAGAAGTAACAGCAGAATGGGCAACTAGGAAGTAGCTGAGGTACCAGCAATGCAGTTATTCAAGAATGTTATATTAGTGGAAATAATTTATTGAGCAATCCTTCACGATGCAGAAACCAGTGAAATGTGTATTCTGGATCTACAGTCCATGATGCCAATTCCTGAAGATATTAGTGTTAATCAGAGCTCCTCAGGAAACCAAATTTAAGTTCCATGAAAAGTCTCAAGTTTCCAGAAACATTTTTCATTCTGACTCCAAATGAAAAACCAAAACTCAAAATTTTTCACCGAACTGAAATCCTGCAATATTTCATTTCAGAAGTATTGAAACAGTGCTTCCAAAACTAAATATGTTTCCAGGGATCCCTGCCTGCCCACTGGGCTGGCTGCAGACAGCTGACACCCTGAAAGGCAGGGCTGTTGCTGAGTGAAATTGACATGAATTGTCTGTTTCATGGCTGCCCACAAGGGAACAGCAGCCATGAAACTGAAAAGATTCACACTGCTTTCAGTCTGCAGCAGACGGGGCTTCCACAGCTCCATGGCAGCCAACCTGGTAGGCTACAAAGGACCCAAGAAAGCCCTTAGTACAAGGCAGTCCACACTGTGGGTTGAAGGGGCTGGGAGCAGGGCAAGCCAGCTAAATGGAAACTAGGCAGTCTTTTGACTGAAATGGGTCTGGGAGACAGGGTTTTGTTGGAAATTCATGAAAATCGAACCATTCCACAAAATGTTTAAATTTCAATGATTGGCAAATTCCTATGAAAAAATATTTTGTTGGAATTTTTTCAACCAGCTCTAGTATTAATCTCACTGAGCAGTTACTGCTAGATGTAATACTGACAACTGAGTATAGTCAATGGGACAATTCACAGGCGTAAGCCATATTCTACACAGCTTCAGCTATGACTGAATCTCATACTTCTCCAGTACATTTAAAGCTTAACATTACGGTAGTGTCGTTAATTATGTTGGGTTTTATAGAACAGATTAAATTCATCTTTGATGCAAACAGGCACAAGTCTCAAAATCAAGAATCTTAAAACTGGGTGTACAGAGATTAACACTGAATGTCATTCAAAGTCTGATCTGTGTTTAGGTTTAATCAAATATATCCTAGACCATATATATTTAAGTGCAAAACTCAGCTTATCCTTAACTTTGAACCTATCTGGTTGTGGAGGAAGGAACATAGCCATTTGTCTGCCCAAGAGATGGATGTAAAGAGGGAAATACACCTGCAAAGTTCACTCTCGAGACTCATAAAGCTGAGAACAGAGCAGGAAATGACACTTCTGAGACTCTGGGGAAATATCAGTGTACTAGAGTGGAGGCAAGGAAACTAAGGAGTCCTAGGTGAGAGTTAATATAACATTGTGCAGGTGCCTTTTGGAATAAGACTTCCTCAAATTCAGAAATGTCTTTTCCTGTCTTATTCCCATATTTATGAGACTTGAAAATGAACATTATATCTGCATTTCCCTCTTTGAGCAGACAAGATCCAAGCCCAAATGTCTACATTGCAATTTTACAGCCCCCTCCCATGAGCCAAAGTCAGGTGACATGAGCCAGCTGCTGGTGTTTAACATCCCCTTACTGCTTGGCTCAGCTAGGTCTCATATGCTCCATGATCTTACTTTGATCTAAGAACACACTGTATGTATGTAACAATACATTTTATGTTTATTTTTTCTACTGGTCAGGAAACTAATGAATGTTATTGCAAAGAATCTCTTTGAAGGAATTTCTACTTAATTGGCAAACACATTTCATTTTATTAACATCAAGTTCTATTTATATCTATCTGTGTATTTATACGGCACTCACTATCATGGTATCTGAGCCCTTATTTGTCATTCATTTCAGACAGATGATTAATCCACTCATCTAGGTTTTTTTTTTCAATTGATCTTTTAATATCTTTTCATGTGGGACACGGAGCGCCAGATGCTATGATACATCTAAGCTGTACTTTGAACAAAAGGAGGGTGGAAGAGCCAGGAAAGAAATCAAAGATGGCTAGCCCCTAGATCTTCCTTTAGGACTACTCTGGTAGATGGGGATCATCAAGGTGTAGTTATACTTTCTCCCAATCATGTCCCCTATAGTGGGGAAGAAAGATACAGTTGTATGCCACTAAGTGGCACCTATATGCCACTTAATGATTCTTCAAAGCAAGCAAATCCTTAAGGGATTAGAAAAGCCAAATTTAGGTCTGCTTTGTTCCACTGAAGCAAGACAAAGGACTGCAGAGTTATCAAAACAATATTGTTGTTGTTTTTCTCAAAATACTGATAAAAATTACACAGCTGATTAGAATATGTATGCAAAATTAAAATATGTATGTGTATGTTACCCAGGTCTCAAACCACCATCCAAAAGATCTGTCACTTCATATTTGTGTGTGATGGCATCAGCAACTGGCAAAGTAGACAAAACGATTATTTTCACTAATCTTTGTTCAGGTACAGGAATCTCAGGTGCAGTGTCAGACTTAGCCACAAGTAAGCCATGGCTTAGGGCCTCACATTATGAGGGACCTCTAAATATGTTGGAGATAACGAAGATTTATCATAATTGAAATTGTTGATGCAAATAAGGCTTTTTGCAAGATGTATGTTTTATTTAGTTGTTTTCCGTTGTATCTTTGCCTATGTATAGATGCAAATATAACAGTTTATTATTTTTCAGCAGGGTAACCATGTTAGTCTAGTCAAGCAAAACAAACAAGGAGTATAGTGGCACTTTTAAAAGGTTCCTTGTTTGGTTTATTATTTATTTTTCATTACTCTTTCTGTTATAATGTAATACACTTTTTTCTCTTTATTTTTTATGGTTTGGGGCGCCTCTGAATCTTGACATAGTTTAGGGCCTCGGCATGTCTTAATCCAGCCCTGTTCAGGTGATACTTGTAACAATAGCGTGTAAAAAATATCAGTTAGGGTGACCAGACAGCAAATGTGTGAAAAATCAGGACAGGGAACGGGTGGTAAGAGGCACCTATATAAGACAAAGCCCCAAATATCAGGACTGTCCTTATAAATCTGGGACATCTGGTCTCCCTAAATAGAGTGTAAGGTCTAAGCTGATGGTCTTCATTAACTAGTAATCAACAAATAGCTGATTACAGTATTACACCATATCCCAAACTTCCCTTGCAACTGAAAGAGAGAAAAGACACGTCACTGCAGTCAAGTAAAGAGATGTAGATAAAGAAAAAGAAGTGGAAGCTTCTTCATGCATTCAACCAGAAAGTATTCACAGGCCCACCTTTCCAGGCACTGGTGTCTTAGTCTTAGTCTTTTAATTTACTACACTGATCCCACAGGGGATTAGCAAGAACAAAACGTGATTGATTGAAAAAGTCTTTTGGGAACCTGATGAAATTCACAACTCCAGCCTCTTGCTCCTACCCAGAGAGGGAGAGAGAGAGAGAGAGAGAGAAGACACATCACCCCCAGCTGTCACTATAATCATTACGTGGCACGTGGGTCAGAGTGGATTCTTTGTGTGGACGTTTTGTCTCTTCTCTAAAGAAAGCGTTTGAGGAAGTGGGATTTTCTCCCACGAAAGCTCATCCGATAAATATATCTGTTAGTTTTTTAAAGTGCCACATACTCTGTTTCTCTGTAAATGTGGGATCGCCCTTGCCTCCTGCTGAAGGCCACGCAGCGCTGCCTCCTTCCCATCAATAGGTAGCAAGGTCACAAGATCTGACTTTCGATTCAATTGCATCAGCCCCCAGCGCAAGCCGGGATGGGGACACCCAGGTAGCAAGCAGCCTGGCTCTCCCCCGGCTTCCCGCAGTGGAGGCGAGCAAAGGCAGAATGAGAGGGCGGTAAGTGGTGACTCATTACAAGCAGCCAGGAGCACCATGTAAGGCAAGGCTCCCAGGCGATTTGGGGTCGATCTGTCCGGCTGTCTCCGGCTGTGGGGAGCGAGAAGGGATCTTGCTCCCGGGAAGTTCATTCCAAGACTGTTTCGGAGGGAGCGGGGTTAAGTGACAGATTCCCCCCCCGGCACGGAATCAATGATATCTAGCGCGAGCTCCCTTCCTCTCGCCGCACTATAAATATTGCATCATGCACACACACACCATGCGGGCCAAAATGGTTCCTTCCCCGCCGGGTGAGTGAATTAAAGCAACTCCCGGAGGGAGGAGGAAGCGACACCACATGCCCGCTGCAGGACGGCCAGCCCAGCAGCACCCCCCAGGGCAGGCTCCCTCACACAGGCGCATCAGCGGAGACAGCCGCGTGGAGCCGAAACAGCCATGGCTCCGCCGCATTCGCCCGGCCCGCGTGTCCCTGCAAGGTGACCGGCAGCCGGGCGTCCACATCCAGCCGCGCGCGGGACCGGCCGCCCGGGCAGCGCATCCTCACACTCACCCCGCCTCCGCCCGGCTGGAACGGCGGCAGATAGGCCAGGCGCGCGCCAAGGGCACGGAGAGCGGCGCAGCCCCAGCCGCTGAGCTCAGGCGGGAGGAGAGGATGCAGGTGCTGCTGCTGCGGGAGCGGTTGGGGATGTGTGCAGGGTCCGCGCCCAAGGTGCAGTTTCCGGCTTCTGCACACCTCGAGGAGCCCGCCCGCCTAGTAGCATGGGGGGGTAGGGCTCCTGGCTCCTCCCTCCACTGAATGAAAGGGAGGGCTTGGCCTGCGGTCGGAGAGCCGACTCCCACCCAACCCGCGCTTTCTCCTCCCTTTGTGCAGACAGCATTGTGGGACTGGGAGGGGAGCTGCTCCCCGCGCCACCAGGCAGCCGCCGCAGCAATCCGGCCGCGAGCTGCGAGCGAAAGCAGCGGGAGGGCGGGCTGGGGACTCGGGGCTGGTCAGCCAGCTGCAGCTGGGAACAAAGGCTGGCTCTGGCTGGCTGTGAGAGCGCAGGCTGGGGAGGGCAGGGATGGCGGCACGTGGCAGGGCTGGGTTCCCAGCCCCAGGGGCCGCGCGGCCAGCCGGGCACGGGAAGCCTGTTACCGCCTTCGGTGCGCGCGCTCAGCCCTTCCCCTGATGCGCAGCGCGCCGCGCCCCGGAGCTAGGGCGGGAGGCCGGGACAGGTAGTTGCAAAACGTCTCCGCCGCCTGCTGTTGCTGCCGAATGGCGTCTCCGAGCGGCTGCTTGGCCAGGGCGAGGAAAGCTGAAGAAACCCAGGCACCGAAGCTGCCTGTTCCGAGGGCCACCGCCAGCATTTTGCTGGTAAAAATGGAGCCTCACTGGGCAGACTCATCTGCCCCAACGTCTCTCGTAGGCGAAGCTTGTTCACCTCCAAGGCTCCCTCAGCCTGCGTCTGTGGGCACGGGTTGAGGGGGCATCACACACAGGCCTCCAAAGCTCCTCTGTCACCAGCAGAGGTTGATCCAGTAAAGATCTCTCCCTCCCTCATATTCTTTCCTTCACTCCCTTCTGCATGCTGCCACCTTTTAACCTCAAGCCAGGCTTCAAATTCTGTGTTGGCAATCCCATTAACTGGAGTGAGCTGCTAGATGGGCAACTTGGAGCAATGATGAGCCACCCTGCTGCTGTGTCATAAGGAGTCAATGCAATCTTGGAGTGCATAAACAGAAGTAGAAAGTAGGAGATGAGAGCTGATTTTTGCCTCTATAGGGCACTGTTGAGATCAATGCTGGAGTACTTTGTTCAGGTCTAGTGTTCCTATTTGTAAATGGGTGTTGTAAAGTTGGAGATGTATAAAGTGGATTAGGTTAATGGGAATTTATATTATTAGGGAAAACTAGTTTTAAGAGCAGTAGTTAGCATGTATAGGCCCAAGCCTAAACCAGTTTTCAAAGGCCTTAGCATAACCGTTCACATGAACCTATGCCAAGAACTCAGACATCATCTAATGAGCAGATGCAGCCCTAACGAGCATCCTAACAAGCACCCTAACGAGCCTTGAATACCCAACAAGGTTGCAATCACCTCTCGGAAGAGAACTCCCTGATAAGCTTCTCGGTAGCTCCCTGACAGCTAACTAAAAGTGATCAATGGCTGACAGCTAACTAAAATGATCGATGGCAATATGGCAAAGACTGTGGGAACCTCTGTAAAAACAGGAGGGGCACAGAGGGCTAAAGCTCTATAAATATCAGCCCCACAGATACCCCCTTCGGACAGGGTTGGACTGACTCAAGACGCCCAGTGGCTCCGGTCACTATAGCAAGTGGGGTCAGTCCAGAGAAGAAAGAGAAAGGTCAGGTCCTAGTCTTGAAGCTGACTGGACTGGCACGTTGGCCTGAGCTCATCAAAGAAAGGTCAGCACCTGATCCCTGATGGTGGCGAAACTGACACGTTGGTAAGGAGTTCGGTGAGTATTAAGAAATCACCAATAGGCCTAGGTGAACACTGGTTCAAAAGTAGGTACAGGTATATGAGTAACAGGTATATAAGTAACTGAAATAGAAATTAAAGCTTAGTACCCCGAGTCCTGGTGTAAGGACAGAAGTAGGTTAGCACCCTGGTCCCCGAGGGTACGGGGGGATAGGTATAAAGTTAGGGACCAAGTAGTTTAGCACCCCAGCCTGGGAGTACAGGTAGATAGCCTGCTGTCCCCTTTGAAGTTAGGGGCACCCTGTTGTTGCTAGGGGCAAGTGCAGAGTAATAAGAATAGTTTTAGTTATTAAATAACAAGTAATTCTAAAGCATGCTGCAGCACAAGAATATCATAGTATAACAGCAAAGATAAACCTTGCAAGTGTGTAACAGTTAAAAAAAAAAGTGCACGAACAAAAGAGATAAGCAAAGATATAAGTCTTCTTGTACCCAAGATGGTGTAATAAACACTTTGTACTTATAATTCTCTTGATTCTAGTCTATTGTCATTTGCCATGGTACTGTTAATTCCTGACACTCCACTCCCCCTTTTTCTGTTTCCCCTATGGAAACAGCACTTAATTCCTTTGGTAATTACCTGGGTTATCGGTTGGCTCGGTTTAACTCTTTATTATTCAGTTCTAGTTCCCCTGACTACTGATGTATTTGTCAGCGCCTCCCTTCCATCAGATCAAGGCCGGGCTATAATCCCGGTGGAAAAAGAACCCGGCGTCTGCCTGTGCCCCTTGATGAATAATACCCCAAGGGGTGATGCCAAACAGTATACAGGCTTATCCAGGAGACAATGCAGAAAGGGATTTGAGGGCTAGAGAAAATAACTTACAGAGAGATGTAAAGAGCTAGTCTGTTTAAAGACAACAGAGTCCTGTGGCACTTTTAAAGACTAACAGATTTATTTATCGCATGAGCTTTTGTGGGAGAAAATCCCACTTCGTCAGACGCTTTGAAGATAGGAAAGTTACAGAGTGGGAGGAAATTAAATGCAGGGGAGTATTAAATGTCTAACCCTTATGGCTGTTAAGAAAACCTTTGGGGTGTGAACCTATGCAATGTGGACTTTCTGTTTGCATAGACAGCCTGAAACTATAGCACTGAAAAGTGAATTATACACATTCATTGCTAATTGGTGATAATTCAGAAGCCTAATGATGACAATTGAAATGTTGCCATCGTGAACAATTTCAGCACCAATCACTTTAGTGAATAAATTCTCTGAAATCAATGGAGCTATGCTGCCAATTTATTCTAGTTGAAAAATCTTGGTTTTGAAATGTCTTGGTCCCCCAAACACAAAGTAAAGAAATAATGGTGGACATCAAGTCTCTGTGCTTTGGGTTGCTGGTCTGATGTTATCTGGAATGCCCCATTAAATGCATATAGAATAAATACCAGGAAAATTTGAATGATTCCATGAAAGAGTTCTGTTATATAAAACAAGAGCACAGAGCTGCCAATGGAATTCAAAGCAAAAAATTTTGTTTGATGTCATAAAATTTTTAAGCAATCCTTCCTCTCGCAATCCTTAACCTTCTCAGGTCCATGGCTATGTCTACACTTGCTAAAATTAGTTCGAATTAGTTAGTTCAAATTAAGGGCTTCCTTAATTCAAACTAATAACTTCGAATAGGGTATTAGAAGTAAGAGTTAATTCAAACTAACTAGTTTGAATTAACCAATGTGGCCATGTTAGTTCTAACTAATTTCTTAGTTCGAACTAACTGGCCCATTGAAATCAATGGAGATCACTAATTTGAACTAAGCAAATGCCATGAATGGCACTTGCTTAGTTCAAACTAATTTTTTCTAGCTTGAATTAAGCTAATTCGAACTAACTAAAATTAGTTCGAATTAGTTAGTTCGAATTAACTAATTCGAACTAATTTTATTCCAAAGGGGTAGCCGTGTTAGTCTATTGTAGAAAGACAACAGAGTCTTGTGGCACTTTTAAAGACTAACAGATTTATTAATCGCATGAGCTTCTGACGAAGTGGGATTTTCTCCCACGAAAGCTCATGTGATTAATAAATCTGTTAGTCTTTAAAAGTGCCACAAGACTCTGTTGTCGAACTAATTTTAGTAAGTGTAGACATAGGCCAGGAGAATATGATTGGTGCTTTAATCTCTCTCACTAAATTTTTGATCCACAGTTGCTTTCTGCTGAACAGGCATTGCTGCTGGGACTGAGATTTTTGAAAGCGGAGGTTTGCCGGCATGCCACTTATGATGACCTTTGATCTAGAACTGCTATAGGGGTGTAAGTAAAACAAAGCCCATGAAGAATAGTGAAACATTTCCGGAGGGGTAGCCGTGTTAGTCTGTGTACAGCAAAAGAGTCAACTCCAGATCTGCAGTTTCACACTGTAGTCTGTTTTTCTAGTTTCTTTGTTGAAGTATGGCAACTTTCAAGAAAGAAACTACAAAAACAACTTCGCCAATGTAAAACTGCAGAGCTGGAGCTGATTTGCAAGCTTGACACAATCAGACGGGGTCTGAATAGGGACTTGGAATGATTAGCACATTACAAAAAGTGATTGTTCTATTCACACATTCTCTCCCTTTGATCTACTGGTGTGAATGGGCCCCATCTGCTCTCTGAACTGACTTTGCTAACACTCGCCCTCCTCCATCCTGGCGTGTGTGTATATATACCTCTCAACTGTAGTTTCTCATTCATGCATCTGATGAAGTGGGTTATTGCCCATGGAAGACATCTGTTAGTCTATAAGATGCCACAGGACTCTTGTTGTTGAAAGTAAGACAGTTAGGCTACGTGCACATGACAAACTTGTCCCGCAATAAGCTATTGCAGGACAAGGAAAGCACTATAAATATAGCACCTTTGTGTGTACACACGTGCTTGTTGTATCGCAAAGGAGCATTCACCCGTGTGAACGCTCCTTTGTGATACAAGAGCAGTGCATGGTGGGCACCTGTCCTACCATGCACTGCCCACAGCCAGCCCCCTAGGCCAGCTGCAGGGGCTGTGGCGCTTAAGCGCGCAGCCCCCGCCACCACCCGAAGCCCGGGGGCTGAGCTAGGAGGCTGCAGGGCTTCGGGTGGTAGCTCCAATGTCCCAGAGTGGCCTGGATTGGCACTCTTGGACATTTCCGGAGGCTGTGTAATGTGCAAAATGTGTACACACGAGCATTACTGTGGAACAGCTGTTCCGCGGTAAGCCTACCCACTCGAATTGAGTGGTTTAACTGTTGTGTGGCAAGAGGGTGTTGCCGCACAACAGGGAAAATGCTCGTGTGCACGCTCCGAGCTTTATTGCGCAGTAAGGAGCCTTATCGCGCAATAAAGTGATCGTGTGTACATGGCCTTAGACAAATGAAGTGCAACATTATAAACCGGCTTTGGATTTTTTTTATTGCATATGTGCATAAGTCATTTCCTGCAGAGAAAAGGACTGGATTGAGCCAAGCTCTGGAAAAGTATAAGAGAGCAGAGAAGGCATAAGGAGTGGGATTTTAGAAAGCACTCAGCTGCAGAGAGCCCAACCTTAAGTCCTCGCTCTCCCACCCTATTAAATTTGGGAGATTCTAGAGGCAACAGCAGTTATAGAGCAGAGGTTTCTCAACCCTTCCAGCGTCACAACACTGTTCACAGGCCTGCCAACCCTGCGACTCAGGGCCCTCAGACCCAGAGTCCCTCCGCCACTGGAGCTCATCCCCACTGGCAGAAGTTTCAGCAGCAGCTTAAAAAAGTGTCCCCCAACACCAAAAGAAATCTGCCCCTGTGGGCTTTTCAGATACAGCTCTTCCAGCGGCAGCCCCCACCGCTGGAAGGAGTTACTGCCACAAGAACTTCTGGTGGTGTGAAACTTTAAAGGGAAGCCCTGATGCCACAGAAATGCTAGTGCCACCAGCAATTTCAGTGGTACAGATCCCTCTCCCTTACTCGCACGCATATCTGCCTGCCAGCAAAAGGAGCCCTGCGCTGCTGAAAGAAATCCCCATGAGAGTTTCTTTTGGTGGTGAGGGGGGCCTTTTGGTGATTGGTTCACTTGCAGCGACATACTTAGCCAGTGTGCCACAGCATACACAGATGTTGGTTAGAACAAGGGATTATGCATTGCATTTTTAAAGGCTGTATCAACATCCACTGCTCTATGCAGTATGGTGAAGCAGGACCCCATAAACCTAGACCATCTTTGACAGGTGTTCATCTAACCAGTTCTTAAACGCCTCCAATGAAAAGGATTCTGCAGCCTCTCTTGGAATCTTGTTCCAGAGCTCAACTACCCTTGTTACAATTTTTTTTCTCAATATCTCACATAACTCTCTTGCTGCAGATAAGCACATTACTTCTCATTCTACCTTCAGTGAACATCTGAAAACAACCCTCTTCTTAGGAGCCCTTAATATATTTGAAGACTGGTATCATGTCCCCTCACCCTTTTAATTTTCTTTTCTCAAGACTAAACATGCCCAGTTTTTTTAACCTTTCCTCATAGGCCAGGTTTTCTAAACCTTTTATCATTTTTATTGCTTTCCTCTGGAACAGTTTGTCCACATCTTTCCTAAAATAAAATGCCGGAATTACACACAGTACTCCATGTGAGGCCTCATTAGTTCCATGAAGGGTGGGGTAATTGCCTCCCGGGTCTTATGTACAACACTCCCTTTTAATATAAAACAATATTAGCCTTTTTCACAACTGAATCACATGGTTGACTCATATTCAGTCATAATTCATTATAACCCTCAGATCTGCTCAGTAATACTACCACCTAAGCAGTTATTTCCCGTTTTGTGGCAGTGTAGTTGATTTTTTCTTCCTATGTGTTGTATTTTGCACTTACTATTTTTGAATTTTATCTTGCTGATTTTAGACCAAATTCTCCAATTTGTCAAGGCTGTTTTGAACTCTAATTCTGTCCTCTAAAATGCTTTTAACCCTGCCCAGCTTGGTGTCTTCTGCAAATTGTATAAGCATACTCTCCATTCCAACTCATGAAAATATTGACTAGTACTGGACTCAAGACTGAACTCTGAGGGGCACCATTAGATACACCCTCCCAGGTTGACCGCAAACCACTGATAACTACTCTGAGTACAGTTTCACCCAGTTGTGGACCCACAATACAGTAGTTTCATCTAGACCACATTTCCTCTAGTTTGTTCATGAGAATGTCATTTATCAAAAGCCTTTCTAAAAATCAAGATAAGTTACATCTACCAGTTCCCCCCATCCACTCTGTAACCCTAGCAAAGAAGGAAATTTGGTTTGGCATGATTGTTTAATAATTTGTTCCAGTGTCTTTCCAGATAGCAGAGTTAGGCTGACCTGGTCTATAAATCTTTTATTCTGCTTTTTAAAGATAGGTACTATGTTTGTCCTTCTCCAGTCCTCTTGAGTTGGTTTTTATTTTCTCTCTCTCCAAGCTAGCAATCCTTGTAAAAATGCCCTGTGGCAAATACAATTATTGAAAAATAATTCTGAGATGGGGAATTTCCATTTCAGTGAGAAGATTTTTCTTTCTTTGGCTGCAACCAGTGTTCTCATATTTCACCTTTTCTGGTTTATTCCATTTCTTTTGCTCTGCTCCTGGCTCAATGAAATCAAGAATTCAGCAAAAGTTCAAGAATCCAGAAGTAAAAGGTATGTAAAAGCTGATGTAACTAGAGTTGGACTAAAGGGCACTTTTAATTCAGACAAGGGATTTAAACCCTTATAGGCCAAATTCTATTCTCTTAGTATTGTTAATGTGGAGTATATCCATTGAAGTTCATGGAATTACTCCAGATTTACAGCAGTAAAACTAACAGAAGAATCATGTCCTGTGCACTTAAATAATTTTATTGTAAGGATAGATTCCTAGAATGTGCCTAGTCATGGCAGTTTCAAAGGGTATTGTAATATAAGCCTTTTTATTCTACTTTAGAACTGTTTTCTGAAGTCATCCTCTACAATCGCATTCTTTTCTCACTCTTACTGTAATCTTTTCTTAAAAGAACCGTAACTAAAATCCATTTTGGGCTGGCCAGATTAAACAAAGTTGTTCTTTCACCTGCTGAAGTACTTAGACTAATTTTCTCATTTGTTGTTTTACAGCATGACTTTTTAGATGTGAAGGATGGATGCCTGTATTTATTTGGGGGAGGGCACTTTGTGGTGACTTTACCACATTTCATGCGTTATAAAAATTACTACAGAGGAAAGTCTTTATACTTACAGCTTTGGAAAAATCAGAATTTTGGGCAGAACTGCATAACTTGTTTCTAGCTATGAAGTGATGGGTGCCCACAGGCCAAAAAGCCCGATAACTAGAAGTGCTGAGAGAGAATTTTAAATGCTTTAAGACAAGTTGATAGGACCCACTGTGGAAGCTGTATTTTCTATAATACATACGGTGTATCACTGGCATTTTGCAGTTGAAAAAAGTTGAGCACAGAGTACATATAGGTAGACTTGTCATATATTGCACCAAACAGTATTGATTATTTCAGGGAGTGTTAATAATTTTTAGTGGGGTTTTCACGTAGTCAATTAAAACAAATTATGCGAAACAGCAATAACAAAAACCTGGATGTAAAATAATCATGTAACAGTTCATCCAGCCATGCTTGCATGCTTCAAGTCATGGACCAGATGAATACCACTTACATAGTCGATAGTAAGGATGAAAACCTGGCCCCACTGAACTCAAGGGCAAAACTTCCATAAGGTCAAAATTTCTACCTAAAAGTATGCATTGTGATTTGTCTAGTCTACGCTGCATAGGCGTGTTCCTGTTTCCAGTGCAGGGAGCTGAAAATCTCCAGTCTGCAGGAGATTACATTCCATAAGATCTTCTCCCAAGCAAACAAGAGCAATCTGTGAGAAAATTCCAAGGGGTAGCCATGTTAGTCTATTGTAGAAAGACAACAGAGTCTTGTGGCACTTTTAAAGACTAACAGATTTATTAATCGCATGAGCTTTCGTGGGAGAAAATCGCTTCAAAGCGTCTGACGAAGTGGGATTTTCTCCCACGAAAGCTCATGTGATTAATAAATCTGTTAGTCTTTAAAAGTGCCACAAGACTCTGTTGTCTGTGAGAAAATGTTATTCACATCATTATTTAAAATATTTAAGATTCTAGAGGAGCCAAAAGGTCTCATTTTCTTCCTTTGAATAGATCAGCAAGCCAGCATAAGGACTAGAGATCTGGAAATGCAGCCAGAGAGCTAGTGATTGTCCTCTCTCTCCTTTTATTCAGTGCCCGAACATTGTGCTGATAGACCCACATACCAGCCATCTCACTTTAAAAGTCCCCTGGTATAGGGCCATGCTCCTCCAGTGTGTACAGTAACCCCTATGAAATGCTGCACCACACTACACAGAATAAGTGCATCTCCACACATTGCTTAATTTCACTGTCCTCACCCAGCAGGATGCTGTGGCTGTGAGGCCAATATCCTGAGGATGTCGTCATTACTGTTTGTGGCTGAGTTGCTTGCAGAGAAGTGAGGAGTGTCCATCTCCTCAGACTTGCTTCTAGGGCCTCCTTTCACAGGTGCATCAGGAGTCTTGGAGGGAAACTCGCTGCTGGAGAAGCAGTCACTTGTGGCTCATCTTCCACATGTAGAACTCAGGTGTCCGACGAGGAGAATGCAATTATGTACCATTACATGTTGACCCATGAGATAAGAGCAGCTTTCTCCAGCAGGTTACCATCCCAACCCACATCCTGAGGCTTGATGCCTAGTCCCCAGATCCTCTCTCCCCAGCAGGGCATGCCTCTTTCCCCTCTGGGGATGAGAATGCACTGGAGCCCAGACTTTCTTGTCATGCCTGCACAAGACCTGCCACTTCATGCTCTGCAGATTCTGATGGCCCAGGAATGTAGACGGGGAAGCATCTTTTGGAGGATTCACTGAGGGAGAGGTACATTGGCTTGATTCTGGCTTCTGTGAGGGAAGAGTGTGCAGGCAGGACAAAGAAATCATCAGCAATCTGAGCCACACATTACATTACCCCATTCACTGCTGACTGAAATAGACAGGGACCGAGGGTACTCTGAAAACCATGTGCAATGCACAGCCATCAATGACAGAGTGCCTAGGGAAACTGCAGAATCTGTAGCTTTCTTTACGTAAACTGGTAGACAATTAATGGATCAGACATAGCAGCACACCCAGCTTTCCCATCATTTGTCACTCCTATGGCTCAATAGACACAGGTACTTGGGCAGGTAAAGATCTGGCCACTCCTTCCCAAACTCTAATTCACTGTGTGGCATGCAATGGCTGGCCCAATCCCCACTACCTCCCCACCCATTCAAAAATGCCAAACCCAAGAAATATCTTCCCTCAAAACACCCCTCCTTTCCCATCTTGTCTCTGACTAAGCTAATGCCCTGCCTGCCCTCCCTGACCTGGCCCTATCCTACAAGTCCCTGGGGCTATGTCTACACTTACAAAGTTGTCAACTTAACAAGGTTGACTTTAAGCTGATCTTGTTAAGTCGACTTAACAAATTGGCTACACTTCCCCCACTGGAACCCTGGCTGGAGAGTCCAGGAGGCGGGTGGCTGGTCCTGGCCACGCGCCAGCTGGCTGTGCTGGGACAGAGAAGCCACTCACTGCTTCTCAGTCCCGGCAGAACCAGCTGTGCCACCAGATTTGTGGTATTTTTTTATTGGTCTCCCCCTCCTCAGTCATTCCAGTTCAGTTATTTATTGATTGGTGCTGAGCTTTGCTCTAAGTAGTAGCTTCCTCCAAAGCCATGGTTATTTTCCTCTGATATGTGATGGGGGTTAGGAGTTTGACACCGCTGTGTGCTAGCCTTCCTGCCCATGGGAGATTGGAGACACTGCGCTTTGTAGGGAGTTTTTCTTGACTGTGATATCTTAGGATAGTTACTTTGTTCTCATGACTTCTCGCTACCCAGCCAGTTGCTATATGTCTGTAAAGACCATCGCCTGGCAGGGTTTGGGGAGCTTGCCTTAAACATTTGTCTTGGTTTCTGACAGGACCTGGCCCACGTGGAGATCTCTCCCATCTAAGCCTCTTTGAATAACCATTTTGGTTAATAGCCATTGATGGACCTATTCTCTATAACCCTTATGCCAGTTGGAGTGGGGAGCAACAGAGGCCATGTTCAATATCTAGGGGTTCCTTTTCAACAATACAACATAGTACTGGCTCAGACTCCCACCCAGTAACTTCAGGCAATTAGACACCACCTCTTGGGTGCCTCTAAGAGGCAACACTTCCCCGCTTACAAGGACAAAGTCTGAGTGTAGAAAAGAAACTTTTAATAAAAAGGGGAAAAGTAACCCAGCGTTAACTTGGAAAACTGCTTCAAGCTGCATTTATAAACATAAAAACATGAGCAAAACACTCACCCCAGAATATGTTGGGGGTTGTCCTCTTGCCTCAGGTTCTTAAATCCAACAACCAACACCTTCTCCCTCCATACACCCCACTCACTTTTCTTAGTCAGTGAAGACTTACAGTTCAGATGTGCCTTTGCATGAGTTTACCTCCCAACCTGGCAGAGGCAGGAAAAGCACCTTGCTTGCTCTGGTGTCTGGCTGCAGTTTTTAAATTGTCTTGAGTTTTGCACCATTTACTGCAGCTCTCAGTGGCTATGTCTACACTTGTTAATTTAGGTTGAGTTTAGCTAAGTCGACTTAACAAAGTCGACTTTAAGTTGACTTTGTTAAGTTGACTTAGCATGCCCACACCTAAATTTTAAGTCGACTTAGGGGGGAATTTACAAAGTCAACCTAGAGCGTCCACACTGGATGCCTAGGTCGACTTCTAGGGGCTAGATGGACCTGGGAGAGGTCCACGGTGGCAGGGGGGGCACCCCTTGTCAAGTGGCAGGGGGCTCAGCCTTTGCCCCATTGTATCTGAGTACAATGGGGCAAAGGGGGACAAGGACCCTGGCAGGGCATAGGGGCAGCATGGGCAGGGCTCTGCCCTGCCCTGTGTGGGGGCATGCTAAGCTCCCCCTGTGCCACCCCCCCAGCAGGGAGGACAGTGGGGGAGTCCTGGAGAGCCCTAAGTTGACTTAGAGTCCACTTAGGGCTACTCCAGGTCTACAATGGCTTAAGTTGACTTTAGAAAGTCGACTTAAGCCTAAAGTCGTCTTTAAACTAGGTTTAACAAAGTCGACTTAATTTTCCTTAAGTCGACTTAAGGAAAGTGTAGTGTAGACGCAGAGTAAATTAAGTCGACTTAAGCAAGCTTAAGTCGACTTAATTTACAAGTGTAGATGCACCCAGTGATTTCAGCTCTTAATGCAGGCTTGGTAGTCTCTTGCCTCAGAAACACAGTCCCAAAACAGGTTTAATACTGAAACCTAATTACCAGTGATTTCAGCTACAAAAAACCTCTCAGTTGAGTCTTAATCAGCTCATAATGAAAAATCCCACACATATCAAACCTTCAGATACAAGTACCCCCTCAACTCTACTGGGCTTTGGCATCCCTTTCCCCTGCCTAGTGAGTGTAGTTTAGTTGAGGGTTGAGTCCTTCAGTCAGGACATGCCAAGCACAGTTCTGCTGTCTTTTATTCACACAAGAAGGACAACAACACTTTATTACCCCAGTCCCAATAACAGAGTCAGTCACTTGTGATCATTTGGGCAAAGTAGCCCATCATGCTGAGCACTAGGCAGGGTGGGTGTGTCCATGCAAACAAGGTTGGGTCCTGAAGTCCTCTTTCCCCCACTCATCACTAGTTGTCAGAGAAGAGCTCATTCAGGCTCTACTTCTACCTCCATGAACTTATTTAGCTTTTTTTTGAACTCTGTTATTGTGTTGCTTTAAAACATTCTCTGGTAACATGTTCCACAGGTTGACTGTGTTGTGTGAAGAAATACTTCCTTTTGTTTGTTTTACATTTTCTGCCTATTCATTTCATTGGGTGACGCCTCAGTCTTGTGTTCTGGGAAGGAGTAAATAACACTTCCTTACTAGTTAAGATTCTATACATCTCTCTCATATCCCCTCTTATTTGTCTTTTTTCCCAAGATGAAAAGTCCCAGTCTTTTTATCTCCCCATCCTATGGAAGATGTTTCATAACCCTAGTCACTTTTGTTGTCCTTCTCTGTACCTTTTCTAATTCTAATTTTTTTTTGATTGGGTATGCAGTATTTAAGTTTTGTATATACCATAGATTTATAGAGGCATAATTATATTTTATCTTATTTTCTATCCATCTTCTAATGATTCCTAACATTCTGTTACCTTTTTTGAATGCTGCTTCACATTGAGCAGGTGTTTTCAGAGAATTATCCTCAATCACTCCAAGATCTCTATCTTAAGTGGTAACAGCTAATTTAGATCCCATCATTTTGTTCATATAGTTGAGATTATATTTTCCATAGCATTATTTTGCATTTATCAATATTGAATTTCATTTGCTCTTTTGACACCAAGTTGCACAGTTTAATGAGATCCCTTTGTAACTCTTCACAGTCCACTTTGGTCTTAACTGTCTTGAGTAGTTTTGTATCGTATGCAAATATCCTGAACAGCACTGTCCCAGTATAGCATCTTGGAGGATACCACTGTTTACCACTCTCTACTCTGAAAACTGTCCATTTATTGCCACCCTTTGTTTTCTTTCTTTTAACCTGTTAAAAGATTCATAACAGGACCTTCCCTCTTATCCCAGTGGGGGAAAAGAAGAGAAGCTAAGGACTTACTGCTAGTTACAGCTGACAGTGCTCTGCTCTAGCTTGGTAATGCCCCAGGTTTGAGCCAGCTGGTTGTCTCCCAAGGCACAAAGGTTATGTTTACACTAGAAAAAGTTAAGTCAACTTAAAGTCGACCTTATTAAGTCGACTTAACAAAATGGACTAAGTCGATTTAACTTTAAGTCGACTTAGTCCACTTCGTTAAGTCGACCTAACGACCCTCAAGTCGATTTAATAAAGTTGACTTAAGGGTTACTCCACGTCCACACCGTCCTTAAGTCAACTTAAGGCTTAAGTGGCTCTAATGGGTGGTTCTTATTAAGTCGACTTATTAAGATTTCATTATTTCATTCTTTCTTATTAAGCTTTCATTAAGTCGACTTAAGGAATTTCTTAAGTCGACTTAATGAAAGTCTGGTGTAGACAGGGAGTAATTTAGGTCAACTTAAGCCTCTTTAAGTCGACCTAAATTGCTGGTGTAGACATACCCAAAATGACTATATGTCCCATTTCCATGAGAACAGTCTCTGTATTTCAGAAGCTGTCTGGGTGGGCCAGGAACTTTTTCTAGGACACCTGAAATGTAAATCATCAATCAAAAGGCTTGGTTTATTTACAACTATAAATTCTTGTTCAAGTTGTTTTTCTGTGCCAAGAAAAATTCTTTGTATGTACCAGGAACAGAGTCTAAAGCTGGAAATTTGCAGCAGTTGTAGAGTACAAACACTATGGCTATGTCTACACTTGCAAGTTAGTTCGAATTAAGGAAGCTTAATTCGAACTAACTTAAGCCTTGGCCACACTAGGCTTTCATTAGTTCAAATTAAGGGCTTCCTTAATTCGAACTAATAAATTCGATTGCTTAGTTCAAACTAACCCTTAATTCAATATAGTTAGTTCGAATTAAGTCAATGTGGCCATATTAGTTCAAACTAACTGCTTAGTTCGAACTAATCGGCAGATTGACCTTCATGCAACTGACTAATTCGAACTAAGCAAGTGCCCTGCATGGACATGGCTAGTTGGAACTAGAATTCTAGTGGGGCCATGCTAGTTCGAATTAAGTTAATTAAGTTAACTAAAATTAGTTCGAATTAGTTAGTTCGAATTAACTAATTCACACTAGTTTTTGTAAGTGTAGACATAGCCTATGGGTTCAGGTAGCACAGATATAAATAGCAGTATAGATGGCGAGCAGAGCAGAGTTCCCTACACACCTGAACCCTAGGGTATATACCCTATACAGCTCTCTACACACTCAAGCAATGCCTCCCAACTCTACACTGATACTTTTAGCAGTGTCTTACTATTTCTGGAGCCTTTCCCTGCTTCCTCCCTACTGCTTGAGTCTTTCACTACCATATTCGTGGACACAGCCTACTTTTCACTGCCGCATGTACCTACACATACCTTACACACCACTGCATGTGTAGATGAGATCTAAGAGAATGAGGGGACAGTGTTTGGGGTAAAGAGAAAAGCTGACTGAGTGTAGACACCAGCAAAGCTGTTCTATGGCTGCAAGTGAATGCTAATGACATTTGTTCAGCATTTCGTGACAAATTAGTTCAGAACACTATGTTACTGGAAGAATCCTGCACTTTGAGAAATGTGTTTATGTGGCTGTTGACTCTGAAGTTGGCAGTTGTGGAACCAGCTTGTATTTTTAAAAGTGCCTTTTTGCATGATTGCTAAGAAATGTCACCAGAGATGATGATTTTTTTTTTAATTTTAAAAATATGGTCACTTCACCATGGGGTTATAGGTCAGGTGGAGACAGCTGAAGCAAAACACATTGCTTCCACTCCCCCTGCATGTCCCCTGACCCAGAGGCTGCAGGACAGAGGCCTAGGAGCCAGCTCTAACAGCTGAGGATGCTCCCAAATCAAAGGGCTTATGTTGGTTTCTGCTTTCTTTCCACTGTTTGAGGATGCAAATGAAGTAGAAGAGGGCAAAGGAACTTCCCCCAAAGTATTGGTTGTGGCCTCCTGACCTTTTAGAAATAATAGGTTTGGCCATCAGGTTGAAAAAGTTGGCTCCTCCCTGGAATGAAAGCCAGAGAGCTCATTTATCTATCTGGCTGCAGGGCAGAGCATTAATGTCAAAGTATGCAGAAGCATTTGAGCCAAGCAATATGGAGAGCTGGGGACCTAGCAAGGATATGACACTGTGGCCTTAAGAGATGGTTCACCAGTGCCATATCCTTACCCTTCACTAGCAACTAGAGGATAACTTTTTGGGTATGTCTACACTAGAAAAAGTTATGTCGACTTTGTTAAATCGACTTAATAAGGTCGCCTTTAAGTTGACTTAAAGTCAACCTTATTAAGTCGACTTAACAAAGTGGCTCCTTTTAAGTCGACTTTATTAAGTCAACTTTACATTGGACATAGGCGTCCACACTGGTATTAAGTTGACTTAAGGGCTACTTAAGAAGTCAACTTAAGGCTTAACTCGACCTAAGGAGCAGTAGTTATTAAGTCAACTTAAGCTTTCATTAAGTCGACTTAAGGAATTTCTTAAGTTGACTTAATGAAAGCCCAGTGTGGACATGGAGTAATTTAGGTCGACTTAAGGGTCCTTAAGTCGACCTAAATTGCTCGTGTAGACATACCCTTACTGCATGGGATCTCTGATTTGGGGCATCTGCATCTGGGAGGAGAGGTGGTTCCTTCCTGCTTCCACCTCTGTTTCCCTCCATTGAACTGGTGCTTGGTGAGGAGATGCAGTACAATGGATGGGTACTTTCACCTTGTGTCAGTACCAAGCAAGAGGAATATTGTAAACTCTGCATTAACTGCTTAGCGAAGCCAGGCAACTCAATGCCCCAAGGCGACTAAGGATATGTCTACACTGCCGCTGGTAGGTGTATCCCATCCCAGGTAGACAGACACTCACTAACTTTGCTTGAGTAATATGCTAAAAATAGCAGTGTAGACAATGCCGCCTGGGGACTGCATGAACTAGCCACTCCAATATGAACCCAAGGGATCGGAGGGGCTTCTACTTTGGGTAACTAGACTGTGCTGGTGTTTGGGTGCAATGCCAGGACTGCAATTTTTAGAGCACTAATTCAACCAGAACGAGTGTGTGTCTTTTCTACCCAAGCTAGGAGGTACACTCCCAGGTACAGGGCAAACATACTCTTAATCTCAAGTGTTGTTCTCCCCATTTGCCTGATTGGTTTGCCCAATTTTGCCCTCAGCAATTTACCCTTTATGTTTTCCTTACTGGGATTTGGGACAGCCAATCAAGAAGAGACCTCCTCTCCCTCTAAATGCAGACAGCTTATAAGTAGGAGCACCCCATTTTTCCTCATTGGTACCTTAAATTCAGCCCACTCTCTGAAAATCCTTTCTCTCCTGCTTCTTTCTGCTGTCATCATCATCAATCATTATCTCAGCTAAATCTTCTGGATTCTGAAGTCTCCTCACTAGACATTGACACACAATTCATCACAGGAGGCAGCTGCAGTATGGAAACATCTTTCCACAAATCCTAAAAGAAGTAAAATGTTATCACTGGTGGGACATTAAAGATGTATGATTCTGAGACCACAGAGAGTGCAGAATTCATTGAATGTCCAAATATTCTGTGTTAGCAACATGGAGAGTGGAGCCCAATTGCAAGTTTGCCAATCTTTCCATGCAACCTTGGACGTGCCTCACTCAGCTTCAGTCGCCTCATCAGTTTGCATGAGACTAAAACTCTTGTGCCTCTTAGGTATGTTGGGAGGCAAAACTGATGTTTTTGACGTGCTCAGTTACTAGTGATGAGCATGAAGAAAAGCCTTTTAAAATATTCCCAGGTAAAAAACACTGCATTAAGGTGGCGGAAAGCCATAAAACCTTTGAAGAGCATCCTCAGACTGAGTAATTTATTAATGAGAACTTTTGACATTTGTATCTAGTTCCTTGATACCTTTGACCCATCATAACCAATACAAATTTAGCATGCATATTAACTAGAGATGAAGGAGGTGATTGATTAAAATCTGAGCTATTGGCGTAACCCTTTCTGTAGCCTGTATAATCATAACAACTAGCTACAACAATCATGAATAACCTAGCTTAATTACAACTTAATTTGTTTCAAATATCGCCTGTGCCCAAATTTCTATTAACTTTAATTATAAGGAAAGTTTGAAGAGTCTGTGTTATTCCATTGTTAAGATCATTCAGGTCAAAGAAAGGACTGACACAGGTGCTAAGTTTCTTAAAGGGCCCAGTTTTTAATAATTTTAAATCATATAGTAGTTAGATTTATTTGTAACTTCATAAAGAATTCATTCTGTACTCAGGAAGCAAGTGCTGTAAGTCTGGAGAGGATTCACTGCATTTTTCATACAAAACATAGTAATGGGATCTCTGTTGTAAATGCAAACCAGAATTCATCTTTAATTATGGACCAGTGTCTTCATATGCACTGCAAACATATATGGGTGCGTCTACACTTACAAATTAAGTCGATTTAAGCTTGCTTAAATCGACTTAATTTAATCTGCATCTACACTACATTTTCCTTAATTCGACTTAAGCTGCTCATTAAATCGAATTAAGGAAAAGTTAGTTCAAATTAATAACACCTCATTTTAATTCGAACTAGTGCTTAAATCGAGTTTATTAAGTCGATTTAAGCTAGCATAGATGCAGATTAGCCCTAAATCGACATAAAGTCGACTTAAAGGGCTTCAGGGGTCGCCCAATGCCCTCCCTGCCCGGGTGGCTGGCACAGCCAGAGCCTGGCGTGCCCACCCTGCTCCTATGCCCTGCCAGCGTCCCTGTCCTGCTCAGCCCCCATTGTACCCAGGTACAATGGGGCAAATGCTGAGCCCCCTGGCACTTGGCAAGGGGTGCCCCCCTGCCACCGTGGACCAGTCCCAGGTCCACCTAGCCCCTACAGGTCGACTTAGGCGTCCAGTGTGGACACTCTAAGTCGATTTGGCAGGGTCCCCTTTAAGTCGACTTAATTTTGAGTGTAGACATGCTAAGTCGACTTAAATTAACAAGTGTAGGCATAGCCATAGGGAAAATGAGAGTGTAAAAAACAGGTCTTTATTTTTCTAAGTTTGCAGTGAATTGCACATTGGCAATATACTAAACATTGGAGCACTTTAATTTTTGAAGTTTGCCTATTTTTCTGCATGTGCAATGTCCAAGAACAGGTCATGATTCCCTTGAGTCTGTTTTCAGATTTATTCTTTTCAAATTTCTTATCCTGGACTCACCACAAATAATCACAGGCTTTGATTATACCTTTAGGCATAGCCCTGGATAAGGGGTGGTGCATAAGCTATACCTCCCCAAAATTAGCTGTGGAAAGCATTGACACTTAGAAACACTTTTTAGCCACAATTTCTTATCTATTTCTTCTTTACCTCCAGGTAGTAGTTATTTATTACTGTCCTGTACCAGCAGTGAATTACTACTAGTCTGGCCAGTGCGTGAAGATAGAGGGGATTTTGAACGAAGTCGTCCTCCTCCCCACCTATGCCTCCTGTTCCTGCTCTGGGATGGAGTCAGAGAGCAAGTATCCCTGTTTTCTCTTACACACCTGTACATGTGGGCTAGGTAGCCCACTAGAGGTGCCTGGGAAGTTCTTAATAGCACTTTGTGACTGGTCAAGTATAGAGGCCACACCGACATTCTTTCCAATGTTGCATTTGATAACTAGATGAGATTACCTCTGTGCTCACTCAAATCCCTAAATTTAGCACTGTGCCTGGAACATTGCTGAAACTGAAATCAAACACTGTAGCTGTGAGATAATTGAAAGTTTTGTGTGGGTGATAGCTTTGTGGCACCAGGTGTTATTATCAAGGCTGACTGGTCAAGTGAGCAAGAGTTCCAGCTCAAATAGTTCACAGCAGGAAGTGTAGAATGGTTTATCACAAAAACTAGACTGAATGACTTTGCCAGCTGTTTCCTAGGGTATGTCTACACTAGAGCTGGAAGATGTAAATCTGAGCTCAAGGCAACATAGCCGCTCTAATGTTGATCAAGCTAACACACTCACACCAGAAGTATAGCTCTGTCAGCACAAGTGGCAGAAGGGGACAGCCCCTTTGAGTACAATCCTGTCCGACTGGCATGTACTCAAGGCAGCTAGCACTTCCCATTGCTTGTGCCATCACAGTTACACTTCTATTTTTAGTGTGGCTGCTTGATCAGAGATAGCGTGGTTATGGCTCCTCAAGTTGGCAGTGACTCCTTCCAGCTCTAGTGTCGACATACCCCTAGAGACGTCAATAAAACTCCATCCAACAAAGGCTGATGGATACTGAACACAAAAGGGTGTTCATATAAAAATTCAAAGGAGTACTTGCAGATTCTTTTTTTTATTGCTGAACCATTAACTAATCGCTAGTCAAAATGGACACCCGTCATCTCCTCGTCAAGGAATCATAGAAATGTTGGACTAGAAAGGACTTCAGAGACTACCTAATCCATCCCTTCACTGTGAGGCAGGACTAGGTACACCTAGCTCATCCCTGACAGATGTTTGTCTAACCTGGAAAACCTCTAATAATGGGGATTCCACAGCCTCCCTAAGTAAGTGTTCCATTGCTTAACAGTCATTATAATTAGAAAGCTTTTCTTAATATCCAACCTAAAACTGCAGCAAACTAAGCTGATTCCTTTTTGTCCTACCTTCAGTGGACATAGAGAACAACAGATCACCATCCTTTCCAGGCTGTGCAGGCTAATTCTGCCCCCACACTGCTCCATTTCTCCATCCACAGGAATGAGCACTGGGACATTTTCACCAACTCTGTGGTGCAATTGTAGGAATGCTTTTCAGTTGCTATGAGACTATGCAGTTGCTGGGGCGGGGCACAGAACACCAATTAATCTGGATTTGGGAACAACAGACAGCTCTCTCTCTCTCTCTGACTCTGCCAATATCCTGCTGCATGACCTACGGCAGGTCACTTTGTCTCTCTGTAAGATGAAGATAATAATGCAGCCCTTCCTTGTAAAGTGCTTTGAGATCAATACCCAAAAGTAACAAACTATAGTAACAGGAAAGTAGTATTACTATGATGTTCCCTTGCCTGCTTGTGGGCTAAAGCTGCCACTCAGAAGTGGAGAGTCTGCAGTGGGGAGAGAGACCCACCTAAGACTAAGGATGTCTCCACAGTGGAGCTGGAGGCATAATTTCCAGCTTGAGCAGACATACCCACACTAGCTCTGACTGAGCTAGCATGCTAAAAATAGAAGCTTAGCCATTGTAAACCATGTCCTTTTCCTAAGGCAGAGAAGAGATCAAGGATCCAAGTCAAGAGTAGTCAGTCTTAGCCATGGTAAGTCCTGTGTTACTTCAACAAGGGACTTGGAAGGACTGAGCCTGGGACAGAAGTAGGTTGAGGGGACAATTCCATTAAAATGGCAGGGGATCAGTTATGCGTGGAAGAAATGAGGGACCTAAGAGCAATACCAATGTTTTTTCCCTCCATCATCCAAATTCTCTGTGGTGGATCATTTTCCCAATCCCTATTGGTGGGCACTGGGTTGTTTCCAAGCTGGGTAGCTAAGGGATAAAACCCAGTCCCAAGACTCATCTACTGGGAGTCAATAGTCTCCTTACAAGTCAAAAACATAGAGAAGATGAAGAACTTTGAGAAAAAGAAGAGCTCTCTCTCAAAAATGTTAAGGGGTGGGAAAGTCCTGAGTGGAGGCCATGGAAAAGATAAAGCTTTAGAGACCGTGGAGAGGGATGTGTGACCTCTGGGGATTAGAAGAACGATCCTACAAGGTCCAAAGATGAGTGGGGATTAATTTTCCCCATCCTTAAGGGTTTTATTTTTCCTCTATGGTCTGTTGGTTTTTACTGTGGGAAAGAGTCTCTGCTGTGTATCCACACAGACAATACTCCTGCAGTTCCCAGGGGTAATTTAATAGAAGTTCTTATCCATTTCTTGAAAGGCAGAATTTGTACTCATATGTGAATTAGTGTGAGGGAAAAGACGTATCTCAGATGTGTCAAGTTGTGGGGGTGTTTCCTGTGTTGGGCTTGGAACGGACAGACTGGAGCGGATTGAGCTTGGGAGAGGAGTTCCCACAAGACTGGGAGAGGAGTGGCTATGGGACATATCAGAAGAGCAATGCAAATTGGTGTGGAAAGCATTGCTGAAGTGTTTCTGACTGTTCTACCAATTGGGACGCTCCATCAGGCTACTTACCATTTTGTCTGCAAGAATCAGTGATGCAATTCACCCCATAGGTTAATGTGTTTCCTGCTCCGTTTCAATAGATCAACATCAGGACACCCTATGGCTGTATTCCAGTGCTTCACCAATTCTGCACCATCCTACTGTGTTCAACTGGGGATATATCCACCACCCCTTTGGCATCATTCCAAGACAAGGCTGCTCCTTTAGTGCTGTGGAGATACACAGTTGCTAAGGGGCAATGAGTTCTGCTGGATAAGGCACTGGATTGGAAGTCAGGAGATGTGAGATCTCACCCAGCCTCTGCTATTCACCTGGTGTATGGGCCTTGACCAGCTACTTGTAAACCCTGTAAATGGAAAATATGGTGCTGGCTTTCCTTAAAGACATCGTTTGAGATCTGAGGGCAAAAAGTGCTATGTACAGTAAGAGTTCAATATGCCTTCTGTTTCTGTGGTCTTCCCGCACTCACTTCCTGTAAGGTAGTGTCTCAAGGGGGTCTTCCTCTGTTGGGTAGCTGGGATGTTGCAGCATGGGATGGAGTCCCCATTCTGAACTATCCTGGGACTTCAGTTTCCTACAGGTGTAAAAAAAAAAAAAAAAAAAAAAAAAGCACAAAATACAGTGCTACTTAGCTAGCCATCTCTTTCCTCTTCCCTTGCCTACAACTCTTTCCTTCTTCTCCCTGGTTACAGATGCCCATGTTTAGTTTTGCCCATCTTAAAAGAACCAAAACAAGTCACCCTTGCCCCCCACTTACCTCTCGAGCCATCACCCCATCTCCCTTCTCCCTTTCATCTCTGAGCTCATTGAACACATGGTTTACAATCACTGCCTGGAGTCCCTCTCCTCCAGTTTTGTCCCAGATCCTCTCTAGTCCAGCTTCTGCCTTTTGCACACCACTGAAATCATTCTCAGCAAAGTCTCTAATGACCTCTTCACCAAATCTCAGAACAGTACTCCATCCTCATCCTCCTGGACTACTCAGCCTCTTTTTACATAATCAACCATGCATTTCTTCTTGAAATTTTCCCTCCTCCCCCTTGGCTTCTACGAGTCTGTACTCCTCCATTTTCATTTTCAGCATAGCTTTTGAAGGATCCTGCTCATTTACCCTGCAATTGTTTGTGTCAATTCTGCAGGGCTCTGTCCTTGGTCCCCTTCTCTCTCTACTCCTTATCTATGGGTAAGCTCATCTGCAGACACAAATTAAACAACCATCTCTATGCTGATGACCCATAATGAGGATATAACTCTCCACTCCAAACCTGTCTCCTGTCCAAACTAAACTCTTAACCTGGTTCTCTGTTATCACCTTGTACTTGACAAGCCATCAGGTCAAGTACATTATGACTAGAACAGAGCTTCTATTCTTCCCCCTCAAGCCCTTCCCACTAATTCCTTTCTCAAACATTGTGGACCACACAACCATCCGATTTGTGATTCAGGCCTGCAACTGGGCCTTATCCTCTACTCATATCTCTCTGCAGGTCCTTACAATCAGATTACACCTAAATCCTGCCAATTTTTCTGTATAACATCTCTAAGATCATGATAGATAGCTGACATAAGTGAGAGGGAATCAGGCCTAACCTGTTCTTCACCTGGATGTTGCTTCACTTGAACTGGTCTCTCAGGGAGCATGATTAATAATTTAGACTTAATCCAATTTTTTTAAGCCCACAGAAGGAGCCAATTTCCTCAATCAATTCCAGGGTTCTCCCAATGGACTAGAGCAGGTTCAGGAAATAGAGTAATATGTTTTGTACAGTATGTATAATGAAATTATATCCACCACATTTCCTGCTGGGATGCCTTGAAGTCCAGGGTTATTTCTTATCTAGACAGCCAAAGGCTGTATTGCCAGAGTAAATAATAAAAACGAACCTTGTCTAATGGATCTAAATAGTTCAAAGAGGTAGAAATTAGATTTTTTACCGATTGTTTTCTGGAGACCAGATCTCACGGACTTAAACTTATCAATTATAGGGCAACTTGATATACTGCAAGGATTTTTAAAAGTTACACCTACACTACCACATAAAAAGTCTTTGCGTTGTTCAAAAATAGAATAACTCCTTTACACTAATTATCTTGTAGAACTATTGCATTTAAGAAAGGTAATAGCCTGAACTGTCAGTCTGAGAGTTATATATTTGATTGATTACAGTGGATCCATTTTCCATTTACAGTGAAACCTGAATTGAAAAGTACCCTTACTTGCCACCCACTTTAAAAGACCCTCGAACTATAGATGCAAAACTCCTCCATGTTTTTTTAGAAAACTCTGCTCTGCAACAAGCTTTTGTTGACTTGTTGCTTTAAACAGTTTTCATTCTACTTGTTCTTGATGTTTGGCAAGCACTACATGGTATTTTTGGTAATAACTTTAAAATCAAAATTGAGAACCATATTTCAAAGGACACTTCCCAATACGTGGGGCAGACTAAACACAGGAAAGAGTGTGGAATAACTCAGGGTTAAAAACAAGTACAGCTGCAGTCGCCCTTAAAGAATCGTGCTCATTACAAGAAACCAAAATACATCAATATAAAAATTAGAGAGGACAGAATATTCCCCAACTTGCAGGTCACAGCAGTCCTGTAAAGTGACAGCCGTCCCAGCTATGCAATAGAATGTCATTTTCCCTCCCTATCTCCCCACTATCCATCCTCACAGCTCTCCAGGGCTATGTCTACACTGGCAAGTTAGTTCGAATTAAGGAAGCTTAATTTGAACTAATTTAAGCCTTGGCTGCACTAAGCTTTCATTAGTTCGAATTAAGGGCTTCCTTAATTCGAACTAATACATTCGCTTATACTTTTCGAACTAACGGTTAATTCGAACTAGTTAGTTCAAATTAACGCAATGTGCCAGTTAGTTCAAACTAAGCGCTTAGTTCGAACTAACCGGCACATTGACCTTAATGCAATTGACTAATTCGAACTAAACAAGTACCATGCATGGCACTTGCTTAGTTCAAACTAAAATTTGCTAGTTCGAATTAAGTTAATTCGAAGTAACTAAAATTAGTTCGCATTAGTTAGTTTGAATTAAATAATTTGAACTAACTTTAGTAAGTGTAGACATAGCCCAGAGTACCTGTGGAAGAGGAAGGGGGAGCTGTACACTGGG
>ML685874.1:7901566-7970488 GCA_007922175.1 Pelusios castaneus | reverse complement strand
GACTTAAAGAAACTGCAGTGTATATGCAGGGTAAATTAAGTCGACTTAAGCAGGCTTAAGTCGACTTAATTAACCAGTGTAGACGCAGCCAAGGACACTTAAGTCGACCTAAACAAAGCCACGTCCTGACCTGGCTTTCATTAAGTCGACTTAAGTGCGTCCTTAAGTCGACTAAATAATTACCACTCTTTAGGTCGACTTAAAGCCTAAGTCGATTTGTTAAGTCAACCTAAAACTGGTGTGGGTGCCCTAAGTTGATTTAATTCCCTAAGTCGACCTAGGGCTGGGGACAAGGAAGTCGCAGCTCCCCCTGGGGACAAGGGAGCTGTCCATGGCTCCCTTCTCGCTGGGAAGCCGCACATGACTCCCTTCTGCCAATGAACCATGCGTGGCTCCCTGGAGCTGCAGCTCCCTTGTGCCAGGGAACCGCGGCTCCCTTCTCCCTGGGAGCTGCAGCTCCTTTCTTGCCAGGAAGCCAGGCAAGCAGGGAACCACGGCTCTTCAGGACAAGGGAGCTGCGGCTCCCCAACAAGCAGGGAGCTGCGGCTTCCCGGTACTAGGGAGCTGTGGCTCCCCTTGTCCCCTGGAGCTGTGGCTCCATGTTATTTGGGGAGCCATGACTCCCGTTGTCCCGGGGAGCCGCAGATCCCTGCTTGAGGGGAAGCTGGGTTCCCCTTGTCCTGGGGAGCTGCAGCTCCCTTCGGAGCCTTGGCTCTCCGTCGACCTAGCCAGTGAACTTAAAAGTCTAGTGTGGACTCTCTAAGTTGACTTAACAAGGTCGACATTAAGTAGACTTAAATCGACCTTGTTAAGTCGACTCAATAGAGTCAACTTAGCTTTATAAGTGTAGACATAGCCTATGTGACTCAGGATGGAGGTAATTCTGGCAGTGAGCCTTGTTACCAGATTTGCCTGTCACCTTGGGGTATGCTCATTATTAGGGCTACTTTCCTTGGCTATGTCTACACGGGCAAAGTTAAGTTGACTTTGTTAAGTTGACCTAACAGAGTGGCAATACTTTAAGTCGACTTAAGATGACCTTGTTAAGTCGACTTACCAGCTTTAAGTCAATTTAATAAGGTCAATTTAGCACTAATCCCCATCCACACTGGCTTTAAGTCTTCATAAGAAGTGGACTTAAGGCTTTAGTTGACCTCAGAGCAGGTGTTATTAAATCGACTTAAGCTCTTATTAAGTCGACTTAAGGAAGGGCTTAAGTCGACTTAATAAAAGCCCAGTGTGGACGCGGCTTTGTTTAGGTCAATTTAAGCCTCCTTAAACCAACCTATTTTGCCAGTGTAGATGTACCCTTTGTGTGTGCGTGTGTGGGATGTGTAATTCTATTAATGTACTAATTGTGTCACTTGTGTTTTTATATGGAGCTCACTTCTCCCTTCTGCAAGTCCCCTCCCAATGGGGCTACACTGCAGGACCTAAGTTTCCCACGGCTGGGTTCGTCCAGCCCCAGACTCAAACACACACCCACATACACACATTCACAGATTAACAAAACGTGTCTGAGCGGACTGGGTCCATCAGCAGTCTCAGCTGACAACTTCTATGTCCCAGAATTCATCAGGCTGTGTCAAAACAGCACTTTTCAGCTACCACCCTTATATACCCCTGGACTCCACAGGCTGGGGAGAGGAGCACTTCTTAGCTGCCACCTTTCTATGTCACAGGTTCAGCACATCACTATCCACACTGTCATACTACAGTTGTTAGTAACTCCTTTAATGAGCAAGCCCCACATGTTTTTGGGCATCACAGGGATCTTTGGCTTAGGTAAAAGAAGAATTGCTACAGAGCAAGATAGAGAAGCCAAGAACACACAAGAATAAATGAAGTTTGGAAAGAGTCTGGCAACCAGCTTGATTATAAAAGTTATTTTATTGCCAGGTATAAAAAACTTAGGATACTAACAGTTATAACCATATAAGGAGAGAATAACAACCGAATAGTTTCAATATTACACAATTTCAACTGTAGTATTGGGGAAATCTAGCTCAAGTTTGATTACAAAGGTGAGGTTTCGAAAGTTATATCTGAGAGAGAGTTGAGATCTCACCCCTCAGTGCAGCTTGAACCAGTCAAAGGTTCCCAGAAGACAAGCTATTCAGCTTAGGGTCTGGATTGCATGAAACAGGCAGAGCCCCCAGTATGATCACTCAGGAAAAGGTGAAGTCCCAGTGGAACTGATGCAGCTTTTGGATCCAGGCATCAGAACAGAGTTTTGAAGTTGGCAGGGAGTTTTGTAAGGAAGAAACATTGGTGCAAGGCAGAACACTAGGTTTGTTTATGAGTAAATAATGACTTAAGGAAGTATACCAGAGTTGTTTCGGTTAGGTTGAACAATAAGATCCCAGAGTTCAGTGTGGTGATTGCGTTGGAACTTGCTTCTTCATTTGGCATGCTAATTCTTGTTCCATCTTTGATGCAAATGAGATTCTGTTTTCCATTTGGGGTGCTAATGGAGATGCCGCCTCACTGCCGCCTTAATTCTATCACCCTTGTTTGGAGGGGTTTAGGTGTGTCTCCCACTGCCTATTCATTGCTTTTGGTTTCTGGTTCAAACAGAGGTGATTGAGGAAGGGAGGGTGTGTTCAGATGAGTCAGCGAAGCTAAGTACTATGCCCTAGTTCCCCAAGAATACAAAGCTGACAAGTAACAGACTATGGCCCAGATCTTCATCAAAGGGATAGGACTCAATATTTGCCAGGATCTGGTCTGGTCTTTCACTCAGGAATACTGCACCTACATTGCACTGATTTTTCATTGACTCTTCAGTCAACTTGACCCATGGTGCGGCACACTCACAGATATTTAGCCAACTCAAGATCTGCCTAGATGGCCTCCTCCCACCAGACCACAATCAGAGCACATGCTCAGACCTGGATTGTCCCATTCAATACAGTCACTGTGGGCAGCAGCTAGCATGAGAGAATTCAGCTAATCAACAGACATCAATACTGTTCTCCCATTCCTTGCCTTTCCTCTTCACACTATCACAGCAAAAACAACTAAAAGTATAGGTTAAGCTTTTCACAGCAGTCCAGAGAATTTAGATGGGCATCTTCCTTTAATTTTAATGGAAATTGTATCTAAATTCCCCCCACAGCTTTGAAAATCCCATTTCACAGATTTAGTCTCAGTCAGAGTCAAGGGCCCAGCCACAAGCTGTCTGTGAATGCAGAACTGTCATTAGAGTAAACAGGCTACAAAAGGATTGCAAGTCCAAGGTCTTAATAAAATAAATTCTACACAAAATGGGACTGAATCTCCAAGAAAGAGAAGACTCATTGCAGACATTTCCAACAGAAACATTCCAGGGTCTTGGCTCAGCTGGAGAGTAATTAGATTATTTTGAAAATCAGATTCAAAGCCTAGCATAAAAGAATAGATCCCACTGTTAGCAGCACCAGCCTTCTAATGTAGTGATGCATACCATCCATTACAAGGTAACAAAGAACAACTTGATTGTACCTAGGAACCATTCCTCTCTTCTGTTAATCCATGAAAGTCTGTATTATCACTCACACTTCTTACACAACTTTTCTTTGCTTTGTGCTCGCTTTCTTTTTCCTACATAGACATTACAAACAATTTAGCTGTGCTAATATTAGTGATAAATGTTGAATACCTTCCACTGGTTTATCATGATATTTACTGGCATTTGTGGGTGCATCTACACTTGTGAATTAAGTCAACTTAAGCCTGCTTAAGTCAACTTAATTTACTCTGCATCTACACTACACTTTCCTTAAGTCGACTTAAGCAGCTGCTGAAGTTGACTTAAGGAAAAATTAAGTCGACTTTATAAAACCTAGTTTTAAGTTGACTTTGCTGCCTAAGTCGACTTTAGAAAGTCGACTTAGCCAGTGTAGAAATGGAGTAGCCCTAAGTCGACTTTAAGTCGACTTAGGGGGCTCCAGGGCTTCCCCACTGCGCTCCCTGCCAGGGTGGCTGGCACAGCCACAGCCTAGCATGCCCCCCCCCCACAGGGCAGGACAGAGCCCTGTCCACCCTGCCCCTATGCCCTGCCAGGGTCCCTGTCCCCCTTTGTCCCATTGTACCAAGATACAATGGGGCAAAGGCTGAGCCCCTGGCACTTGGCAAGGGGTGCTCCCCGTGCCACCGTGGACCTGTCCCAGGTCCACCTAGCCCCTAGATGTTGACCTAGGCATCCAGTGTGGACACTCTAGGTCGATTTGGCGAGGTCCCCTTTAAGTCAACTTAAATTTTTAGTGTAGACATGCTAAGTCGACTTGAATTAACAAGTGTAGACATAGCCTCAAATACATTTCTGTCAAAACTCTCAAAGATAATGGCAGTAAAGCTACTCACTAACTCATTGTTTTCTTGATCAACAACACATAAATTCACTTAAGTCCCCCAGCATCCTGTCCTCCTGGTTCCAGGGCCAGAGGAATTGGATCCGAAAACAGGATTCTAGGGACCACTTTCAAGAGCCATGTTTACACCGGGAGTGCTATCCCGGTACAGAAATACTGGTGTACTATACCAGCAACGCACTCCTAGTGTGGACACAGCTTATACTAGCAAAGCTGTGCTATTGCCAGTAAAGTAAACCCAACCCTCCCTGCCATGAACACAACAAGCCAGATCAGTAAAAGCCCAGCTTAGTCAGTATAAACGTAGCTGTGCTCGGGACTTCTTCCGGCACAGCTAGTCCAGCAGGGATCACACTCTTCATACCTTTGACTAACACAGCTATACTGGCAGAAGTCTGTAGTGTAGACATTGCATGAACCTGCAGCTGCTAACCCGGACTCCCTGAGACCACCATCCACTTCATCTGGTGCCGTCGCAACCCCCACAGCCCAGAGAAAGCCTCGCTGTCCTCATTTTGGTTTTCACGTATGACATCATTTCATTACCGTACTTCATTGACAACTGGGCACTTTCACTTTTCTAGAGTTACCTGGACTTACCAGAGCCATACTTAAGGGGCGGCGAATGGGGCGATTGCCCCGGGCCCCGCGGTTACGTGGGCCCCGCGCTATCCCACTCCCAGTGGCCCAGTGTGGGGCCCGCATGCGCCGTAGCCCCTCCTCTCACCGGCAGGGCGGGCCGGCCCTCCCCACCCCCAGGGCAGAGCAGGCAGCCCAGGGGCAGAGGTCGTGGGGTCCGGTCTCTGGGCCGGCCTTCCCCACATGGCTGGCTCTCCCCCGCCCCGCAGGTGGCCTCTGGGGCTGGGACTGGAGCCGGTTCTCCCTTTCCCCCGCAAGCGGCCTCAGCGGGGCCGGGGCCGGCTCCCCCCTGCAGGGGGCCTCCTGGCCCAGGGCCAGGGCTGGAGCTGGCTCCCCCCACCCGCCAACAGGCAGCCTTGGCCTCCGGGTCTGCGGCCGGCTCTGGCTTCCCGCGCCGGCAGCCTCTGCCTCCTGGCCCAGGGCTGGCTCCCTGGGGGGTGGAGCAGGCCTGTTGGCCCGCCGCGCTCCCCTCCAGCATGGGGGCGGGGCCCCGCTTTGGCCAATTGGCCCTGGGCCCCACTCCCCCCATGGGACCGTCCTGGGACTTACATGCTGCTTGCACCTTCACTTCTGCCCCATCACACTGTACTTCATTTACCCTTCTTTTCTCCCATCTCTCCCTTCTGTCAACCCCTAGCTCCTCCTCCTTCCTCCTACTCACTAACAATGTTATGTTGAAATGTTATTTCTTGTCTGAATGGTATAAGCCAGATCCTCAGCAGTAGCTATTTGAAGTCAATAGATCAATGTTCATTTACACCAGTTGACAATTTGGGCCTATGTCTAAACTTAGACCGTAAGCAGTTTGAGACAGGGACCATGGGTTTTCTGTGGTCTCTAACATGTGCAGGTTGCTTTAGGTACTATATAAACAATCATAATACAGCCCTATGGTTTTCCTTAGGTGTTAAAAGCATCTGTACCAAAAAGGGAAGCTAGGGCCTACTATGTAGTCCTTCAGAGTACATGACAGGATAGGTGGCAGAGCATAATCACATGTGGACATGTGATGTTGTGTGGGAAAGTGCAATTTTCTTCAGTATCCTGGGTAAACTGCATTGAATTAACAACTTTGAGGTCCCTTGTATTACAAATGCAATTGTTTGTGTGTTATTTTAGAATTGTATATAACTTTGCTAGGGATACCTGATTAATACAATCTCTGAGAAACATTATGAACTTCAAAGAACTGTTTGGGACAATACATGTAAAGTGGGTTTCCTAGTAAGTTCTTGGGAGGCAGGAAATACGAATTCTCCTCTCTGAAGCTGGCCTTTTGAAGCTACACCCTGGGGCGAGAGACCCATTGTCTACTGGTTACATGTGCCTGGAAACTCTAGGTCAAAGACCTCCAAACTGTATAAAGCTAAACCGTTCATGAAGGTGCTTGTTCTGAGCTGAGGCTGTTATGAACATGTCACCACAAAAAGATCTCCTTGTTTGGGGTGTTGAAGGACTGTTCAAAAGTCCTTAACTGAAGGACTTGACTGAGCCCACGCTGGAGTGGGTGATCTCTGGCAAGCTTACTATAATTTGTGTAGGTTCTTTTATTGTTTTTAATATGTTTTCTCCATAATGCTTTAACCTTCAGAATAAAATGTGCTTACTTAGAAGAGCAGTGTAATAACTTATAAATGTGACAATTACATAGTCTCTGAAGAGAAAGGAAGCAGGTCTGCTTAAGTCATTTGACTCTCCTGGGGAAAATTACAGTAGAGTCAGGGAATTATACAACTTGGAAATATCCAGATATGAAGGGAGAGAGATGTACATTCTCCATCCAAGAGAGGCAACAGCTGGGGAGCTGGAAGCCTAGAGTCAGTGCTGGACTCAGAGCTTTTGCAACTAGGAAAAGAGTGTAACTAGGATGGAAAGAAACAAAGCTGAACAGGGCTGAGCAGAGGCTGTGTTTGCACCAACTGATAAACAGAGATGGCCAAATGTTTTCCTTTTGTAACTATACTGAAATTAGTAGAGGAAATGGACAGGGCAAGATGTGTTCCTGTGAACTGAATCCTTGATGGCAAGATTTGTCATCGACTTTCACAGAACCAGGATCTCACCCAGGGTGAACAAACTGACCTCCTATGTGCTGCTTCTGCTGTTTTTAATGCAGACTTTTGTGGAAAATAATGCTCTGCAGGAGCACATAAGGCCAAGTCCTCAAGTCCTCAACCCATTTTTACCCAGCCAGAATTCAGGGATTGGCCAATGGCAAATAAAAACAGACTAAGAATCTGTAACAGTCTAAAACAGTGACACGTTCCAAAGTGCCACTAGACTCCTTGGCTATGTCTACACTAGAAAAGTGAAGTTGACTTTATTGTCAACTTAATAAGGTCAACTTTAAGTCAACTTAAAGTCAACCTCATAAAGTCGACTTAACAAAAGTTGACTTAACTTTTCTAGAGTAGACATAGCACCTTTTTGACTTTATTAAGTCAACGTAATGCTTTAAATTGACCTAATAAGGTCAATTTAAGTGCTAATCCCTGTCCACACTGGTTTAAGAAGACCTAATAAGGTCAATTTAAGCATTAAGTTGACCTAAAACAAGGTGTTATTAAGTCTACTTAACTTTTCCTTAAGTCGACTTAAGGAAATGCTTAAGTCGACTTAAGGAAAGCCCAGTGTGGACGCGGAGTAGTTTAGGTCGACTTAAGCCTCTTAAGGCGACTTAACTTGTAAATGTAGACTCACCCCTTGTTTGTTAGACTAAAATGGATATACGTGTCTCCATAGAAAATAAGCTAAATGAGGGATCCAAAGTTTCTCGATCAACTTAGGAGTCATGTCTCTATTTTCCTTTCGATGCTAAACTTCACTTTTCCATCTTACCCCTCGTCCATGTTCTCTCTCTTCTTTTCTCCCCATTGTCCAACTCCTATTGATTTCACTGGGCATTCAAGCAAGCTCTCTCACTCTTACTCTGCTCTCAATTACCTTTAGCCCTCTCCTTGCTTCTGCCTCTTCTTGTTTTATTTAGAGAAAAGGGGAAAAAATGGTTCTATATCAATTTCAGTGTAAGTATTGTTTATCACCCCCTTTCTCTGGAACCACAATGAAATTGCGAAATCACAATCTCCGATAATATTTGATTGAGGCATCTGAAGGTAGGACCAAAAAGTCAATAAAGTCTAATTTGTACAGAATCTCCGTGATGCTCTTTTTTCATATTTGCCCTGTGGATATTTGGCTACCTTGCAGCGGCTATAACAAAGTTGACTTATCACCTATAGCACTTAAAAATAACGCAGAAGGCATTCGAGTGTTCTGTTTAACAAAATATCAGGAAGAAATAAATCAGGTTTTTGTTTTCATGTGCTACAGTTTCATAAGCCCCCAGATATGCAGCCAAACCATAAGTAAGCATAAAGTTTTAAGATATTTAGGAAATAATTGGATGGTTTTATGATGAAATCTGATCTTCTCTATTTGAGGTTGCTAAGTTTTTAAGAACCCTTTCCAATACCAATGCTATTTGGAGTTAGACAAATGCATCTAAGGAGCCTAGACCCTTAAAGGATTAAGTCTCATTTACACTAAAGCTCCTTTACACAGCTTTAGCCATGTAAAGGGGATCTTAAAAGTAATGCACATGAAGGCCTTTTTACACTGTCAGAACAAGGCCTTTACATAAATGAGACTCAAGCCCTTTGAGGAGATAAGCAATAACAGTCAAGTGCACTATCTGTGCAAGCAGGCACATGTTCTTCATTATCATGCTTAGTGGTATATACTACTGCAGGGGTAGACAAAATTGGCTCACAGCTAGGCACCAGCAATTTTACTTTTGGTTGCCATAGGGCACTCCTCCATTACATTTCTGCAGTGGAGCTAGGTGACAGGCTACTAATACTGGTCACCATGGCAATCAGAAACATTGATTTGTTGAGGGCTGTACTACTGCTTTCAATTTAAATTAATTTCCCGTTGTTTTACAGGACCATCTCATGAGATCAAAAGCTCAGTCCTAAAATCAAACTACCATTGACTAGTTCACTAGGGATGAGTTCAATGGGACTTCAAAAAAAATGTGTGTTCAGGGAGATCACTGAATCAGGCCCTAACTGTTCTGCTTCTTACCCAGTTCATTCCACACTAGTCCCACTTCCCTTTTATGGTCCTGCCCAGATTGATTAGACCCAGGGCCATTACATCAATATTTCACTTTTCCCAACTATTCTTTAGGACATGCTGCTGCAAAGGCTGTCTGTTTTCCCAGGCTGCAGGTTGGGAAGCAGGTTGTTTGGGGGAGTGGATTATTTCATTGCATTCATTAATATTATTTTGGCAGTCATGGGTGATTTTTACTAGGCCAAATCCTTCGGCCTTTTCTTAGTTTCTACTCTGTCCTGATGTCTGATGTAATGTCAGATGTTGACCTGAGAAAACCTTCAAAATCATCTGCTCAGTGTGCAGCAGCAGTCAGAAAATCTAACTGAATATTAGGATCCATTAGGAAAGTGATAGATAATAAGACAGAAAATATCATAATGCCTCTCTATAAATCCCTGGTATTCCCACACCTTGAATACTGTTTGCAGTTCTAGTCACCCCATCTCAAGAAAGATATATTAGAATTGGAAAAAGTACAGGGAAGGTCAATAAAAAATGATTAGGTGTATGGAACAGCTTCTGTATGAAGAGAGATTGGGACTTTTCAGCTTGAAAAAAAGAGAGCTATGAAGGGATATGATAAAAGTCTACAAAGTCTTGACTAGTGTGGAGAAAGTAATTGAGGAAGTGTTATTTACTCTTTCACAGAACGCAAGTACTAGGGGTCACCCAGTGGAATTACTAGACAGCAAGTTTAAAACAAACAAAAGGAAGTATTTCTTCACATAATGACCAGACAACCACGGAACTTCTTGCTGGAGGATGTTGTGAAGGCCAAAACTATAATGGGGTTTAAAAAAGAACTAGATGTGTTCATGGATGATGGTTAATTGATGGCTGTTAGCAAAGATGGTCAGGGATAGAACCCTATGCTCTGAACGTCCTTAGCTGCCATTGGCCAGAAGCTGACAACAAGGGATAGATCACTCAGGGCTTGTCTTCACTGACGATGGTGAATTCACTGCCATCACATTGATCTCCCTGATTGTCTGATTGGGTCTGTGAAGAATCACTCGGCTGATCAGGAAGCCAATACTGGATGACCACCCCTGCAGAAGAAGTAGCCCTGAATCGGTGGGAAGGGGTTCCCCCCAGCTCAGGCTATTGAAGACAACACATAAGTAGAAGGCAGTCGGGGGAAGATACGCAAGGTATTTGAAGTACTTTGCATATCTCCCTTTGATGGTCGTTGAGAGCGCATAGCAGTATAGACCAGGACTGTGTGATTCTGTTCATTCCCTCTGAAACCTGTTGAAATGGCCATTGTCAGGAGACAGAATATGGGGCTACATTGGGGAATATGGGGAACATTGGTCTCACCTAGTGTGGCCATTCTTATGACGGAGTAGAAGGCTCAGTATTTGGCCCATTGTTTATATTGTAAATACATCAGCGTGCTGATAATAAATGCATCTTATGTACAGAAGCATAAACTAAAATAAGTACATGGGGAAAGTTCTTAACTAGCCTTGAACTCCAAATTCTGAACCTAACATCTCTATTGCTGTAACATTCTGCAGTGAGAAGTGATGTAGTGTGGGAGAAACATGGGTAGCAGCAGTACATTTCTTCCACTACAGGTTTTATCAGTGTAAGTGCTGCTGTTATAATGTGCCTTGACCTTGATTTGAGATGCCCAAGGTTCAGGTTCTTTGAGCACTTGCACATGTCAATTCCAATTAGGTGTGTGTGCCACATGCACAGTCACTGGAAGGTTTTTCCCCAGTGGTACCTGTTGGGTTGGCTCTTGAGTCCCTTGAATCATGCTGCCATGACACCCTATATAGAGCTCTGCCGACCCCCCAGCTCTTCAGTTCCTTCTTACCACCTGTAATGGTCAGCTGGAATCTGTTGCCTCTTGCTCCTTAAGTGTCCTTCCTCCATTGTTATCCACTCTGTTTCTGTAAATAGTTAGAATAAGTGTTAATGATTAGGTGCTAAAAAATTAGAATTAGAATAGTTATACTAGGCAGATCCCCTTAAGGGATCCTTCTCCTCCAGAGGCCAGCACATGTGTTGGTCTCCTGGATTCAAACCATGTGGGGTTTGTAAAAAGCCCACGTCCAAAAGTGACTCACATACTACAGGCCTTAAGTGTCATGGCGAGACAGACCAGAGGCACTGCCGCAAGATTTGCAGAGCGTTTCATCCCTGAATGAAAAAGGAAAGGAGTCAAAGGTTAAACGAGCTCCCCAATCACTGCAGAGACCTTCAAAGAGGCCAGGGATCTCATTGAAAGCATTGTGCCTCTCCTGCCACAAACCAATGGAAAGTCCATGGTACCAGGGCGGCACCTGTCCATGGTACAAGACAGCGGGCGGTACCTTGAAAAGGAAGCTGACAATGAGATCCCAACTGTCATTGCCCTGGCACCGCTCACCGGTACCAAGGGCACCAAACCACCTTGGTCCATGTACACAGGGATTGTGGCCACTCTCCGAGACAGACAGGGATGGACTGCCACTCAACCCCTGGAGGACAGAGTCAGAAAAGACACACCCACCATGCCAGATACAGGGGGGACCTATAAAGGGTGAGACATATAGCTCAGATGGGAGGCTGCCACTGAAGGAAGACAATGTCTCCCATCTGCTGCTGCAGAAAGAAGCTGGAGAGGAAACTGCCTGAGGCTGTTGGGCCACTTAGCAGAAAAGAGGATGCCACTAGGGATCTGCAGGTCTGAGTAGCAAATTACTTAGAGGCTTGTAGTTATGTGGTCCAATATCCAGAGTGTGCCTCAGACTTCTGTAGTCATGGCTCGCCTCAGTTTACCAACCATCCTGGGACTGAATAGACAAAGTAATATCAATCCAGGTGCCAGAGTTTGAGACACTTCACTGATGGCGAGACCAGCATTCAGTCTATGCAGGAGTCCCATTCTCAGGCCCATCTTCCATCCTGAGCCTGGTGACCGACGCTTCAGACACAGGTTGGGGAGCTCATCTAAGCCACCTCAGGAACCAGGGTCTATGGTCACAAGAAGATCTTGCTACACATATCAATGTAAGAGAGCTCAGAGCAATACTATTAGCCTGTCAAGTCTTCCATGCTTACCTGAAAGGCAAATGTGTTGCGGTAAGAATAGACAACATGACAGTGATGTTCTGTATAAACCGACAGAGTAGTGCTCACGCCTCTCTCCTGTGTCACGAAGCCCTTGAACTTTGGCACTTTTGCATAGCTCACACAATACATATAGAAGCCTCTTACTTCCTGAGATCTCAGAACTTACTGGCAGATTACCTCAGCAGACTGATATCTACCCACGAGTGCTCTCTCCGCCAGATGTGGTGAATGACATCATCAGTTGGTTGGGGGATTCCCCAGATAGACCTATTTGCATTGGAATTTAACAGGAAGTGCACACGGTTCTGCTCTTTCTAGACTCTCAGTCCTGGGTAGATGATGGATGTGTTCCCCAAACTATGGATACAACATCTGCTCTGTGTGTTTCCCTGGAAACCCTTGGTCCACAAAGGTCGGGAGAGGCAAATCTACAATCATCTTGGTAGCCCGGCTTGGCCGCACCAACATTGGTACACCACATTTCTTGAGTTGTCAGTGGAGACCCCTATCATCTTTCCACTAGTGTTAGGTCTGATCTCTCAGGATCATGACCTCACCCATTATCTGAACTTACGATCCCTCCTCCTTACAGCATGGAAGCTCCATGACTGAACCCACCGGAATGTTCAGGACAGAACAAAGAGACCCTCCTGGGAAGTAGAAAAGCCTCCTCTAGGGCTACCTACTTAGCAAGATGGAAACGGTTCTGTATCTAGTCCATGTAGAAAGGCACTTCTATGGAGATGTCCTAGAATCATAAGTGATAAGTGTTGGAAGGGAGCTCAGGAGGTCTTCTAATGCAAGCCCCTGCTCAGAGCAGGAACAACCCCAACTAAATCATCCCAGCCAAGGCTTTGTCAAGCCACACCTTAAAAACCTCTAAGGATGGAGATTCTGTCACCTTCCTAGGTAACCCATTCCAGTGCTTCGCTATCCTCCTAGTGAAAAAGATTTTCCTAACCTATACTGCCCCCACTGCAACTTGAGACCATTGGCTCTGTCTATACTTGGAAATTTAAGTCGACTTTAACTAAGTTGACTTAACTAAGTCGACTTTAAGTCGACTTAGTTAAGTCAACTTAGTGAGTCTATACTTAAATTTTAAGTCGACTTTGGGGGGAACTTACAAAGTTGACCTAGAGCATCCACAATGGATGCCTAGGTCGACTTCTAGGGGCTGGGGGACCTAGGGCAGGTCCACGGGGGCAGGGGGGCACCCCTTGCCCAGTGCCAGGGGGCTCAGCCTTTGCCCCATTGTACATAGGTACAATGGGGCAAAGGGGGACAGGGACCCTGGTAGGGCATAGGGGCAGGGTGGGCAGGGCTCTGTCCTGCCCTGTGGGGGGGCATGCCAGGCTCCCTCTGTGCCCCCCCCCGGCCAGGAGGGCATTGGTGTAGTCCTGGGGTAGCCCTAAGTCGACTTAGGGCTACCCCACGTCTACACTGGCTTAAGTCGACTCTAGGGTGTTGACTTAAGCCTTAAGTCGAATTAATTCGAGGTTTAATAAAGTCGACTTAATTTTCATTAAGTCGACTTTATTTTCCTTAAATTGACTTAAGCAAGCTGCTTAAGTCGACTTAAGGAAACTGTAGTGTAGACGCGGGGTAAATTAAGTTGACTTAAGCAAGCTTAAGTCGACTTAATTTTCAAGTGTATACACACCCATAGTTCCTAGTTACGTCATCTATACCTCTTATCTTGGACTACCTGTTATATACCTTAAACATCAAGGTCTTTCAGTATCTTCAATTAAGGTCCACCTACCTTTGATTTTGGCCTTTAATCTGTGAGTGGCTGACTGCTCAGTCTTCACAAATCACAAAGTAGGTCACTTCCTCAAAGGCCTCAACAGACTATTCCTCAAATGTGCCAGCTGGTTCCCCAATAGGAATTTAACTTTGTACTATCAGCACTGATGTAACCACCATTTGAGCCATTAGCAACATGCTCCCTTCTATACCTGTCTTGGAAGGTAGCCTTTCTAGTGGCCATCATGTCGGCCAGAAGAGTTTCAGAATTCAAAACCCTGACTTCAGAGACTCCTAATATAGTCTTCTTCAAAGACAAGGTTCATCTGTGACCGCATCCAGCCTTCCTTCCTAAGGTAGTATCACAGTTCCACTCGAACCAAGCCATTTTTAGCCCAAATCGCATTCTGGCAGCCAGGAACAGAGGCCGCACTCCCTAGGTGTTCGAAAGGCATTAGCATTCTATGTCGCAAGGACAAAAGTATTTAGGAAGACATCTCAACTCCTTGTTGCAGTAGCAGACAGAATGAAGGGTCTCCAAGTCTTCTCTCAAAGGATCTCATTATGGATGATGTCATGTATGAAGGCCTCTTATGACCTGGCTACGGTACTGGCTCCAGCATTGACAGCCTGCTCCACAAGGATCCATGTGATCTCAGCAGTTTTCCTAGCTGAAGTCCCAATCCAGGACATCTGTAAGGCAGCAACAAGGTCATCCATCCACACTTTTGAAGCACATTACACCATGACTCATCAGACCGGAAACAATGCAGCAATTGATAGAATAGTACTACAATCAGTAACCCATTATACTCTGACTCTGCCTCCTAAGGAGCTGCTTAGGAGTCACCTAATTGAAAGACATGAGCAAGCATTTGAAAGAGAAAGAATTACTAATCTTTGGTAACTTCTTCTTCAAGATTCGTTGCTCATGTCCATACCAAGACCCACCCACCTACCCCTCTGTTGGAGTCTGCTGGCAAGAAGGAATTGAAGAGTCAGGGGGTCAGAAGAGACCTATATAGGGTGCCATGAAGCCACTACTCTAGGGGGCTCCAGAGCAGACCCCATGGATACCACTGAGAGAAAAAGCCTTCCGGTGATTGTATACATGGCATGCACTCATTTACTTGCAATAGACATAAGCAACACATCTTAAAGAACAACCATTACAAAAGGTTAATAACCATCTTTTCCATGCTCATCCAAGCCTGGTCCTCTCTGCTAAAACCACCTGTAGTTATGATATAATGTGAACAGCTGCCATAAGGAACTAGATTGAGACCCCAGTTCTTGTCATGCAAACTACTGAAGAGCTGTGAGAAAATGCTTTTTGGTCATATCACAAGATTCAGTTGGTAATCTAGACATCAAAGTCTCTATTTAATTGCCATTGTCTTGACCCTAAAGAATTCTAAGAACTGCAATAGCCATACCCAGAGCTGTATTTAGGGGCAGGTGTGCTGGGGTTGGGTAGCACCAAGCTCAGGCTTCTGTTTGTTGTTAGCAATAAAAGGGAAAATAAAATGCTTAAAGTAAAATGTTTCACGTATTCTGTATGTGGATTCATTTTTCACTAACCTCCTTGAACGTTCTGGACCTTTGCAGAACCTCATGGTCTTTTCCAGACTTTCTGAGAATTACATTTTCCTTGAATCTCCTTGAATGTTATCAATCATCCCCTCGTGCATATGTAAGAGATGGGATGTTGCCAGTCAGTCAATGAGATATAAGAACGAAGTGAAGTGAGAACACAGTTGTGATATTGTGAATCTTGTTTAATTGCGTAGTTGTGGAAGTGTACACGGAGGGGAGCGCCAAAGGAGGGGAGCACTGAAATGGAGGAGAGGACGCCGAAGACTCTCCTTGCCTGGGATGCCATTTGATCTAGGGTTGGCGTTGGCCATACGTTATTTAAAGAAAATAAATTTCTAAAGCTCACTTCTAACTAGGAAGTATAAATAGGGGTCACTAAATCCCGCTCTTATTTACACCGGTCTATACGCAGAATAACTCCACTGATGTCAAGGGGTAAGCAAGCACCATCAGAGTATTTTTCAAGAAAGCTGTTTTCTAGTGCATATTTTAAGAATTCCAGCTTTTAAGCTGCAGATCTGTCTGACTCCATCCAAACCATACTTTTTAACAGCCTACTGTTACTTCTCCCCAGAATGTGTCATAGCTGATGCAATCCACTGATATAATAATAGAGTCCTCAACATGAATTTTATTCATTTTGAAAATTTTGGAACACTTCAGCTCTTCAAGAATCTATTAGTTATGTAATTGATAATGTTCTGAAATGAGTCAGTCTATGAATCAGGGAAGATAAAACTAGAAACCAAGCCACACTGTGCTCTGTTCTTTAACAATACCGAATTATTTTTTTCTGTCACATCAAATGAACGTACGCCTTTATTCCATTGTTCAGATTTTTTTTTACTGTATATTTTTCACTGAAGAAAGTCTGATATGAATGTATTCCTAGTCAATTTGTACTGTTACTTAATGTTGCAAATTATATAGAAACAGATTGCGTACAGACACTAACATAGATGCTATGTAAATAAATTAATAAGACCAGGTTTATTTTTATTTACCAATTATATGACAGACCAGGTTCCCATTTGAGCAGGTACTGTGCAAACATTTAGCAAGTAAACAGTTATTGTCTCAAGGAGCTGCAGTCTAAAAGATTTGATATTGGCTTTCACCTGAGTGCCTTGTTTTCCTGTTTTCTCATTTATTTAAAGGGAAATGGCACTCCAGCATTGGAAAAGCAAGTCAATATATGATGTTCATATGCCATGCTGATATTTGTGCATGTTCATTTCAGGTGTTCACAGGCATAAGTGAGGGGCACACAAATGCATGCTGATAATTACAAAGATCTAGATCTGATAACTTGTTCTAGCACTGCTAACATCAAGAAGCATTTCAGAGCTTCTGTTGTTGATGAAAAGTGCTATCGTTTGTAATAGTGCAGTGGAAGCCTAATATATGATAAGGACATGACTATGTTGTGAAAAATGTGCCATGACTATTTCAACAAATTCTAAATCATTTTCCAGTTCTTCCCTTTTTGTTCCTGTTCCATGAATGCTCACACAAGCTTGGGTTTCATTTTCATAAATGATTGGAGAGGAGCTTTTCCTTGGTGCTGAAGCGTATTCATGTGTAAATGGGTGTGTACTCATGCTGGAAATGCTGACCCAAAATATCTGCCCTACTGTCTCCTCTGCTCTCTTCTCTGGGGACAACAGAGGACAAAATCTTGACTTTCCCCTGCTCAGGATTCCTCCAGTTTCAATTTTTTTTGTTAGTTTGTTTCAAGTTTGACTTTAAAAAATGGCAATATAAAATAAATTTCAAAACAAGCCAACAAAAAAAAATGTTCCATTCTGAAAGTGTCAAAATGTAACATTAACAACCTCACCAAAAGGCTTCTTTCCTATTTTCTTTTTAAAGTGAAATTTAATCAACATGCACATTTCTGCTGAATGTTTCAGTTTTGACAAAATGGCATTTTCTGATGGAAAATTTCCAACACACTCTAATAATAAGAGAAATAAAACTGAACAGCACCAGTGCTCCCGCCCCCAAGAAGTCAGCCTGTGGTGTATATTATGAGCTGCACTCTGTGCTGCCATTGGTTGTCTGTCCATTACAGTAAAGTTACTAATATGCAAATCACCAGCACCTCTACTATGATCTCCCACTACTCTTATTCCACTGACATCTTCTTGCCTCCCCAATGGTTACCAAGTCAGGGAACAGAAACAATAGCACGTTCCAAAGGGGGAGCCGTGTTAGTCTATTGCAGAAAAACAAACAGAGTCCTGTGGCACTTTTAAAGACTAACAGATTTATAAATAAACAATACCATGTGACACATGATCAATCTTGCATTGTGACAAGTACATTCCAGATATTAAGCATTTATGGTGAATGATTCCTGAGCAATTCATATGCTGAAATATCTTTGTGAAAACTGCGTTGAACAATATGAATAATAAATCAGGCTGGAAAATTCACAAATAGGAAAAAGGCCTAATCTACACATAAGCTGGTTCAACAAGTAATGTGAGCAGTTCTACTCAGAGATAATATTATGGTAGCTCCTCGCAACATTGCGCTAGGCCCTTTACAAAGAATTAACAAGAACAATGATCATGCCCATGATTGCTCCCAGTCTAGCTTTGTGACAAGACATAACAGGCAAATAACACAGCCAAATGGGCTGGGGTGCGCCCGGTGCGGCAATCAGACAAAAGTGAGAGAGCTCATTTTGCTTATGTGACTGTGTGTTCCAGATGAAACACACTGAGAATGCCACACTTAGGGAAGACTGCAAGAAATAAGGTAGACAATAACCCAAAGTGGTTTATTCTGTAACTTCACCAAGCCAGTAACAAAAGCGCTTCTGCACTACTGCACTCATTAACCAGAAGCCAAACACAGGGCTCTTTAGGCATTCCAGCCCTTGGCTCCCATCCAGGCAACTAAGTCTAAATATAGAGAGAGGTTACTAAAAACCCATTTCACCATATGTGGAATTTCTTACTAATCCCGAAGGATCAGACTCTTCTCCCCAAGTCTATATGAATCTCTGTCAGCCAATCCTTAGTCAACTAACTAAAGATGTATTAATAAATGGAAATTAGAGCGTTATTGAATGGTTAAAGAATCATGTATATACAAGTGACTGCAAAGTCCTTACATCAGGTTACAGTGGATGTTATGTTGGGTTCATGTGTCCAAAAAGATGTTAGAAACAGACACACGAGAAGTCCAAGATGTGTGGCTTTATTATGGGAGAGCTAACACGAACGAAACTGGTTTTATCTAACACCCTAATGGTCTAATTCTATTACTATGGAAATCCATAGTCCAGAGAATTAGAGCGAAAAAGAGGCAAAATGGAGGTTTCTTCCTCGAGCCGTGTCCCCGTGAGTGCTCCACCTTAGGTGCTGGCGTGCCCTCGCAACACGGCTCAGAGAATTCTTAGTGGTGCTCGTGTGGTTCGCGCAGCAGCAAAAGACAGCCTCGCGCCGTTCTAGGTGCCCTCTTGCTGCGCGCGTGCATAACCCAACCCTTCTCGGTTCCTTTTCGACTGGCTTCTGACACGGACAGACCTCCAACTTGTTCCCTGAGCTCGTCTTCAAACTTGTTTACCCTTTCCCCTCTCTTTTCAACTTATTTCTCCTTCCTATTAGCTATTTCCTTCGTTTTTCTCCACAGTTAAAGAAAAAAATGCTTGAAAGGGGTTTTGTTCCCCCGCAGAGACAATGCCGGCTTCTCTGGGACTTAAACGCTGCCAGACCTGTCAGGACGCTATGCCTACGTCCGACGGTCATGCTGACTGTATTAAATGCCTGGGAGACAGACATATCTCCCAAAAATGCCCTCACTGCCAAAATTTGAGCACAAGGGCTAAAAAGGACAGAGATGTACACTTAAAATTACTTTTAATGGAGTGTTCTCTTCACCCAGTCTCTGACTCTGAGTGGGCATCAACGGCTCCTCCAACTCAAGCTGACAGGCGCCGCACTTCACCTCATGCCACAACGAAGAGAAGAAGACCTCTCTCTCCCCCCATAAACCACATACCAAAGAGGCAGGTTCCTCAGGTACACTGGCGGAAACCCTCCCCCCCCCCCCCAAAAGGTCCTCATCAATTGGACCGGGGGGAAGAATGCCTCAGGCCCAGAGTATGGCTGGCACACGAATTTCAAAAACCACCTCCTCAGCAGCTACGCCTTCCTCAAGGGCACCTAAGGAGACACCACTGACACCAGTGTCCTCCACGATTCCACCTGCCCAAGGGGCTCACTCTGACCCTCCCGTAGCACCGTTACTCTCTGTGCCAACGGGCTCAGCTACATTACTGTCACAGTGGCACCGCCAGCTACTACCTCGGTGCTTCAAAGTGCCATGCAAGCTGTAACCTCTGCAACAACAAATAAGCCTCAAGACCAGTCAGTGCCCCGCAAGCACACTCAGAAACACCACCACCACACTCCCATGCAGGAGACATACCCAACTACTCAATACAATAGCGGCACCACGGTCTTCCCGCAGTCCCGTGCTAGCACCTTATCACCTACTCCTTTTGACAGTGAGGAAGAGGAGGTGCAACAACAGTGGCACTCTTTGTCTCAACAAGCCATCTCTCCACACCTGTAGGATTGCAGACCACCTGCCTATCCACCGTACCCTTGGTGCCCATCTCCCTTGTACAGCCAACCTCAGACATTTCAACAGCACTGGTCCTCATGGGATACCTGGTCTCACTACTCTGTTCCCTCCCCCAGACCTTCCACATCACACAGACCTCCTCCACAGCCTATCCCCTCGCCAGCCTGGGATACCCAAGAGCCTCCAGAGGAGTTGGGAGACTTAGAACCCACATCTTCCCCCATGATGGCATCACCCTTACCTGAGGACACCCCTGCATCCTCTCAGTCCACCACATCCAATGACTTTTGACAGTTTCAAGATCTTTTTTGCCGAGTGACTGACTCTCTTGAGATAGCTACGCAGACTGCCCCTGACTCCCAGCACAAGCTCTTGCATATTCTCCAAAGCAAGTCTGCCACACGTATGGCACTGCCCATGGATGTGGCATTAACAGACCCGGCCATAGAAGTCTGGCTGACGCCAGCCACTATTCCCCCAACATCCAGGAAACTCCACAAGAAGTACTATGTACCCAGTAAGGATAATGAATATCTCTTTAACCACCCACCACCTAACTCCTTAGTGGTGGAAGCGGTGAACCAATGCCACAAACAGCTCTTCAATTGTGCTACACTACATGACAAGGAGGATTTAAAAAAATGGACCTCCTGGGCAAAAAGGTGTATGCCTCTGCTACCTTTCAACTCCGCGTGGCCATTTCTCAGACCTTCTTGCCAATTACAACCATGACAACTACCTCAAGTTGGCAGACTTTATTGAATTTATGCCAGAGGACAAAAAACATCACTTCCACACAATCATTAGGGAGAGGCAACTTATTTCTAGAACTGCCTTCCAGGCAGCTCTAGATGTCACTGATACCGCCACCCGCACAGTTGCTACGGGCTCCACTCAGCTGATCTCACAAAGCAGCTGCAAGCAACCATCGAAGACTTGCCCTTTGAAAAGAAAAACCTCTTTTCAGATAAAACTGATGAGATTATGCATGGATCAAAAGATTCACGAGCCACCCTCTGTACATTCGTGATTTACCCATCAGTAGCATGTCGCGGAGTGTACCAGTACCAACACTTCAATCCAAGGTACCAATTCCAACCTCAGAGCAGATCCCAATACAGGCGACAGGACCATCAGACACACACCCAGCATAGATGGCAACCATCAAACCAAGCCGCCACTCAGCAGCAGCCCTCCACACAGTCAAATTTTTGAGGATAATATCTAAGGTTGTCATACTCTCCCTCACATTCATGAGCCTGTCCCATATCCAATCTATAGAGAATGCTTAAAACCACAATGCTCTATCCACAAGCCTGTTATTGTTCCCTTAGAATTGAAATGATCCCTTTCCTGGTGGACAGTACCATCAAACCTTGGAAGCGGGTTACCTTTTCTACAACAACCTCCTACCCTCTTGATGACCACAGATGCTTTCCTCACAGGATGGGGAGCTCATGTCCTGAATCTTACCACCCAGGGCAAATGGTCCACTGAGAAGGCGTCTTTACACATAAACATTCCCGAACTTTGAGCAATACGATATGCCTGTCTACACTTCCAAACCCTCATTGCCCACCAACATGTGAGGGTCATGACCGACAACACAGCCTACATGTTTTACAGGCAGGGTGGAGCACAATCCAGATCCCTCTGCATAGAGGCAATCAGATTATGGAACTGGTGCTTCAAGAACGACACCAAAATATCCACCACATACCTACTGGGAGCTTTAAATACAACTGCCAACTTCCTCAGCTGTACTTTCTTCCACCACCACGACTGGGAAATACTTGAGAGAATCTTGAATGATATTTTTCTGCAATGAGGAAAGCCCCATAAAGATCTTTCTGCAAGACAGAAAAATCGCAAATGCTCAAAATATTGCTCCAGGGCAGGGTCCAGCCCACAATCCCTGGGGGTTGCATTCCTCCTACAGTGGAATTTTAGTGTCCTGTATGAGTTCCCTCCCATCCCTCTGATTCCCCGAGTTCTTCACAAGATTCTCACAGAGTCAGCGACAATAATACTCCTGGCCCCAGCATGGCCCAGACAACCTTGGCATACTTACCTACTAGAAATGTCAGTGAGAACTCCTATCATATTACTGGTCATACCGAACCTTCAGACACAGCACAACAAGCACATAAAGCACCCGAATCTCAACAGATTACACCTAACAGCCTGGTTCCTAATTGGTTCTCTCAGGAGGAATTAAATTCCTTGGAACCAATGTTAAATATTCTACTAAATAGCTGGAGACCCTCTACATGCAAGACTTACCTGCAGAAATGGCAGAGGTTCCACCAATGGTGTTCCCGCAATGGTGCTTCAATTCCTGCCATCTTAAACTATCTGCTACACCTAAAAACATCAAATCTGTCAATTAATTCCATCAGAGTTCACCTGGCTGCTATCGCAGCTTTTCATGATCATTTACATCATGGATCTCCCTTCTCTCACCCAGTAGTGCAAAGATTCCTCAGAGGCCTACAGAATTTTTACCCTGACATTTGCCAACCCACTCCCGTGTGGGATTTGAACTTGATTCTTAAAACCCTAACCAGGACCCCCTTGAACCTATGGCAACAGCTTCCCTCACTCACTTATCCATAAAGGTAGCCTTTCTAATCGCCATTACCTCGGCCCGACATATTAGCAAACTTGTGGCCCTCATGGCAATTCCACCATACACAATTTTCTACAAAGAGAAAGTGATATTAAAACCTCACCCAAAGTTCATCCCTCAGATTAATTCACAATTTCATCTCAACCAAACCATAGACTTACCTGTTCATGCCGAAGCTGCACTCGAATCCTCAAGAATCTGTTCCGCACACGCTTGACGTCTGCAGAGCTTTAGCCTTCTACCTTGAAAGAACAAAATCTTTCAGAACAACCAACAGACTATTTGTGTCCACAGCTGGTAGGAATAAAGGGCACCCGCTATCCAAACAGAGACTCTCAAAATGGATGTCGAGCTGCATTCACACGTGCTACAATATATCACTCGTGACACCTACTAATGATATCTGATCTCACTCCACAAGAGCGATCTCTGCCTCTAGGGCCTTTTTCCATAATGTCCCTATTCTGAATATATGCAAAGCTGCCACATGGTCCTCAGTTCACACATTTACAAAACACTACGCTACTGATCATGCAACAAGACTGGATGCCGCTCTCAGCCTATCAGTCCTTTCTGCTATGTGCACCTCTAACTCCAAAGTCCCTCCTTCCTAATGAGGACACTGCTTTGGAGTCACCTATGGTGGAGCACCCATGGGGACACAGCTCAAGGAAAAAGGAAGGTTACCCACCTTGTGCAGTAACTAGAGTTCTTCGAGATGCCTGTCCCCGTGGGTGCTCCATCACCCACTCTCCTCCCCTCTTCTTCTTTGGAGTCTGTCTCTTTCACTCCATAGTTGAAAAGGAACTGAGGGCCGTGCGCACAACAAGAGGGCGCCTAGAATGGCGTGAGGCTGTCTCTTGCTGCCGCACGACCCAGATGAGCACCACTAAGAATTCTCTGAGCCGGGTCGTGAGGGCGCACCAACAACTAAGGTGGAGCATCCAAGGGGACAGGCATCTCGAAGAACTCCAGTTACTGCACAAGATGGGTAACCTTCCTTTCTCAGAGGTTTTTATATCCTTTGCCACGTGCATGGAAATTTACTATCCCAAACGAAGCCCACAGCCCCTGTGTATGGAAATTACTGGCCCAAGGTGAGCTTATCACATGCCCCTACACAGAGCTTTTTTCGTGGTGGTACTCAGGGGTACTGAGTACTGGCACCTTTTTTTACAGCAATGCGGCCCTGGCTCCTGCTGCTGCTGCTGGCAGCCCCAGATCCCTGGTCGAGTACCAGGGGCCTTTTTATTTACAAAAAAAGTACTGCCCCTACATGTTTTGCTGAATCACAGGGGTAGCCACTGGCTCCTTGTTGTCAGAGGCATCCACAGGAAAAGTCATCTGGATGGGATGAGTTTTTTCAATGGCCCATTGTGATAGTTGAATGTCCTTAATGTGCAACCAACTCATAGCTGGCTAGTTCTGATGTCAATCTGTCTGGAGGGTTCCATCCAGGAACAAAACATGTTTAAGATACAAGTACGTAGCCAATATTCATAACTTCAGCAACAAAGATGATACCTGGATTTAATCAGGCTAATCATACTCAATAGTTAGTAACTTTTCCATGGACACCTTATACGATACAATTTGTTGCAGTTCTATAACAGTGGTGATGCAGCATCACAGCATGGTCGGCAATAGCCACAGCGCACCATCAGGAAATCCAGCATTCAGGCAGCAGGACTGGGGATGACATAGCAGCAGCCTTTCCTGCGGCTGAAGGTGACAGTAGTGATTGAGATGTTAAATGCATGCTAGGCATATGTAATATGCACAGCTTATGCTTTGAGGGTCACTTGTCCTAATCCTCCAGAGCTGACAGCTTCCTGCCTCATTTCTCTGGAAAGTGTTGGAGACCTGCCTGGAGATAAACCACCGGATGCCACTGCTATTCCAACGCTGTTCTGGTTCAATAGGCCTCTGAGGTAATTTAGTATAATGGACACAGAGAGAGAAAGGCAGCAGAGATGGGTGTGTTCCAAACAGAGCGAATGAGGCTTTTCTTATTCCTCACATGCAGGTGACAGAGGTTCTCTAGCAATGTTAGTCAAAAAAAAAAACAAACCAAAAAAAAAAAACAAACCACCCAACATCATATGCAGGTACTCTTACAAATGGGGGAAAAGAGCTGGCCGCAGCCAACTCTGCCAAAAGAACACATCACCCATTTGAGTGGGATTTACAGAGCAGTGATTAACACAGAAAGAGCAGACAGAATCAGCATGTGACTGTCTGAGTTTAACTAACTGACAGTTAAATTGTGGGAAAGAGACTGACCTGATGGATCTATTGATCAAATCTGCTATTGTCACTTCATATTTATGGCTACAATCTTTCAAAAGGAACAAAAACACCTTTCATCTATACCTATAATTTTCCATCAATCATTTTTATGCCCCAATAAACCTCATTCTTTTATGAGACAATGGAAGTGCAGAGTGCCGCTGTGATTTTAATGCATGTTCATTAGGTTGCTTGAGCACTGAGGAGGTGGAAGGCTGAGTGACCAGAGTGGGTTTTCATTTCCATGATGTCTGTTGGGGGGTGGTTATTAGAGTGGGATGCATAATCTATTATACGGATTTTTTAAAACAGTGATGTTCCAGATAGAAAAGTTGATTCCCTCCTCAATGAGTTCTTTTCTTTTCTTTTTTCTTTTCTTCTCTTTTGTACTTTCTACTGCTATCAAAAGGTGCAATACCCACGCAGGATTGGCTGGAGGCGCTGAGGGGGGGGCCCAGGACTGCCCACCCCACTGGGCCCCCTCTCTCACTGAGGTGGCGCCTTGCCGGGGAGGCAGGGGCAGGGACCCCACCGATGCTGCTCAGGGGGCTAGGGCAGCTTGGGGAGGGCACAGCTGTGGGGGAGGGAGGCTGAGGTGGGGGACTATGGGCCAGTGCTGCTTGTGGGGGCTGGGGAAGCCGGCAGGAGGGCCACAGCTGGCATGACTCGGGGGCTGGGGAGGGGACCTACCTACTGGGGGCAGCTCAGCTCCAGAGGCCATACGGAGAATGAGCCGACCCCCGCTCAGACCCTAGCAGGAGCTGAGCGAATAGTGCTGGCTCACCCTGCCCCTGGGGCTGACCCAGCTGGCCCAAGGGCAGGGTGGGAGCGCATCTCGTTCAGGAACCTTCCCCCCTCCCCCCAGCGCTGGCAAGGTAGGGGCTCTTTCAGTGCCCTGGTCCCCCCGGCCCTGGGGGTTAGGGGGCCGGCCGGATTTGGCAGGGGCCGTAGGGGCTGGAGCCTGGGGCCCCCTTTCGGGCTGGGGCCCAGGGCTTAAGCCCCTATAGCCCCTGCATTAATTTGGCTCTGTACCCATGTTGCTGCTGTAAGCAGCTGGCACAATATTGAGACATCCTTAAAATGTCCTTCATTTTTTTTAAAAAGCCTCATCAATAAAAAAAAAAACTGTATTATCTTTCTGCTTGTAGAATGAAGAAATATGGCAGACAGTTTTGAAATGCCCCCCTTTTTTCTCTGAATAATATAATATAATAATATAATAAAAATATGAGCAAAACCATGTCTATGTCAAATCATTTGTATTTTGATGAAATGCCATTTTCCAATGGGAAATTATTCCATTCGAGGTTTTTCTGACCAGATCTAGTTTTGTCTTTCTGTGAATAGCTATTGTACTTCATTCTGTGTCCATATTTAATGTCATAGCATTACTCATTTTAATACTTGGTTCTGCTTGCTACCACCCAAAAATGCATTTAGAAACACATGAGCATGGGATGAATGCAAACAGGTTTTTCTTACACATCAAGATGAAGCAGAAACCCAAAAAGCCACCGAAGCTCCAAAACACCAGCTTCCTGCCATGGACTTTCTCTCACAAAGCTGCAGCTGTGATCCACTACTCTGCCTCGTCCTGATACTCAGAATCTGCAATAGGTTCCAGCAGGGTAGCCATTTTAGTCTGTATATAGCAAAAACAATGAAAGTCCTGTGCCACCTTAAAAACTAACAAATTTCTATGCATATGTCTACACTTGAAAAGTTAAGTTGACTCTGTTAAATTGACTTAACTTTTCAAGTGTAGACACAGCGGAGAGCTACAGCTTCCCACTGAGAAGGGAGCCACGGTTCCCAGCAAAAAGGACCTGCAGCTCCCTTCTTGCCGGGACCCACAGCTTCCGAGCAGAAGGGACCCATGGCTCCCTTCGCTGGGAAGACACAGGTCCCGGCAAGAAGGGATCTGCAGCTCCCTTCTGCCAGGAAGCCGTGGGTCCCGGCAAGAAGGGAGCCCCGCTTTCTTCTCCTGGGACCTGCACTGGTCCGGGGAGAAGAGAGCAGGGCTCCCTTCTTGCCGGGACCCATGCGGGTCCCAGGGAGAAGGAAGCGGCTTCCTTCTTGGTGGGACCTGCTGGTCCCAGGGAGAAGGCAGCACAGGCTCCCTGTTTGCTGGGACCCCCACGGGTCCTGGGGAGAAGGGAGCACGGACTCCCTTTTCCTAGGGAACTGTGGCTCCTCTGTTCTGGGGAGCCACAGCTCCCTTGTCCCCTGCCCTAGGTTGACTTAGGGAACTAAGTCAAGCTAGGGTGTCCACACTGGTTTTAGGTCGACTTAACAAATCGACTTAGCCGTTAAGTCGACCTAAAGAGCGGTAGTTATTAAGTCGACTTAAGGAAGCCCTTAAATCAACTTAATGAAAGCCTGGTGTGGACGTGGGGTTCTTTAGCTCGACTTAAGCCTCTTTAAGTCAACCTAACTTTCAAGTATAGACGCACCCTATGGGCAGAAGTTTTCACTGGTTGCAACCCATTTCGTCGGATGCATCCCACAAAAGCTTATACCTGAAGAAATTTGTTTGTCTTTAAGGTGCCACAGGACTTCCTTTGTTGAATCTGCAATAGCTTTCTGCCGTGTGTAGAATAAAACTTTGCAATGTTCTCAGCTGTTTTCGTCTCATGGCTCCCATTAGTTCAGAGCTACCCATCTCCATTCCATGGCCTCACAACTGGAAGGCTGCTTGTTTCTCTACACACCACTCTCTGGTGTGTCTTGGCACCGTATATGGCTCCATTGATGTAGTAATAGATAGAAGAAAAAAAGTCTGGTGTAGAAATTTTCTTGGATTATCTTTTTGAACTCAGTGAAAAAGCCATGCGGTTTTGGGATGGTCTGTGCCCGGAATTCCCTCCTTGCACACTATAATTATTTTTGTACGAGTATGTTTTGTGAGATATCATTTGCAAACTAATAACTCGCTGGTCAATCTTGCCCTGATAAAACGTTGTGGCAGCAGTGTATGTAAAGTTATAAATTGCACTGTGTGGTGTTACTAAGATGTGTACCAGGTTGGGTGAGCAGTCAAACTAGTTCCCCAGGGGCAAAGGGGAAGACGATGGCTCAGCCAGATATAGACAAGGTCAGATGGGCTAGCCCCTATTACATAGTTATTCATTGGCAGGGGAAAGGGACATGGGTAAAAATCTACATCTTAGCAAAGAAACAGCAGTCAACTACCATCTGAAGGACTGACAACTCCCTGGCTGTCTTGTGACTGTTGGGAGCGTAGGCCATCTTGACAGGCTAGACAACAGTACGGGTGCAGCCTTGCCTGGGGATTTGTGAAAGCGCAGGCTGCCATATGTCCCTGCAACTGAAGAGAAGCCTTTACCATAGTTTGTGGGCTCTCCTGTAATATGGAGATCAGGTTGAACATCATGGCAAGCCTGTTAGCAGATAGGTGCTTTTTGGCTGTCACAGAATATAGTGAGAGCTAAATATGGATAATAATTAGTGCTAAACCAAAAAAAAAAAAATCTGCAATGCAGAATTTAGCTAACAAAATTAGCTGCTTTTTATACCCATGGAATATCCATGAACAGCTTGTGATTTCCTGGAATGCATTCAAGTATTAGTCACATTTTAAAAAACTCTAGTAATTGCAGACAGTTCTCTATGACAGTATTTGCCTCATTCTAGCGCTATACATAAGGTTAAGACCAATTTTTTGTTGACTTGTTCAAAGTGTTCTAAAACCTGTACAGTTACTCAGCTTGTCTGGAAAGTTGGCATGCTTCTTGGGGCGTGTGGTTTGGTCCGTGATCCAAACTTGGGGCCATTTAGACCAGGGGATCCTGAGAGATGGCCACCTGAATAAAACAGCTTTTGTTAACATTCAGATGTTCTAGCAACACATTTTTGCACACAGACAGAGATCGATCCAGGGCTGAGATCATCACACCAGCGTTTCAGACACTAGAGAGTTACCCCAACAGAGGGCATGCCACCACTTAGCTCTCTGGAAATCAAATTACAATGTCATTAGCCAAAGTTCTTTCTTCAGGCGCAGCAGCATTTGAAGTGCTTAATGTCACCTTCGGAGCCTGCTATTCTGCTATGCAGACCCACCCTCCATTCACCATCCCTTCAACTTCATGCAATATTATTGAGGAGCAAAGTCTTTGCAAGTGAATTTTCATGGAAACTGTTTTGCAGCATTCACTGAATTCTAGTTCTAACTCAGGCACATTCCTTATGTAAATATCTAGTGAACAGCAACCTGAACTGGAAGATAAACAAGGAGTCCTGTGGCACTTTTAAAGATTAACAAATTTATTTAACACGTGAGCTTTTGTGGGAGAAAATTCCACTTCGTCAGATGTTTGAAGATGGGGAACTTACAGAATGGGGGGAAATTAATGCAGGAAAGTGTAAGACATAGGATCAGGTCAGACTGTTACAGCAAATCAAAGCAGTTATTTAGGTTCAAACAGTGGAGAACAACATATAGAGTCAGGTGAGGTCAAATCACCTGTTGTAATAAGAAAAAAACCCAGGATCCCTATTTAGCTCTAAAGCAATAGTGTCAAAGCAGCCAAAAAAGCCAAATAGACAAGAGACACACTGGAAACATGGTGTGACAGAAATGGACTTATTGTGTGATCACAGAATAGAAGATCAGGGTTGGAAGGGACCCCAGGAGGCATCTAGTCCATCCCCCTGTTTAAAGCAAGACCAACCCTAACTAAGTCATCCCAGCCAGGGCTCTGTCAAGATGGGTCCTAAAAACCTCCAAGGCTGGAGATTTCACCGTCTCCCCAGGTAATCCATTATAGTGCCACCCTCCTCCTAGTGAAATCCTTTTCTAATATCCAACCTAGCCCTCCCACATTGTAATTTGAGACCATTGCTCCTTGTTCTGTCATCTGCTATCACTGAGAACAGCCTAGCTCCCCCCCCCCTCTGGAGCCCCCTTCTGGTAGTTGAAGGTTGCTATCAAATCCCTCCTCAGTCTTCTCTTCTGCAGACTAAACAAGCCTAGTTCCCTCAACTTCTCCTCATAAGTCATATGCTGCAGCCTCCCCCTCCCCCAAGCATTTTTGTTGCCTTCTGCTGGACTCTGTCCAATTTATCCACAGCCTTTTTGCAGGGGGGGGTGAGGGGGCGCAAAATTGGTCACATCACTCAAAATGTGCCTCACCAGTGCTGAACACAGGAGAATAATCATTTCCCTTCATCTGCAGGCCAGTGATCTTGGGACAGTCACTTACTCTCGCATGTTTCAGCTCTGCATCTTCAAATTGGGGATGATCGTACTTCTATGCCCTCCCAAAAGGCCCTGACAGGCTGTATTCATTAAGTACTATGGGGTGCTCGGATGTTATAGTGACAGGAAGCATGGAAATACCTAGGGTGCGTCTACACTTGTAAATTAAGTTGACTTAAGCCTATTTAAATTGACTTAATTTACTCTGCATCTACACTACAATTTCCTTAAGTCGACTTAAGCTGCTGCTTAAGTCAACTTACAGAAATTTTAAGTTGACTTTATAAAACTTAGTTTAAAGTTGACTTACTGGCTAAGTCGACTTTATTAAGTCGACTTAGCCAGTGTAGACGTGGCTTAGCCCTAAGTCGACTTAAAGTTGATTTAAAGGGCTCCCAGGGTTCCCCCACTGACCTCCCTGCCAGGGTGCCTGGCACAGCCAGAGCCTGATGTGCCACCCACAGGGCAGGACACAGCTCTGACCACCCCGCTCCCATACCCTGCCCCTGTCCCTGTCCTGCTCAGCCCCCATGTATTTTAGTACAATGGGGGAAATGCTGAGCCCCCGGCACTTTTAAAGGAGTGCCCCCCCATGGACCACTCCCAGGTCCACCTAGCCCCTAGAAGTCGACTTCAGTGTCCAGTGTGGACGCTCCAAGTCAGTTTGGCAAGGTCGACTTTAAGTTGACCTAAATTTACACTGTGGACATACTAAGTCGACTTATTTTGACAAGTGTAGACATAGCCCTAGATAGTAAGTATGAGGGCTCGGGCACATTCCTTGTAGTATCCCATATACAGATACTCCCCCGAAAGAGATCGGTAAATAATCAGCTTGTATTTCACATGCCATAGCCACCTTTGGGACTCTAATTTAAACCCAATTTTTTGACATAGGAAAGTAACTATTTCAGAGGGGATTTTTACTTCCTCTAGCACTCAGGCTAACCTCATTAAAACACCAAATAAATTTTAAAATGTGTGCATTAAAAGGAAAGGTTTTTTCAAAGGCACAAATGGGATTTAGGCCCCCTGTTGCCTGCCAAGGAGAGTTTGACACATAAGTATCCTTTAAACCTTGAAAAATCCACCCCCCCCCCCCCCCCGAAGTATAACAGCACTGCTGTGCTGGCCTGGCAGTGCAGTGAAACTTAATTGAAGCTGGATGCGCTCGACAACTGCTCATCACTCAGGATAAGTGTAAGAAACAATTACATTTGTTTATGGAACAGATAGCTGAAACAATGGGAGCCACCACTCAAAATCCAGGCCAGCTGCCAGGCTGATATGGAGCTGAGCTATGTAGACATAGGCTACGTCTACACTTGTTAATTTAAGTCGACTTAGCTAAGTTAACTTAGCATGTCCACACAAATTTTAAGTCGACTTAGAGGGGACCCTACAAAATCGACCTAGAGCATCCACATTGGATGCCTAGGTCGACTTCTAGGAGCTAGGTGGACCTGGGACAGGTCCACGGGGGCAGGGGGGCACCCCTTGCCAAGTGCCAGGGGGCTCAGCCTTTGCCCCATTGTACAATGCCCTGGGTACAATGGGGCAAAGGGAGACAGGGACCCTGGCAGGGCATAGGGGCAGGGTGGCCAGGGCTCTGCCCTGCCCTTTGGGGGGGCATGCTAGGCTGTGGCTGTGCCAGCCACCCTGGCAAGGAGGGCAATGGAGAAGTCCTGGAGCCCCCTAAGTCAACTTAGAGTCGACTTAGGGCTACTCCACGTCTACACTGGCTAAGTCGACTTTCTAAAGTCGACTTAGTCAGCAAAGTCGACTTAAAACTAGGTTTTATAAAGTCGACTTAATTTTTCCTTAAGTCGACTTAAGCAGCTGCTTAAGTCGACTTAAGGAAAGTATAGTGTAGACGCAGAGTAAATTAAGTCGACTTAAGCAGGCTTAAGGTGACTTACTTCACAAGTGTAGCTGCAGCCATAGAGATTTCTTTGGGCATTGTTTGATGAGGATAGGTGTGTGTCAAGGAGAAGCATGTGGCAGCAGCCAGGGATCAGGCAGGAGAAGCAGTCAAAAAAAGCCAAGCAGACAGCAAGAGGCACATTGGAAACACTGCGGCAGACCTAGCATCCTGGACAAACCTTGCAGATTTAAGATAAACATCTGAATTAAGTTTCATACCTTTGGGGTCTGCTGTATTAAAAATGCAGTGGTGTATGTGTTATTGTATGCAACTTCCAGAGGAGACTGACTAAGGAAGTCTCTGGGAAGGATTAGGATCTTCAAAGGACTTTGGGGACAATATGGATGAAGTGGCTTGTCTAGGAAATACTTGGGGTGAAGCAACTGCAGTTGACCCTCCCCCCTCCCCCCCATGAGTACATGTCTGCCTTGTGATAAATACCCATAGTGCCAAGCCTCAGTGCCCAGGTCAGCTGACTCGGGCTCAGACTGCGGGGCTAAAAATTGCAGTGTAGACATTCAGGGTTAATTTGAAGTCCAGCCTCTGAGCGCCTGCCCACCTCACTAGGTCTCAGAGCCCAGGCTCCAGCCCAAGTGCCAGGGTCTACACTGCAATTTTATAGGCCTGCAGTCCACGCCCTACACACCAGTTGTGGCTGGGCAGTGCAGGGGAAGCGGGTATAATAAGCCAGGGGAAGCTATCATAGACCCATTGACAGATATCTGGACCATGGTGGCCATGCCTCTTCCCTCCTCCACTCCATCCTCCTTCTCTGCCACTCACCATATGTGGCCTACAGTGGGGCTCAAAGCTCCTGTGGGTGGCCTCAGCTCATGACTGCTCCAGGAAACTGGGGCTGTTATGCGAGCTGCTAGCCAGGCTGGGCCAGCAGGCAGGCCAGGAAGCACAGGCTGGGTGTAGCCTGGGGGCAGGGTCTCAGGTGGAAGGACAGGGTGGGGCAGGGCTTTAGGCAGAAGGGGCAAGGCAAGGTTGCCTCTAAAGAGAGGTGCACTTGCTTCCCATGGTGCAGCAGTTTTTTTTTGCCATCGTGTAGAGGTACATTGAGTCTGTCCTTCTGAAGCTGTGCCTTGAGACAAACCCATTGTCTACTGATTACCTGTTCCCGGACACTCCAGATCAAAGTCCCCTAAACTGTATAAAGGCTGGACTAAACCAGTAGTTTTCAAACTTTTATTCCTTAGGACCCAGTTTAAAAAAAATCATTTACACTTGTGATGTAACAATTTCATCGTCCAGCAATGCATTCCAGACTTTCCGTGGTAGCAGCCAGGTCCCAAGTCGTAGTTTGAAAACCACTGGAGTAAACTGTCCAGGGGGGTGCTAGTTATGATCTGAAACTCTTGCAAACCAGTGACCACAAAACGGACCCCTTTGGGGGTTTGAAGAACTCCCCTACCAGAACCATTCTGGAGACAATTGGGGAGGATCTCTGGTGAGCTTATTAACATGCACCTAGGTTCATTTATTGTTTTTGATATTTTCTCTGTAATGCTTCTACCCTAAGAATAAATATGCTTGCCTAGGAAGTGCTGAGTGGTAACTTATATCTGTTGGTGAACACTTTGTTATTAGCCTTGGAAAGGCATAGTCTCTCTGTCTTTTTCTGAGAATAACACAGGCAAGGCAGGGAATAGCTTAGCCCTCTCAGAAGGGCGGGAGACCTGCATCTCCACCCAAAAGAGGCAATGGTTGGAGAGCTGGAAGCTTAAAGTGGAGCCCTTGCTGTACCATAGAAGGGAAATACAGAGGCAGTTCCTCAGAACTGTGACACATGATCCTGAGAGAAAGCCAAAAGACGGGGCTTTCTGAGGGGAGTGTGGGATGAAAAGAGGCTTAGATCTAGAAGCAAAGAAACAGTCTCCTATCTGATTCCAGCTGTGATAAGGGGAAACAGAACCTTGTGTACATTCGTTGTAAATACACCGAATTACATCAAAGAAATACCTGACTATCATCCATTTCTCTTCTTGATGGAAAAAACCCACAGGACCTCAAATATTGCCTAACTACTTGGGTCAAAGGGGGTAACAGTATCAATAAGAGAGGAATAGCCTATATTACACATGGGATTTGCTAAAGTGTTTTAACTGTCAAAGGAAAGTTGCAAATATTCCACCACCATCTTCTTGATTTCAGTGCAACGTGCTTGCAAAGCTAATCTTAATGAAGGAGGGAGCATGTTAGAGCTAATCACTGAAGAATGTTAGTGTCCTCCTAGGAGTTGTAAATGGTCACGCTGTCATGTTCATACTGTATTTCACAATGTTGGCACTGCGTTGCAGACCATGGACTAGATCCTGATCAGGTGTAAATCTGTATCATTTCAAGTTAAGTCTATTTACATCAATTGAGGACTTGGTCCATTATCTCTTCCTACTAGAATACTCTGTATAATACAGACAGATTTGGTCAATCTACAGAAGTTTGCATATTTATTTTTTCTATAGATGTAAATGATTTCAAATGATCATGTGTCTTTTATTTGCATAAAACAACAGACAATGTGGCCTATTGAGTAAACAGCAGGGTACATACATGCCTCCTCCCTCCATCCCCCAAAGCCTGGCCAAGGTACTCACAGGGTTAAAGATGTGGCCAAGCACATTTTAAATCAATTTTTACTTAAGAAAATTGAATTAGGAGCTGATTCCGGGTCTTTTAAAGAAATCATTAATGTTTAAAAAGGGTGAGACCAGATGGGGGAGGGGAGAAAGACAAGAGAGAGAGGAAAAGGTGATGCTTATAGGATCTAAGCAGTTGTTCCACTCCTGTCCACACCATTAGCCAACTGACCTTCCAGGAGTAATCTCTGGGGGCCAATAGCCACTTTGAATTCACTTTCTTATAAAACGGAATTGGGGGTGTTTGTTCAATAGCTCCTGGTTTAGTCTTTGTAATAGGAAGTCAGTTAAAGTGACCATTAGACTACACGCTGTTACTAAAAGGCAGGTATACAGCTGGGGGCGTGCAGATGGGTAACGGGACCTGACACATCCACAGAACTTAACAGTAGGTTAAAAAATATGAACTGATTGTGTCAACGTGACAAACGAACTGATTGTGCCGACTGTGTCAAGGACCTGGCCCAATAGAACATACGCTCTGCGTATTGTCTCTTATCTTTCTAGCATAAAGTCTTTTTCCACACTGAAAGGATATTTTGCTTTAAGAGATTTGGACTCTAAGCAAAAATCCATATCAGGGTGTGTCGTGGTAGCTATTGGTCATCTGCACTTACGGGATGTCTGTGGGCAAGAGGTCAAAGAATACACAGAGCAGACAATAAAAACTTCCTGCTAATGCACACTCTCTTGTGGCTTCTTGCTATATATATATTAGGTGAAATCCATTCCGGTGCAGAGGACCAGAACAAGATCTGTGCACCACTTAAGTGAGGCCTAAGTGGCCCTCGGCACAGGATTTATGGCCTTAACCTTTCAGAGGAATGAACTATCACGAATGACCGGTTCATCCAGTCTCACAGGATGAATACACCAGGGAGATGCTGTGGCCAAGACAGGGAGCATGAAATAGTTAACATAACAACACTGACATCAGTGGAAGGGGTAAGAGCACCATTCTCTTAGTGCTAACATTTCTGGTCTGTCTGGCAGCAGCTATCACAAAACAACAGGGGAAAAGCATCGATTTCAGAGAGTACATTAAAATCTGCAGGTGCTCCCAAATACTCAGAATGGATGGATTTTCTGCAGCTGTAGATTTCTATTACTGCAGTTCAGACTCTGTGTGCCAGACCAATGACACATAACAGTTATCAAAGACAGCCTCTAATTTCATACCTGAAGCCTTACATCATAAACTGAGAGCAAGGGCTTACATATTGACTCGTGTCTGTGGAGGGATCCCAGCTGTGTGAACTATCTCCATTCACAGTAGAGAAATTCCTCTGGGAATGTCCTACATGGCTTTTGTTGTTCCTCTCCCCAGTGAATGGCATACAAGGCATTTACAGGGAGGAATGGGAGATTTCTTTTCATATGTTCCTTCAAATAAGAGGTGTATCTCAAAGGTTTAAAAAAAAAATCATTACACCACCGCAATCAGGAGCTGGAAATGAAAATAGTCAAATGGAATTTACAAATGATAAGGATAGTGTAGTATAGTACATGTCAATATCTTCTCTGTTAAATGATATATATCAGGGTTGTCAAACATGTGGCCCGCAAACCAAACCTCTTCCATCTGGCCTGTGACAGCACTCTGCAGGACCTAACACTCCCTCCCTAACAGAGAGAGAGAGAGAGAGGTCTCGCATACCCAGCGTTCTGCAATCCCATAAGAATGTCGGGTCTCATGACATCATGGAATGCTGGGTGTGTGAGACTGCTCTCCAGGGGTATGTCTACACTGGAGGCTCTGTTAAATCAAATGAATAAGGTCGACTTTAAATCGACCTTGTTAAGTCGACTTAAAGAGTCCACACTGAAAACTCCAGTCAACTGCCAGCATCCACACTAGCAGGTGCTAGGTCGATGGAGGAGTGGTGCATTGTGGGTAGCTGTCCCACATTGCACCGGGGCCCGGAGGCCAGTTAGGTCGACTTAAGGGCATTCCTCGTCCACACTGGCTTAAGTCAACTTAATAAGATTGACTTAAGCGTTAAGTTGACCTTCAGAGGTCTGGTTATTAAGTTGACTTAAGGAAGCACTTAAGTCGACTTAATAAGTGCCCAATGTGGACGCAGTGGTCTGTAGGTCGACTTAACCGTCCTTAAGTCGACCTAAGGCTCCAGTGTAGATGTACCCCATGAGACCACAGTCTCTTCCTAGCAGCATACACAGCACTCTGCAATGCCCCAGGAATGCTGTAGTATTTCGGTGTATGGTATGTATGGCTCACTTGAAGTACATTTAAGTCAAATCTGGCCCGCCATAGCAAATGAGTTTGACACCCCTGGTGTATACCAATAGGTCTGGTGGGATAGCAATATGCTTCAGGCACTTCCACAATCTTTTCCATGCCACTAGCAAGGCTTAAGGAAAAAGGCAGATGAGAAGAGAAGTCATTAGACCTAGTTCTGCCACCCTATATATGTACATAACTCACTTTGATTTCAGTGCACAGTCCCAACCAAGTGCCCAGTGCAGAATGGAATGGCGCATAGACCCAACCAAGGTACAGAATAGAATGGCGCATAGACCCAACCAAGGTGCAAAATGGAATGGCGCATAGACCCAACCAAGGTGCAGAAGGGAATGGCGCATAGACCCAGCTAAGGTGCAGAATGGAATGGCGCATAGACCCAACCAAGGTGCAGAATGGAATGGCGCATAGACCCAACCAAGGTGCAGAATGGAATGGCGCATAGACCCAGCTAAGGTGCAGAATGGAATGGCCAGTTAAGTCTAGGTGCTCAGATACCATCGTGATGGGCACAGCATAAATGCCAGGGACAGATTGTATGCAGTAAGGTTGTAGCTGTGCTCATCCCAGGGTATTAGAGAGACAAGGTGGGTGAGATAATATCCTTCATTAGATCAACTTCTGTTGGTGAGAAAGACAAGCTTTTGAACCACACAAATCTCCTCTTCAGGTCTGGGAAGCATACTCAGGGCTTGTCTACACTTAAAACACTGCAGTGGCACCACTGTTGCATTTCAGTGAAGACACTACCTGTATTGATGGGAGATGTTCCCCTGTCAATGTAGGTACTCCACCTCCCTGAGAGGTAGTAGCTAGCATAACAGGAGAATTCTCCTGTCAATCTGATGGTCTACATGGTGGATTAGCTTAGTTTAACTGCAACACTGGAAAATCCATACTCCTGTTCTGAGCGATGTAATTATTCCGGCCCAATTTCCTAGTGTAGACCCGGTCTCACAATGCCACAGCTAAATACAAGGTGTAACAGATTGTTTAATGTAAGTAGCTAACAAGTATTTCAAAGGACCATTCAAAGTGAAGTGGACTGTTAATACACCTCCAGTCACAGGGATGAAAGGAAGGGAAAGGGAAAGAAAGCACAGCTCAAGAGGTGGTTCCTGGTTTACAGATTGTTGTAATAAGCTATAAATCTCTGACTCTAGTCCATAATTTTTTGAAGTGTTCACTACAGTTATGAATTTAAGCTCCCACGCTCATCTTGTGAAGAAGTGTTGTCTAGATGTCCTTTGAGAATAAGGATTGAGGGGTCAGATATAGAGCAATCATTTTGTGAAAAATATTCACTCACAGGCAGTGCTTTTTTCTTTTTTTAAAAAAAGGTGCTGGTACACTGGCAGGAGCGGTGGGGGGAGGGGTGTGTGGATGTGAGGACCTTCCGCCACTGCCACCCCCTCCCAGGGCCTCTCCAACCCCCCCTCCTCACTGGGTTCCCTGATCCCCTCTTCCCTGCTCCTCTCAGCCCCACCCCGGTCCCTTCCCCTCTCCACTCAGCCTCCCCAAGCTCCCTCCCTGCTCCTCTCACCCCCCAACCCCTTCCCTGATCCTCTCCCCCCCCCAGTTCCCCTACTCCCCGGCACCCCTTCCCGCTCCTCTCGCCCCTACCCCTGCCCTCTCCCGGTTTCTGCCGGTTTCCCGGACCCCTTCCCCAGTCCCCCGCCACTCTCCAACCCTTCCGGACCCCTCCCCCTTACCTGGCTGAAGATGCAGGGGTGGCCAGAGTCACTCCCTAACCCGGCTGCTCCTGCCCTGAGCCATGCATCTGAGCATGCTCAGGGTGGGAGATATGAAAAAGCTGCAGCCTGGCTGCAGCTCCCAGGGGTCCACGGGCTGTATTCCAGCCTGCGGCTGCCTCCCCTGGCCCCTGCTGGCTCTGCTGGGGGCTGGGGTCAGCAGGGGAAAGGAGACCCACTCCTTTCGCCTGCTGATCCCAGCACCCAGCTGAGCAGCAGGGCCAGCCAGGGCAAAATAGCTGTCAGTATGGTATACCAGTGCATACTGGCTCAAAAAAACCTCTGCCCACAGGTAATATATAGTGTTTTTGTCTTGTCACTTTCCTGCCTAAGTTCATTTGAGAAGTGTAGTGACTGTCTAGTTTCACCAACATATTTGTTATTGGGTCACCTTGAGGAAGATTTTCTGAGCAAATGCATAACAAAACCAATGATATACCTGAGATACACTGATAATATTTTCATCCTCTAGACAGATGACCTAAGCTCCACCATAGATTTCTACAATTTAACTAATCGCCATCCATCCCTTAAACTCTCATTAGAATACTCCCACACTAGCATCAACTTCCTGGTACTGCAATTGGTTTCAGCAAAGGGACACTACAGAAACTCACAGATCACTACACTTACCTTCACAGATACAGTAACCACCTCAAACATATCAAGAAAACCATTACCTACAGCCAGGCACTCAGATACCCCAGAATATGATCTGAGAAGAAAGTCTGGGATACAAAGCTTTACATACTCAAAACCACTTTCACCAAAACAAGGACACCAAATAAGAAATAGATTGCATCATGGAATTGGCCATCCAAATACTCTGAGAGAACCTGCTTCAATATGGAAATAAAACTTCATCCAACCACATCCCTTGACCTGTCACCTACCACTCCACACTGGAATCCAGACAGGGTATCATTAAACAACTACAACCTATATTTGCTGTGGACCCGTCCTTTTATGAACCCCAACTTCTGGCCTTCAGGTCACCTTCCCAGCCTCTCCAAACTCACGGTCATCAGCAGGCTCCTCACTGACCAGGATATAGCAACTGAAAGCAGCATGAGATGCTGCCAGAAATGAAGTAAAACCTGGAGACATATCTCCTCTGATATGATAATCAACACTCCCCAAACACACCTTTCAAGATCCAAGGGTCCTACAGGTTCCTATCATGTGTGTTGTACCTCGTCCAGTGAACTAAATGCCCAATAACAATCACTACACTCTCAAATGAACTCATCCAGGAAAACAATAAGAGACACAACCACCACAACTACTGTTGGTGAACGCTTTTCACAAACCACTCACTCTATATCTCACCTTTGTTCTTAGTATCAAAAGAATATGCACGACACCTTCAAAAAATGAGCCTGGGAGCTTAAATTCATACTGTTGCTAGACACTAAAAAGCATGGACTGAATAGAGAACTGATTTATGGCTTATTACACCAATCCATAATTCACTAACAACCCTCCAGCTGCATTCCCTCCCTTTCTCTCATCTCCTTCTGCCCCTCCTCCTTTCTTCCTCCTACAACTTCAGTGGTGTTAAAAGACCGCTGCATCTTGTATGTGCCCTTGAAATATGTGTTAATTACTTATGCCAAGCAATCCATTCCACCTTTATACAGCAGTGGCACTCTGAATGCCTTTCCCAGATCTGAAGAAGCATTCTGTGTGAGCTCAAAAACTTGTCTTTCTCACTGAAAGAAGTTGGTCCAATAAAAGATATTATCTCATCCACCTTGTCTCTTTAACAGACAGATTGGACAGATGGGAGTAGATAGAGCCAATAATGCCTAGATTTCTATAGTAAATTTTATGAGTCATAGACTCATAGAAGAAGGGATCTCAGGGGGCCATCTAGTCCAACCCCTGCTCAAAGCAAGACCAAACCCAACTAGAAGCCAGGCCTTAAAAACCTCTAAGGATGGAGATTCCACCACCTCGGTAGGTAACCCATTCCAGGGCTTCACCACCCTCCTACTGAAAATTTTCCTGATTTCCAATCTACACCTCTCTCACTGCAACTTCAAACTATTACTCCTTTTAGCATCTGTCACCACTGAGAACAGCCTAGCTCCCTCCCTTCAGGTTGTTGAAAGCTGCTATCAAATCCCCCCTCACTCATCTCATCTGATGACTAAATGAGCCTACTTCCCTCAGCCTCTCCTCATAAGTCATGTGCCCCAGCCCCCTAATCATTTTTGTTGCCTTCCACTGAACTCTCTTCAATTTGTCTGCATATTTTCTGTAGCGTGGAGGGCAGGGCAGCCAAAACTGGACACAATACTCCAGATGTGGCCTCACCAATTCCAAATAGAGGGGAATAATCACATCTCTCGCTCTGCTGGCAATGCTTCTCCTAATACAACCCAATATGCCACTAGCCTTCTTAGCAACAAGGGTTCTGTTAACTCATATCCAGCTTTTTGTCCACTATAACTCCCAGGTCCTTTTCTGCAGAACTGCTGCTTAGCCAGTCAGTTCCTAGTCTGTAGCAGTGTCTGGGATTCTTCTGTCATGAGTGCAAGACTCTGCATTTGTTCTTGCTGAGCCTTATCAGATTTCTTTTGGCCCAATCCTCCAATTTGTCTAGGTCACTCTGTACCTGATCCCTATCCTCCAGCATATCTACCACTCCCCCCAGCTTAGTGTCACCTGTGCTCTTGCTGAGGGTGCAATCCACCCCATCCTCCAGATCATTAATGAAGATGTTGAATAAAACCAGCCCCAGCACCAGGGGTATTGCTGCTCCCCAAAAATATTCAGGGCACAGGCCCTAGGCCCAACCCTTTCCCCCCCACGTTCCCTTCCACCCAAAACCACCCCCCCACTGAGCTTCCCCCTTCCCGAAACCACACACCATTGGCCACACTCCCACCCCCCACCACGCTGGCCCTGGGCTGGCTCTCCCCTGGCCCGAGCCCAGAGCCAGCATGGCAGGTGAAAGTGGGCCTGAGCCAGCTTGCCTGCCCTGAGCTCCAGTGCGCCTGGCTGGGAGGAGCTCAGCTGGGGTGGCAGGGGCTGTCCCACCCTGTGTCATGTCACTGAGACATGTGATGCAGTGTGGGAGAAGAGGGAAATTTAAGTCCCCTGCTCTTCGGTCCAGCTGTTTGGTGGCAGTGGGGGGCACAGCACAGGTAAGTGTTGTGGGGCCCACTGGGTAAGGGGGAGAGGAAAGGGATTCTAGGGGTGAGAGAGGAAGGCAGTGGGTGAGTGGGTCCCAGGGCCAGCACAGCCGTGGGTGAGAGTGGACCTGGGCTTGAGACTGTTGCTCTGGTGGCGGGGGAAAGCAGGCCCGCTGTCTATGCCTGTGCCTGCCAGGGAGTGAGACTCTGAGCACTGGCTGGCACATTTGGGGCCCGTGACCTGTGTGTCCAACACCAGCGATGCTGCTGCCCAGCACTGATCCCTAGGGTAGTCTGCTTTATATTGGCTGCCAACTGAACACTGAGCTGTTGATCACTACCCATTGAGCCTGATGATCTAGACACCTTATAGTACATTCACCCAACACATATGTGACATTCCCCTTCCCACAATCTGGTCTGATGTGCCACTGTGCCTCCCCCATCGCTCACTCCTGGACACTGACTCACCCCGCTTTACTAGGTGGACCCCCATTCCTGGATCAGTCTATACCAGCCTCCGGCATATAATCGGTCCCGGCCGTGGAAGTGCGCTCACTAGCCACTCAGGGGTGGTCCCGCAGTGAGCACCCCAGCCCCCAGATGCCATACCAGGAGCTTCTACAGGGATCGGAACCCTTCCCAGATCACTATAGGCTCATCTACTACAATTCACCAGTTTAACAAAGAAACTGAAATGCTAACAGATTTTGCTCCATGTCACGGCCTATGCCCCCTCCCACAACCCCTAGATGGGGAACGTCTGGGGCACAAGCAGGGAGGGGCAACCTCACGACCTCACAACTTGATGCACCATCCTTCGGTTCAGGGCAGTCTGGCCTAGTGGCCTCAGAGTCAGTTCACTGGCCCTTGGGCGCAGGGAAGGTCAGGGCAGTAAGGAGTCCTCACGGGGGCTGTGCCTGGGTAGGGGGGCTCAGGCCCTCCCAGTCCACTGAGCCTCAGCCCGGGGCCCTATCGGTGCTGGGGTTCTGGCACCGAGTCAGCAGGGATCCAGACCGCAACACACTGACCCCCAGCCAAACCGCCCCCGGCTCCACAACCCGGGCCCCCTGGGCTACTTACTACCCGCAGCTGGGCATTGTCCCAATCCAGGTTTCCACCTCCACTCCGGTCCATCAGCCACTTCTCTGCAGGTGCCTAGAATCACTCCACTGTAAGTGGTGCTTGATATTCAGCCTCGGGGTTGGTCTCCTCCTCTGCCTGGGGCTGAAACCTCTCGTGGGCTGGAGCTTCCTGCACAGGTCCTCCCTCTTCGCTGGTCAGCCCCTGACAGAGCTGACCTGCCTCCCTTTATGCTAGGGCAGCAGCCCAAGCATGCCCAGCAGGGTATAAGAGGCGGGGCTTCTGTTGCCCACAGAGTCTGCTGGGCCTCTTTAGTGTGGGCTAGGCTCACCCTGTTGCACACTCTAAAATCCAGACAGCTTTAGATAAAACACACTAGTTTGTTAATTAAAACATGATTTTAAGTGAGTATAAAGCAATCAGGAGTTAACCACTACTATATAAAAGCTAAGACGCATTCTAATCTAAAGTTTACTGTTGTAGTCCATTGCAAACTTACTCACATGGCTGGCTGATGATGGTTTTGAAGCCAGTCTCTGCCCTTCTCTAGGAAAGGCTCCTTGCTTGTAAGTAGAGGTGTTTCAAGATGGAGTTTCCCTGGCAAAAAGCCTCTAAGAGTTCCAAGTGTGACTATTTCTCCTCCTTCTTGAGGTCAGGTGATTCCCTTTGTTCAGAATGGCCAGGATATCTCTTCCCCTCTCCAGCCAAGGTTCTTCAGACATTTAGCCAGTCCATTGTCATTCAAATTTTCTCCCTCCAAGTGCTTCAAAATGGATTCCTTGAAGACTTGCTTCATGATTTTTCTGGGGACTGAGGAGAGGCTGACTGGGTATAGCATCCCAGATCCTCATCCTTTCCTTATTTTGAAGATGGGCACTATATTTGCTTGTTCCCAATTCTCTGGGACCTCCCCTGATCACCAAGATTTTTTAGAAACAATGGTCAATAGCTCTGCAGTCACAGCAGCCAACGCCCTCAGCACAGTTGGATGCATTGCATCCAGCCCCATGGATCTGTATGTCTAACTTTTCTAAATAGCCATTAATCTGTTTTTTCACCACTGAGCAGGGATTAAAGTATGCCGGAATGCCCCAGAACACCGTTCCGGGGCCCATAAATTTGCCAGGCCAGCGTTCCGGGGCCCAGAAGAGGAGAAAACTCTGGTGGAACATACAGTCTGCCCTACCCTGCTGTTGGCCAGACAGCTAGGAGCAGCAGCCAGGCCAGGCCAGGCTGGGGAGTTTCAAATCTCCCACCCTAAGCACGCTCAGACAGAGCGTGCTCAGGGCAGGAGAGGCCTAGCCAAGCAGCGACTGGATGCCCCTGCAGGTCTGGCCAGCTAAGGGGAGTAGTCCAGGAAGCTGCCAGGGAACGGTGGGCCTGGCAAGAGGACCAGGAGCTGGTGGGGAACTGGAGGGCCGGGTAGAAGGACCGGGAGTTGGCGGGGAACCGGAGGATTGGGCGGGAGGACTAGGAGCTGGCTCGGAACTGGAGGGCCGGGCAGGGGAACTAGGAGCCGGCGGGGAACCGGTGGGAAACAGGGAACAGGAAGGCCAGGGGGTGCCCAGCTGGGACAGGGCTCTAAAGGGTCCAGCAGCTGGAAGCTGGGCTGTGGCTGCTGGCCTCCCCTCCAGGCTTGGGGATGCAGGCAGTTAGTCTTTCTTTCTTTCTTTCAAAAAAAACCCAAAAAAACCTTTAAAAATTAATTTTAATTAGAAGTCTTTTAAAAATTTTAATTAAAATTAATTCAAATTTAATTAAAATTTAAACCCAATTAATTTTAATTACAATACATTATAATTCAATTAATTAATTTTTTGTTTAATTTTAACTAAATAAACTGCTTGCCCTTCAGGGTTTAAAATCTGTGTTTTGGGCCCTCAACCAAAAAGGTTGGGAACTACTGATTTATAATGCAAAATTTTAAGTGTGTTTATTTGCTTTCTCTTTGTCTTTCTAATGATACTGCTATCTTGAATGGGGAAAACAAAACAAAACAAGGAGTCCTGTGGCACATCTAAAGACTAACAAATGTATTTGTTAATTTGTAAATTTGTTAGTCTTTAGAAGTGCCACAGGACTCCTTGTTTGTTTGGCTGATCTAGACTGACACAGCTCCCCCTTCGGATCTTGAATAGAAGTAATTCTAAAAGTAAATGTGTGTTTTATTCAGGCCCCTAGAAAGTTGTCATAAGCCTATCCAGCAGTGCTGTCTGTAGTTCTAATAATTCCTCGTATGAAAAGGTCTCAGTGACATGACCCTCTGGCCAATATCCTAGACCTCATGAGGCCCTGGTGGAGATTTGACTTTGAAACTCCTGTCCTAGATAGTGTTATTAGGTTAGCATGTGCTTTACATCTTTTATTTGGGTGGTGGTCATTCACTATCCAGACCTTACTACTTCACAGCAGTTAAATGGTGTTGATATGGGTCATGTTTTGCACACCAATGTTGTTTGTGCTGACACAATAGACCACATATCTGTGGAGCTGAAATGTAGTTTGTGTTTTAGTGTCTTTTCTTAGCAATATCAAATTTCTGTTTTAATTGATGAGTACAAGTTTAAGTAAACTTTCTTGTCTTGTAGTTTACTTGCACATAACATTTGATGCAAAAATTGGTCCTGTTACCTTTTTTCTTGATCTGGTTGAACTAGGCAGCAATGATGCTGATGGCGTATTAGCTTTGCTGCAGTGTTTGACAGCATGTGGGTTCATGGAGGAATTTCTTAAGGATAATTGGATTAGTTTAGGTGTAGATGGAGTTTCTGTCATGTTTGGCAGTAAGACTGGTGCTGCTGCAAAATTAAAGACACAATTTCCACTTTTGATAAGTTGGCATTGTTTTAATCACTGGTTGGAATTGGCTGTGGCTGATGCTATCAAATACTGCAGTGAAGTTAATCACTTTAAATCATTTGTGGATTCAATGTATGCTCTCTACAGTCAGTCACCGAAGTCCTTGAGATAGTTGGCTGAATGTGTGAGTGATCTGGAAGTCCAGCTTATTATGACTGCTTGTGTACTTGATGTACATTGGGTTGCCTCTACCTTCTGCACTGTAAGGCTGCGTCTACACTGGTAAATTAAGTCGACTTAAGCTTGGCTTAAGTTGACTTAATTTGCCCTGCATCTACACTACACTTTGCTTAAGTTGACTTAAGCAGCTTGCTTAAGTCGACTTAAGGAAAATAAAGTCGACAATGAAAATTAAGTCGACTTTATTAAACCACCTTTCTACTCGACCTAAGGCTTAATTCAACTTTTTAAAGTTGAATTAAGCCAGTGTAGCCCTGGGGTAGCTCTAAATCGACTTAGGGCTACCCCATGACTACACCAATGCCCTCCCTGCTGGGGGGGCACAGAGGGAGCCTGGCATGCCCCCCAAAGGGCAGGGCAGAGCCCTATGTGACTCTGTCTGGATTTAGGGAAGCATTTATGATATTATTTTTCAATGATCCATAGGAGCTATGTCATGTTTGGTATCAATAGAAAGGTAGTAATTTGCTGGGAATAATTATATAGTTATGTCTAGGAATTCTATTTCAATTAGAAGTTAGGAATATGGTGTTCTATCTATACTTTAACTTATGTCATTTTATTGAAATGGCTGAGAGAAGCGGTGTACCATTGTGTCCTTAATGTTTAGGAATTTTCCAGCTACAGTGGACCCAGGGAGTGACCTGATGAGCCATTAAGGACATAAGGAATACAAGCATTGTGTCCTTAATGGCTCATTTTTATGGAGCAATAACTGATGCATGTGGTACTCAGAAGTGGTTGCAAACGCCTACCTAGGCTGGGGCCCGCACATGCATGAAGGGGGCCCAGGGATTAGGAGGGTTCCGCGGCCCGTCAAATTATACTTTAACCACTGCCACTGAGGGCTGTTTGCTTCCACCCCATACTGTGCTGCCCAATGCAGTAGTCTGAAAGCTGACTTGGTCTACGAAGATTGAGGCAAAAAGAGCATTGAGAATGTCAGCTTTTTTCACATCATCTGTCACTAGATTCGCTCTCCCATTCAGTAAGGGACCACCACGTTTCCTGACCATCTTCTTGTTGCTAATATACCTATAGAAAGCCTTCTGGTTACCCTTCTTGTCCCTTGCTAGCTAGCAGGGATGTCGTTGCCCCGAAAGAACATTTGGGGCCCAGGCCCCACCTCCGTCCCATGCAGGCCCTCTCCTCGACCCAATCTGGGCCCCAGGCCCAATCTGGCCCCGGAGCCCACCACCATGGACCCCGGGGGCCAGGGCCAGATCAGGTTCCTACCGCAGTCAGGGCCGGGTCCCCAGCTGGGGGCCGGATTGGGTTCCTGCCATCACCAGCTGGGAGCTGGATCAGGCTCCTGCTGCTACCAGCTGGCGGCCTGACCCCAGGTCCTGGGCTGGGGGCCAGGGCCAGATTCTGCCACCACCAGCTCCAAGCACCGGTCCTGGCCGGGCCAGGCTGGCTCGGGACTCGGGGCACTGGCCTGGGGACCTAGGGCCCGTGCCTCATGGGCCCAGCCCCAGCAACACCCCTTTGTGCTTTGGCCTTCCTAATTTCACTCCTGCATGCTTGAGCAATAGATTTATGCTCCTCCCTAGTCAGCTGGCCAAGCTTCTGTGACCTGTCTGTGCCTAGGGTAACCACCTGAAAATGCCAGGATCAGGGCAGGCTGCAAAAGGAGAGCAGATTCTTCCAGCACTGGTGGTGGCACTGAGGTCAGACTTCCCAACTAGCTACAAACAATGCTTCTGATTCCCCACACTGGTCATCAAGAAGCTAAAATAAAATATAAACAGCCCCCTTTATCGCATTTCAGTCTCTGACTTCCAAACAGCCACTAGGTCCAGTAAAGAGACAGTTATTTAAAACTCCATGCTCTTTACCAAAAAGGTTCTCCTGACCTCAAAGGATCAGGCACATTACCAAATCAATAGTTTGGATCTTACCCAAAATACCACACTGCAGATAAACCTTTAGTAACTAAAACTAAATATTTATTATAAAAGAAACAAACAAGGTGAGAGGTGTTAAATGATTAAAGCATTTAGATACATGCAAATTATTTGAAAGTCCATACTGATCAGGTTTTCAGTAGAATTGTGAAGATTGCAAGCTTGTGTAATCCCTCTGGTGTACATCCAGTACCTGGTTGGGTCTCAGTCCTTTGTTTCACTCATTCAGGCAGTTGCAGAGACGTCCAGAGATAGGTGGCTAAAGGCTGAAGGCAAAATGGGTGTGGTGCAGCTGCCTCTTATGTCCCTTGACCTTTTCCATGGTGCTTATGGAAATTTACAGGAATAAGAGGGGGTCCAGAGTCACACGAGTAAATCCTAACGATTCATCAGGTCTACCTCTGGCTTTTCCCCATGGGCCCATTGTTCCTGTGAGTTTTCTTAATGGGCCATTAAGTAGGCTATTGCTGCAGCCATCCTGTCTGGGGCATCTCTCAGAAACACAGCACAAGTTGAGATCCAGATAGATCAAACATATCCATAACTTCCAACACAAATATGATGCATACACAAACAATATCGTCATACACAGCAAATTATAACCCTTCTAATGGTACCTGACATGGCATATCTCATATGAATTACTGTAATTTTGACATATTGATGTTAAATAATATCATAAATAGTCCCCTTAATCCAGCCAACATCACAGCGTCCATTTCTTGTAAGCTTACTTTTTTGTTTTTTTTAAGTTCACTGAAGATTTCTCTGTGAAGCCAAGCTGGTTGAGTGCATATTTACTATTATTTCTGCACATTGGGATGGTTGGTTCCTAAGCCCCAGTAGAAATTCTTCAAAGTGTAACCAGTTTTCCTGGACTCCTTTTCCCTTCATATTAGCTTCCCAAAAAATCCGGTCCATCAGAACCCTGAGAGGATCAAAGTCTGCTTTTCTGAAGCTCAAGGTCCATATTCTGCCATTCTTTCTTCCTTTTGTCAGGCTACTGAAGTCAACTCTCTCATGGTCACGGCTGCCCAAGTTGCCATCTACATCCCCTAGCAATTCTTCCTTCTTTGTGAGCAGCAAATCAAGAGAAACATGGCCCCTAGCTGGTATCTACAGCACTTGCACCAGGAAGTTGTCCCCACCACTCTCCAAAACTTCCTGGAGTGTCTGTGCACTGCTGTATCGCTATCCCAGCAGATGTCAGGGTGATTGAATCCCCCATGAAAATCAGGGCCTAGAATCTGGTAACTTCTGTTAGTTGTCTGAAGAAACCCTTTTTTACCTCATCCCCCTGGTCAGATTGTGGTCTAAAACAGATGCCCACGGAGACATCACCCTCGTTGCTCTTGCCTCTAAACTTAACCCAGAAATTTTCAACAGGCTTTTCTCCAATTTTGTACTGGAGCTCTGGACAGCCATATTGCTCTCTTGCATACAATGCTGCTATTTCACTTTTTCTTCCCTGCCTGCCGTTCCTGAAGAGTTTATTACTCGCCATGACAGTGCTCCAGTCATACGAGTTACCCCACCAAGTATGTTATTCCAATCATATCATAGTTCTTAGACTGCACCAGGACTTCCAATTCTTCCTGATTGTTTTCCAGGTTTCCTGGGTTCACGTACAGGCACCTAAGATAACTAGCTGATTTCCCTGTTTTCTCAGTATGAAGCTGGAGGCCTCTCCTGTTGCACCTTCCTCCTTGTGCTTCCTTCTGGTATCCTAATTTCCTACTTACCTCAGGGCTTAGGTCTCCATCCCCCAGCAAACTTTGTTTAACACCCTCCTCACTAGTTTAGCAAGACTGTTTGCGAAGATTCTCTTACTGCTCTTTGTTAGGTGGATCCCATCTTTTCTGCAATTCTTCTTCTTGGAACAAAATCCTATAGCTGAAGAATCCAAAGCCCTTTCTCCAACACCATTTGCATATCCATGCACATTCTTCCACAATTTGATGGTCCCTATCTGGGTCTTTTCTGTCAGCAGGGAGGCTGGATAGGAACAGCAGTTGCCCATCAAACTACTTTATCCTTCTTCCCAGAGTCACAGTCTGCCGTGACCTACTCAAGGTCATTCTTGGCAATTTCATTGGTGCCCATGTGGAGAAATAGGAAGGGGTAGTGGTCTGAGAGCTTGCTGAGTCTCAGCACACTCTCCATCACGTCCTGAATTCTAGCTCCAGGCAAGCAGCACACTCCTGAGTATGATTAGAGTAGAAAACAAAGAAATTTTTCAATGGTTGATAATTCTTAAGTGCATTTTCCCACTATGATATTTTAAAGTTAGATAAAAGATTAAAGCAACTAAACGCTCCTTAATTGTGGGAGCCTTGTCTCTTTAACTTAATGCTTTCAGATCAGGTTGGTCCCAGGTTCAATATGTCAGTTAAGATGGCAGCTATCACATTGGTATCACACTCAGGTTATCATAACACTGGAGTTACAGTTAATAGATAGTAAATGTAATCATGCAGTGCTAGAGGTTGTGGGGAACATCAGAAAGTTTCATAATACAGACCAATATTCCTGTTTACTGTCACTGACACATAACATTCTTTCCTGGGACAGATAATAGGGGTTTTAATTTGGTACATTTAGTTAAATTACACCTACATAGTTATCCTCAGGTATGTCTGATATCAAAACTTGGAAGCAAGTAGCCCTGAAATCATTTAATTCCTTTAACAGAAGACAAGAATAGTGGGTACTGACATAGTCATTCGGAGATACTTTTTTTCATATTTCTGACAAGGCACTCTCACTCTCACTAAGAAATTCTAGCTAGCTATGTTCCAGAGGGGGAGCCGTGTTAGTCTAGGTCATCCAAACAAACAAGGAGTCTGGTGGCACTTTTAAAGACTAACAAATTTATCGCATGAGCTTTCGTGGGATTTTCATCAGACACTTAGAAGACACTTCAAAATGTCTGACAAAGTGGGTTTTTTTTCCCACGAAAGCTCATGTGATAAATAAATTTGTTAGTCTTTAAAAAATGCCCCAGGACTCCTTGTTTGTTTTCCTAGCTATGGTAATTCACCAAACAGTCATGTTAAAAAGAACTTACAAATAAACAATTTTGTAAATATTATTCATAATTCCCTTGAAAAATCTGCATTACTACTTTGTTGAGAGATCAAATAAAACATACTCTGTAGTACAGAAAGAGACATCACCCTTCTGCAAACTTTCGATACCCTGTTTCCACAAATACAGCACATTACATCAAGGCTAAAGTAGGAGAAAGATCTGCAGAATGCTGTCTGGTATTGTGGTGTTTTTCAGATAGCAAGGAGTGATGGCACATGTGTGCATTAGGACCTTCGTATTCAAGTTTTATTGAGCATAAAAATTTGATCCATGTCATGATACACGTACAAAAAGCAAACCTGAAAATGGATAGTTTATTTTCATTGCTGGTTTGGCAATGCCCCCAATTCATATTATTCTACCAAAAATACACAGTGAATAAGTACAAAGGAGTCCATTTCCTGTGCAGCCCATCCTTTTCTGTTGGCAGGTCACTTACTGTTTAGAGGAATTCTACAGCTTCAGCTAAAACAAGCTGAGTTTCCTCTGCACCAACATGATTTTGAACCCATTAAATATAACCCCCATTTTTACTTCTGAAGTTCCATGTCATTAGGGATGGGAAAATCTCAGATTCACATTTTATTTGTGTATGAATCCATTCATATTTCGTGTATTCAGATTAGGTGAATCTCAATCTAAAAATCAACAGGCAAGGTCTTCCAATCCAGCCAACCTGAACTAGGCGCAATACCAGAGTCGGAAGCAGGGGTTGCTTTAAACCACCAAAAACGGGGGCAGTGGAAATTTAAAAAGATACAAAAGGAAAAAAGAGTGCTTAAAAACCAGTAATTTTGCTCAACTATGGATATTTAATCAACAATTTTTTTTAAATACTCAAAAATAAATATCTATATTATCCATCAAAATTATAAAAAATAAACATTGAATTCAGCCAAGCCTGCTAAGAACTTGTTTAAGACCTAGGATGAGATCCTCCCCTTCTGGTCCCTGTATGCTCTGGCCAAAGGGTTGAAATGGGGCTAAGGAGGCCCTAGGGAGGACCCCTTTGCAGGCCCCAGAGTAGGTGATATGCTAGAGGTGGGGCGAGGGGCAACAGGGGCATATTTGGGGCAAGGCCACAGCACAGATTGGAGACTGTGCTACAGGTCTTTGGGAAGCCTGGGAGGCAGCTGTAGGTTAGACAACATCATCCAGGGCTGTCTAAATTACACTGTGGTGGTCATTTCCTGGAGCAGCCCAGGACTGGAAAGTGCTCAAAAGATGACTTAAAGAGCCATCAATCCCAGCCTTTCCTGGGACTCTGTGGGCTGTTCTAAGTGGATAGGCCCATGCTGGCCCTGTGCCCTGGGATGAATTTCACTCGGAGTGAGGAAGCATTTACAATATCATGATTATTTACCTATGGAGGGCTGCTAGCCTGTCAGGGGCCTCGTCCACACACAGCAATTATCACAAAAATCCCACCCGTAACTGACATTGCTAGACCAGCACAAAAACTGGTGCAGACCAAGGCTGATGGAAGAGAAACTGGGGAGGTTTACCTATTTTGGTGGAATTTTGGCTAAAAACCAGTGCAGCTTCTCCTATCCAAGGATGAGGAGGAAACTGCCCTGGTCTCTGAAGTTCACTTAAGCCATTTCCTATTCACAGGCATCCATATTTGCCAATAAGCATACAGAAGGCCTGCATGCGGCATTCCATTGTTTAGTTTGATTTCAGTGTGTGAACATAAAACAGAAGCAGAACATAATGCAAAATGTGACATCATTAGCTGTTCAGATGAAGACCTACTATTCAACAAGATGCTGCTGCTATTTGGTGCTCAAAAGAATGGCATGGAAAAAAAGACGAAGAGAGGTGGGAGTGTGCAGGGAGTCCTATTTGTTTAACTCTCATTAGAGTTAACACTCTGAGAAATTAGAGTTCAGAAACCTTTGACAATAAGAAGCGCTGTTGTTCATCACTGGCAATCTGTTTGTGAAAGGTGCTGTATAATAAGACAAAGAAACGTAGGACTGTTGCTTAGGACTGATTGCTGGCTGCTAATGCTGATCTGGAATAATACAAATGTGGCTCATTATGGCACCTCTCTATCCCCCGAATTGGCTGAACTACATTATTAACTGTACCAGAGAGAGATATACTTGTGGATTGGCCTTTCCTTTTCTCCCTCCCTCCCTTCTGGTTCCTGTGATAAACTATAGTGGGATATCCATCCTGGCAAGATATGTTATTTACGTGCAGCACTTTTCTCTCTTATGGGCTTTGTAATACTGTCCAGGACGGCTCTAGATTAGAATCTGTGCAGTAGGTTTCTTTCAGGTTTTGTTGGCTTGTTTTTCTTCTACAAAAAAAAGCAGGAGCAATACCTTGAAAGACTCACCAAAGCCAGAACTCCATTATTCAGCCTTAATCTTTCTTCCATGCCCTGGAAATTGCAATAAAACAAAACCAGACAGTCGTGGAAGCCAGTAAGATCAATGCACAAAATCCTTAGGGGGTGTAAACTGGCTTAGCGCTATTGAAGTCTATGTTGATTTATACCAGCTGAATATCTTGCCCATGGGATTTTATCATTACGTTATTAAAGTACAAATTACCAGGCTTTAGATGTACATGTCAGCACCAAGCTGCCACCGATTCTTTAAAAAACAATAAGATGGTCTTGTCACACTGTATTCTAGCTCCCCAACCCGCAGAACCTCTGTTTACCACTGTCTCATAATTATTATCTTTTTTTATGATGTATGTCTTGGGAGGTATTATTTTAAAAGTGTTTGTCTGTTGAACATTAACATCCTGTTGGATTGTATGTGCTATCATTGTATGTGAAGTTATAAAGTACTGCTATATATGTTACTGCAATATGCTTGTTACTGCGCGATAACTACGAGAGCGTACATACACAAATCCTGCTTGTGGCGTGGCAACAGCCTTCTTGCCGCGCAACAGGTAAATCACCTGAACGAGGGTGACAGCAGTTATCGCGGAACAGCTGTTCCATGTTACATTGTGTGTGTACGTTCATCACGCAATAATCGGCCTCCGGAAATGTCCCAGCGTTCCAATCCCGTCCTTTCTGGTTTTCCTCCTGCACGCTGTGGCTGTGATATGACTGGCCCCGCCCTCCTGTGAGTCCTGGTAAGTTTTCTCAAAAGTGATGCTTCTGTGTTTGGGAGCCAAGTCTTCTAGGTGAATGAAGAGCGGGTGGGACCTGGGTGTTTTGGGGTAGATGCATTTCCATTTCGTTTCTCAATGTTCAGGGCAACTACTCTTGCATTCATGAGCAGTGCATTAATGCATGCAGTAATTCTCAAATAATCCTCTGCGCTGAGCTCACTGAAGGTTTCCTGGATGTACCTCCACAACCTCCTAGCTCCCAACATTGGATGGAAGAGCTAATGTGTTTCCACCCCCATAGAAAGACACTGTCCCTCGCCAGTTGCAAAGCACGGCCCTGCAGGTTTGCTGTTGCAGTGTGACCCACTGCAATGTGATGCACCCTATGCATTCCCATTACTGAAATGCTTCCTGAGTGCCTCCCTTATGCAGACAGCTCCTCATTGCACCTCACTAATAATCCTAGTGGCTGGCTGTTCAAATGCACCCTCCAGGTGCTCAGCCTCAACATCCCACACTGGGGAAAGTTTCTCTCCCTTACTTTCGCAAAGGTTATGAAGGACACAGCATGCTGCGATGACAGCTAGAACGTTGTCCTCATCTAAGTCCAGCCTCCCATACAAACAGCGCCAGCGCCCCTTTAAGCGGCTGAAGGCACATTCCACAGTCATTCTGCACTTGCTCAACCTGTAATTGAACCATTCCTTGCTGGGATCCAAGTTGCCAGTGTAGGGTTTCATGAACCATGGCATAAGTGGGTAGGCTGGGTCTCCTAAGATCACTATGGGCATCTCCATATCCCCACCTGTAATTTTCTCATCTGGGAAGAAGGTCCCTGCTTGCAACTTCCGGTAAAGCCCCATGTTCCTAAAAATACGGGCATCGTGCACCTTTCCCGACCACCCAGCATTGATATCTGTGAAATGCCCCCTGTGATCCACAAGTGCCTGAAGCACCATGGAGAAGTAGCCCTTCCTATTTATATACTCAGTCGCAAGATGGTTCGGAGCCAAAATAGGGATATGTGTGTCATCTATTGCCCCTCCGCAGTTAAGGAATCCCATGGCTGCAAATCCATCCACAATCTCGTGCACATTGCCCAATGTCACTGTCCTCTGGCGCAGAACACAATTGATGGCTCGGCACACTTGTAACAGCGCTAGCCCATCAGTGGACCTGCCGACTCCAAGCTGATTTGCGACCAACCGATAGCAGTCAGGAGTTGCCATCTTCCACACAGCAATTGTAACACGCATCTCCACAGTGAGGGCAGCTCTCATTTTGGTGTCCTTGAGTTGCAGGGCAGGGGCTAGCTCCTCACACAGTTCCATGAAGGCAGCTTTACGCATTCAAAAGTTCTGTAGCCATTGCTCATCATCCCACACCTGCATAATAATGCGGTCCCACCACTCGGTGCTTGTCTCTCATGAGCAGAACTGGCGGTGCACCGTGTGCAGTTGCTCTGTGAAGGAGCTCAGCAATGCGGTGCTGTAGTTCTGCATGGCATTCAGCAGCCATGGGTCCTCCGATTCCTGGTCTGATTCGGAGCTCAGTGCGTCCTGTGTGACCAGCCGAGATGTATTCATTATGCTGAAGGCGACAGTGGAGATCAGAGCTGGATCCATGTTGTTGCAATTGGGAGTGCCAGGAAGGAATACAGCAGTGTTGAAAATGGGTGTGAGTTGCTATTAGCAATGAGGAAGACGGCAGGGGAACACAATGCACCATGGGAAACTGAGAATTTACCCACAGTTCTCAGCACTCCTCTCCTTCTACCCAGGATTCTTAGCGCTGAATCAGGAGGAGTGGAACTGTGGGATAGGTGCCCAAAATTCAATGCGGTATATTGCAAAATTGCTAGGAAGAGTGTGGACACTCCGTTCTGTTACAAGGCGTGCTGTGTGTATGCGATCCAGTGCAATAAAAACCACATGACTTTTGCAGTGCAACAGTCTTCTTGCGCGACATTTCTGTAGTGTGTACGTGGCCTCAGTAGCAGAAAAGATCAGCCAGACATGTGCCCATTAAAAGGGAATCCAGTATCTCAACAGCCATCCCACAGACTTCTCTGCACTCCTCTTCTTCATCATCCCAGAATTCCTAGCATTAGAAGCTGATGGGTGGCATGGTGGGATAGCTGCCCAGAATGCATTGCTCTCACTGCTAATAATACAAAGTATAGTGTGGACGCTCCTTTGCGATACAAGGCGTGCTGTATGGACATGCACAAGTGCTATACTTATAGCACTTTTTTATCACTGGTACAACCAATATCACAAAAACTCTCTAGTGTAGACATGGTCTCAGGGAGAACCTGAAGGCAGTAAAGACTGCTTGACCAACGGTGTCTGCCTGAACCCTTATGTCGTAACAAGGATATTTTTAGCAGCTAGGAGAAAGTATCAAAAGTGATGTTATCACTTGACTTCTTGCCTTCCCACATCTCAACACCTGGGAGACAAACTTTGACCGGAGGAAGGGTGGTCCAAGGTTGGAGGGTAATCCCAGCCAGTGTATTGAGGAACTGGAAGCTGTTTGTTCCATCTGTCAGGCTGAGATGTTTGATTCAACTCTTGCTTAGACTAAACGTTTAGGATTTAAAATGCCTGTTTACTTTTTATTTTCTTTATGCCTACCACATATAATCTACCTTTCTGTAGTTAATAAACTGGTTTTATATTTTACCTAAAAGAGTGTCGTTTTGGTTGACGTGCTTGGGAAATCTCAGCTCAGGTTACAAAGCCTACTGGGCATCCATTCCACATTGAGGGAGTTGTGAACTACTTAATGAGCTTGCACTGCCCAAGGGGAATTGACTGGAGCCACTATATTGATAGTTTCTGAGGGCATGTGCACACGGCAAGACTTGTCCCGCAATAAAATGATTGCGGGACAAGCCAGCGTTATAACAGAGCACCCCTTCTAGCGAAAAGGAGCATTCACACGCAATAAGGAGCAGTGCATGGTGGGCACCTAGCGCACCATGCACTGCGGCTGCCAGCTGCTGGCAGCAGTGCTGTTGCCGGGGCTCAGCTGCTGTGGCTGAGCCCCACCGCCCCTCAGGGCTCCAGCCGGTGTCAGCTGAGCCCCGGGGCCATGAGGCTCAGCTGCCGGCAGTTGAGCCCTGCTGTGGCAGCTGAGCCTGGCACTGAAGCCTGGCTGCCGCAGTGGGCTCCAGCAGCTGGAGACCCACTGCCCACAACAGGGCTTGCTGGAGCCCTGCAGGATGGCAGTGCTCAGCCACGGCAGCTGAGCCCACCGGGGCAGCAGGCTCAGCTGAGCCCAGAGCTCAAGCCGCGCTGCAGGCAGGCCTCAGCTGAGGCCCGGCAGCCGTGGGGCTTGATCCGCTGGGGCTCAGCTGAGCCTCAGTGGGAGCAGGGTTGAGCCACCGGGGCTTGATCCACCGGGGCTCAGCTGAGCCTCAGCAGACACAGGGTTGAGCTGCCAGGGCTTGAGCGGCCGGGACTCAGTTGAGCCCCGGCACGGGAAGCCCCACTGCTGCCACTGAGGAGGGGTTTGATCCTCCGGGACTCAGCTGAACCCCAGCAAGAGCGGGGCTTGAGCGGTTGGGGCTCAGCTAAACCCCACTGCAGCAGCTGAGCCCAGTGGCTGAAGCCCTGCTGCTCCGTTGGGGCTCAGCTGCTGGGTGAGCCCCACTGCCTGGCAGGGCTCCCCAGCAGGGCTCAGCTGACCCCAGCAGCTGGTGCCCCCCAGCAGCAGCTGAGCCCCAGTGCTGTGGCTATTTGTTAATTTCACTGCTCTTCTAGAGCAGTGAAATTGACAAATTTGACAGTTCCCCTGTCCTAGAGTGCCCTTGACAGGCATTCTGGGACACTTCCGGAGGCTGTCCAAACCGCAAGGACTGTACACAGGGGCTCTACCTGTTCCATGGTAATCCTAACCACCCTCGTTTTGTGTGGTTTACCTATTATGCAGCAAGGGGCTGTTGCCGTACAACAAGCAAGATTATGGTGTGTACAGCTTCCTGCCTTCTCACGCGGTAAGGGGATCATGCGTACATAGCCTGAGTAACTCACCTGGGTGTATCCCTGCCTGTGGATGTCTGCGTGTCGTTCCCAGCAGAGGGTTGTAGCTTGGCATCAGCATCACCATGTGGAAGGCAGTCCAGATTGGTGCGTTTGAAGGGCTCGGTTGTACAGCAGCCCCTAGTTGCACCCTGGGGACCCTATCACAGTTCCTGGTTCCCAGGTGAGTAGAATGGCAGAGTTCCCCAGGCTGATGGGTGCTGTTTAGTGGGCACGATTACAGAATAAACACACACCTGAGGAAGGCATTGTCTTTACCACAATGGTTCCTGTGCTGGAGGATGAAATTTTCAAAAGGACTCAGTCTGGATTAATTTGGCTCCTGTTTAAGTCAATGGCAAAATTCCTACTGACCTCAATGGGAGCCAGATTAGACCCAGTACCTAGCACTTACGAAAATCCCTTTCAGTCCAGGTATACAGCAAGGTGTTGAGGTTGCAGGAAAGGGATTGTGTTTTGACTGTAAGACACAGACAGTGTTGTTTGGTAACGGGAGGGGACAATACTAAGTAGGATCACCTGCCACACACACTCTCTCTCTCTCAACCTTTAATTATAGATTCTGCCTCTTGCATTGAAAGCCAGAGAAAGTGAACCAAATAAAACTGAATTAAAGCCACATAATTTTGAGTGAGAATATCCACACAGAGGTTTGATTCAGTCTAACTAATCCACTTTAACATCAATCTTTATTTAATTCAGATTAATTTTCCCAAGTGTAGACAAGCTCCAGGTCTCAGGACAACCTTTCTGAGCAATATGTTGATATCCCTGATTCCCACTTTAGTTTGACCTAGCAGGAAAGATCTCTGGATACATGGGCATTAAAAAGCTTATTTCAGCACTACAAAGTGGAGCCTAGAGCAGCGGCTTTCAAACTTAGGATAGGGACCCTGCTGGCACCACCAAAAGACTGGAAGGCATTACTCAAAGATGTAATTGTTGGGTCGTGGCCATAAATGATTTTTTTCAACTAGGTCCTGAGGAAAAAAGTTTGAAAATCACTGGCCTATAGAACAAGCCTGCTTGTTTGTACATATATACTTTCCCTTATAGATTCAAGGTTTAGAGATAGAGCAGAGTAGCTGTAGTGTAATAGTTGCTGGCAGGCCACATCCTGCATGAAAAGCGGAAAAGTGAGCATACATAAGTTCAGGTCCTTTGGCCCAGAGAAGGAACAAGAAACGACATACGTGGTTATGACTTTCTCACCCTAGATAAGTCAGGAAGCACCAAAGGTGGGGAGAAGTGCATGCCCAGTTTATTCTCAAAGAAACTTCACAAGTATACCACAAAACCACAGAAAGGGCCAGAAATAACAAAGGTGACATAAGTGAACTGCCTGGAACCATCTGGAAAGGATATGGATATGTCATTAATACACACAAACCTACCAGCTATAGAATAAGTGTAACCTTTGGGTGGGCTAAAATTCATTTAATTGCCCTTCTCCAGTGCCTTGCAGAAATAAACCCCAACCCCTATGGAGAAAACATCGGGAGACCCAGGATCCAGTCTATATGGGACTCACAGCAAAGATTGCTCAGAGTTACTCTCCCACGTTAAAATACTACTAAAAATAAACAGAAAAATGAACTTTATTAACTACTAACTAAATAAACCTTATCCTAAGAAAACAAAATGAATTTAAACAGAACAGTCCCCACAGAAACAGCTTGAGAAAGATCCCCAAGAGTTCCAAAGTCTAAGTAGAGTTCACCCAACTCTCAGCTACAGTCTTTGTTCAAGTCCAAAGGCTTGAGTGGAGAGTAGCTATCCTCTTCTTCTTTGGCTGCAGGAATCTTCAATAGCATTCCATGCAGGCTTTTCTTTCTTCTCTGGAACCAGCACCATTCAGTCAGCTTACTGGTTAACCAGCCCTCAGTCCCATATGCATCTGCACAAACTCTGCTGCAGAAGACTCCATGGCTACGTCTACACTTGTCAAAATAAGTCGACTTAGGATGTCTACAGTGTAAATTTAGGTCGACTTAAAGTCGACTTTGCTAAATCAACTTAGAGCATCTACACTTGGCGCTTAAGTCGATGGGCAAGGGCTAGGTGGACCTAGGAGTGGTGTATGGTGGGAAGTGTGGCATGTGGCACCCGAGAGGTGCCCTCCTTCCCCAGCCACCCCTTTAAAAGAGGAAGGGAGCTCAGCACCTTCCCATTGTGCTTGGCTACATGGGGGCTGAGTAGGTCAGGGACAGGAGCAGGAGCAGGGTGAAGGAGCAGGGTGGGCAGGGCTGTGTTCTGCCCTGTGGGTGGGCACACCAGGCTCTTGCTGTGCCAGGAACCCTGGGAGGGAGGTCAGTGGGGGAGGTGTGGAGGCCATGGAGGTCGATTTATGGCTAATCCACATCTACACTGGCTTAAGTCGACTTAATAAAGTTGACTTAAGCAGGAAGTCGACTTAAAACCAGGTCTTATTAAGTTGACTTAATTTTTCCTTAAGTTGATTTAAGGAGCAGCGTAAGTCGACGTAAGGAAAGACAAGTGTAGACGCAGAGTAAATTAAGGTGACTTAAGCCTCCTTAAGTCGACTTAATTTACAAGTGTAGATGCACCCCATAAGAGGAAGAAAACATCTTGCTGTTCACTCCTGGCTCAGCTTCTCTCATGAATACTGAGCACATGGGCTCTTCTCACTGCAGCTCCTGCCTGCTGTCTGCGCAGTCTGCTGCTCTCATGTGGTCTGACAACACCACCTGGAAACCCGGTGGAGCATGCTCAAAATGCTACCACTCCCTGTTTTCCAGAAGTTTCTGGTTGTGGTTAAGCTAATCTGCCCTGCAATGGTAACCCACCCTGAATAGGTCTCTTAAAGAGATAGCCTGTTTTAGGCATATGGGTTATATAAGGATACCGTAAAAATTTGTGGGTAAAGAAGCCAAATTTGGCCTTTTACAAAATGCAGCATCTGAGCCAACCAAAATGACAAAGGGGATTCGTGTACTCCTTAAATTAAGGGACTGCAAGCATCTGGCTCCCACATAGGCCACAATGGGGGTGGGGAAGCTCCTTGCCAACGTCTTTCCTGTCTTCTGTGAGCCTATGCATCACCAGTCACAGTCTGGTCCTATTTACTTTTTAATGGTGCTCACTGTGGGCCATATCCAAAGCCTATGAAGTCACTTGGGGTACGTCCACACTGGAGCCTTAGGTTTACTTAAGGACGGTTAAGTCGACCTACAGACCACCGTGTCCACATTGGGCGCTTGTTAAGTCGAGTTAAGCGCTTCCTAAAGTTGACTTAATAACGCCACCTCTGAAGGTCGACTTAACACTTAAGTCAACCTTATTAAGTCAACTTACGCCAATGTGGACGGGGAGTGCCCTTAAGTCGACCTAATTGGCCTACAGGCCCCAGACAGCTACCCACAATACACCACTCCTCCATCGGTCTAGCACCTGCCAATGTGGACGCTGGAAGTCTACTAGAGTGTTCAGTATGGACTCTCTAAGTCGACTTAACAAGATCGACTTTAAGTCGACTTAAAGTTGACCTTGTTAAGTCGACTTAACAGAGCCTCCAGTGTAGACGTACCCTAGGAGACTTTCCATTGACTACCATAGGTATCAACTCAGGCTCCGTATGTGCTTTTTTTCAGTAACTTTACTTTTTACTATCTTTCTAGGCAATCCTTGAGATGGTTCCAAAGCAAAATATCAGTCCCCTTACCTAGCTCCTAATTTATTAGTGTACTCGTAAAATCAATATCCTTGCACCGTCTACTTGTGCTAGCACATTACTGTGGTTCCACGAGACCTCTTCCACTTTCTTCCCCAACAACTGAGTTTGACTCCAGCCTCCTCACTCAGATTCCTTTATTCAGCATACAGCCAAGCTACACTGAGTTGATCAGACTTATGCAGGTGGTGGGCATATGGCGTACCACACATCCAAAACTACACAGCAAAACCCTTCCTTTATATATATATTTGAACATTACATTGCATTTGCTATATATTGCATCAAACTCATTTTGGGACTGGCTCAGTCACCTGGTAGGACCCAGTCCCTGTACTGCATGCACAGCCCACACATGACATTCTTTATCTTACCTCATTTTACAGTCCAGGCTTATTTTATCCATTGTTATCTTGTTTATAGTAAATGATTCCCTGGGTGTTCTCCCTTATCTTAGCTAGCACAGACATTCTCTGTCCAGCCTCCTGATCCATTTACCTCTCTAATCTGGCTTCCCAAGAAGTGAGCCCTCACCCATGTCCAATTACTCATGTCAAGTCAGGCCACTATTTCCCATAGTAAGGATCATTTGATAGAATAAAATTTAGTCTAATTAAAGTTTGTAGAGTAATTTTGTCAATACTGGTTCTCTCCTGATCTGGATTATGTTTCATACAGTTTCTTCTTCAGAAGACCACATAGGCCTTTGTTCACTTCTTAGTTCTTTTCAAGACACTACCCTCTCTGTTTATGTTCAGAATACATTCTAGCTTCCTAGTGTTCTGTCCACAAATTCAGTAGAACATTTCACTTGGAATGTGGTAAGTGAACACTAGATTTTATGGACCTGATTCTGATTTGCACTAAGGCACCTTTACATCACTTTGTCAGCACAATGGGGCCTTAAAGCAAGTGAAACTGACACATGTTCCCATTTTCAAATCTCTTTATACCACCACAGAGCCAGGTATAAAGGGCTTTGATAATCAGGCTCTATATTATCATCATACAGAAAAAGAAGATTGAAGAACAGAAATTTTAGTTGGATCAGATTCAGATTTTGTTTATAATTTGAATTTTTCTTTTAAGCTCATTATGTACCTCTTAATCCTTTAACATATTCTATTGTACACTGTCTTTTCAGTCTCTCAAAATAGGTTACAACTTTCATGCCCCAATTCTGAATTTTCAGTGGCCACATGACTGGCCACTTCAGGCTGGTTTGTAATATACCACATCCATATTTATTATTTGGCACTAATTCAAGCCCTTACTTTAATATTATCAATCTTATTAGTACCCAAAAGCAGGTATGGCACTAGATCTGCAGTTGGGATACATTAGCATAGTGGATCCAGAAGATGGCTCTATCCAGTGGAGCCATGATTTACAAGCAGGTGAGATTCTGGTTCATAATTCACATATCTAAGCATTTCAGCAGAATCTGTTTAGGTTACAACCCAAAGAAACAGCCATTATTGCATGCTTTTTTACACTGATCACATCAGCAAATCAGTGATCAAGTACCAGTTCTTATAGCTGAAGTATAATTTTTAGGACAAATTACAAATGCACTCATGGCATTTTCCATTTTACAGAAGTAGAAATTCATCAGAATAAATTTCAAGAAGTAGACACTGCAATGAGTTCATTTTATAAATACCATAGTTTGAACTATTTACAAAAATCCTTTTGTGGCAAATGATAAGTAGCCATTCGTTATGATTATGGTGCCCAGAAATTGTGATACACGTATTTCATCCAAGGTTGATGGCACATACTGTGTTTGCAGCGCTTTTTCAATAGGATGCTGCTCTATGTGGTATGTTCTCCTTAGCTAAATTGTACAACTCTTGCTGTTGGATTTTATCAGTAACATCCTGCTTCAGTAAATGAACATAATACAATACATGTGATTCTTAGTTCTCTATGAACATTTGCCTTCTAATTCAGCTTTGGCAAAATCCCACTGTGAGATATTGAGATGTGGCCAAACACTACAATCAGAGATTCCATACACCGCTCCTTTAAACCTCATCATAGGATTTAGAATAACCAAGGATAGCTGCACTAGAGATGTTGTCAGAGAGGACGCTGTGACCATTCTCCCCCCACCCTTCCCTGGTTCCAACATGTCTGGGAAGGAAGGAATGCTCTTCGGTCCACTGGGGTTGCGAGGCACTTAAGGGCTATTAAGTTTCATTGGCTTCTCACCCAGCAGATAATAGGTTTCAGCCTCTGTTGTTATAATTCCCAGTCTCCCAGCACCTTTCCTGGGGAAGGGGGAAGAGAGGAATGCTTTCAGCCTCTGGAATCCTGTGTAAATATTGGGGCTGCTCAGTGTTGGAGTACATCAAACCCTGATAGTGCCAGTTGCGTTCCTGTTCCCAGCGTGCTGAGGCTTGGAGGCAAACACTGCTTCAGCAGCCAGGCTTTAGGCACTAGACCTGGTGGGAACCCCATAAATCCCCAGACCCATGGCTGAGTTCAAAGTGTTTTTCTGGGGTTGGCAGAAAAGAGAAAGGCTGTGAATTACAGAGATTTCAACTGTGACAGCTCAAAGTGAGCGTGACAGCAATTCCTGTTTGGGTCCCTGGGGCTGTGTAGCTGAGAGTTAGGCAACTGAGTCCAGTGCCTGGGGTGTCCTTTCAAACCAGTCTCTACTCAAGCAAACAGGAGTTTGCAGATTTCCAAGCAAGGCTCAATTAGTTTCTCGTTGGGGCCCCTCTGCACAGATACTCTGCCCACCTGCTGCCACTTTGGTCCACCATAAGTCCCACCCAGACCTGCCCAAAGCTGTGATGTCCCGCAGTCTCAGCCTGTTCCACTTGTGGCTCTGAGGGTTATTCTCTGCATCCCCCTTCTCTGCAGCTCCTGGCTTACCATGCGGCTGTTGCTTCTCAATAGAGCCCAACCACTATTGGGTTCGGGAACCATTCCCTTACCTGGCCAGGGGAATGGGAAATTCTGGACAGAAGGGGCTGATGGGAGTTGTAACCCTCTGCTTAGCCTGTCTATTCTTGTGTCCTGTAGGTTGTTTATGAGAATTCTCCAATATATGCCGGCTATAACAACTCCAGTATTCCAGAGAGATGCAGTTTGAACCAGCAGCTTACTTAAAAGCTAGCTAAAAAAGATATTTAACAGCTCATCACTTGGAAAGGGGAGTTATAAACAAGCTGTAAGTTATATTTGAATTATAGGGGCTTTATTTGGCTCCAGTCCCTTATGCTTTCTGTGACTCAGAAAAGCAGGAATGATTTCCATCTCTTCCTTTTCACTGTGCTGAAACCCGCATGCAGTATCAGGAAGCTTACTCCAGACTTTTATTCAGATTTGCTGCTGGATATTGTACATTAAGTGCTAAGGAGAGACGTCTAATGTGGCTTCTTTTTTTGGTTGGTGCTCTGCTATTGGAGCATGCACAGAAAAGTAGACAATTGAATCTCAATCTTGGCCAATCGTCAGGCAAACTGACAGTCAACCAAGAACAAGGGAAACAAGATGGGTCAATGGTGCAAGTATTTTATCTTTTCCAGAAAACAAAGGCCCTTTTCTCTCACAGTAGAATTGAGGATGTCTCAACAACTAGCCAAACTCATCAGTCTTCAGCTCAGCCTTTTAAAAGCAGCTCCTAAAATAGCGCCTGCAAGCTTTGACATACTCTGATCATTCCCACAACCACACACATAACTGAGGTAAGTATGGACGAGGCAGGCCTCACTTCAAAGGGAGTTTGTCATACATGCATGCACAAAAGGAATTGCTTTTTAACAGTGGAACATTATGCACAAACACCTGCAATTAGAGAGGCCAAAGAATGCCTAATAGGATGCTGCAGAAAATGTCTGACCATTATTAATTTTCAATGGATGAAATGGGTCTGATTCAAGGCATATGCACAATATTTCATTTAAAAAACCAATACATTCTCACTAATTTTAACCTGCAATCAAAAGGAAACAACATTTCTGAAAAATAAACTAGCCAACAAGCCACTCCCAGAGATAAACACTCTAGTAAAGGCCCGAGTCTTGCACTGGGCTTACAATGGATTCTAGCTCTTATTGGACCTGGGAGGCAAGTGCAGTCAATAGAGAGTCAAGGGCTCTTCTTAGAGGGCTCTTCCAAAGGATGCAAGGCCTTTTAAGTGGTATTCTTTACCCCATTAAAGCCAGTAGCAAAACTTCTTCAATGTGGCCAGGACTTTACCTTTAAATCTACAATTCAACCATCTCAGCTGTCCTCAGGGGCTATAAGAATATGCAGAGACACCAGGAAGCTAGGACCAAAGTCATATAGAACATTTTAAAGCAAGGTCAACAGCCTGAATTGCAGCCAGAATCAAATCAGACAGAGTTTTATAATGTCTAACAACATGTGATGTCTGACTCAAATCACCAAGCGGCCGCTTTCTGCACCAGCTGTAGATTCTAGATGGTTTCCAAGGGAGGCCTATGTAGAATGCGGTGCGACAAGCCAGTGCAGAAGTCCCAACTATATCGATTACTGCAGCAAAGCCTAAATCCAAGAGAAATGGGGGCAATCACCTCCCTTGAGTCAAATAAAATAGATATTTTAATCACTGATGCCAGCTGAGATCCCCTGCCCAGCAGGGGGTTGTAAAGCTTTCCTCATATTGTGCACTCCCTGGATAAAGAATGAGCATATAGTCTCAGGAATAAACTCTGTCACTCGCTCCAAATTCTTGTACCAATTCAATTAGTATTACCTCTATATCTGGCCTGGTTTGATCTTCAGCCACTTTGTTCTCTCACTTGTAGCCGTTCTCTGAAATATCCGGCACACCAGACAATTGGGGGTAGACAAAAATACACACACTGTAGAGGTAATTATGGTATTGCAGGCCAAATCACTGCACTGTCTCTCCCAACAGCTTTATCAGTTAGGAGCTGTGTAGAACTCCTCATGAGTGATTCCCTCAGGCAGGATCAGCATCTGCCCCGAACCCTTAGGGATCTCAAGGAGAAAAGACTAGAAGAACTTCAGAGCGATATTGTCTACATCAGCTATTGACATTATGGCTTGCATCCTCCGTGGACAGATGCACCCAGCAAGAACTGATGGGAATCTGCACTTCCCCCACTAGGACCTCACTTGTGGAGCTCCACCAGATCAATTCTGAAGAGTTTCATCAACAGTGCAGTCTACATTGGCTGAAGATACACAGCCATTGCCAATGACTGGGAGGTGGGCGCACATGCCCACTGTTTGGAGTAGGATTCAGTAATCAGGAATCAGAGCCCAAGGGTCAGAGTCTGAGTCAGAAGCCAAGAATTGGAGCCAACGGTTGGGACCAACTTACCTGGAGTGAGCATAGGCAGGGGCAAAGGTGAGCTCAAGGCAAGACCACACTGGAAACAAGGAGGTGCAGGAGCTAGAGCAGACATGGGTGAATGGTTTGAACAGCCACTGTACTACTGGTGTTGCTCTTAAGAGGCAATCTGTTGACTCTTCCAACCAAATCAGTCAGCCTGCTCTGACCAGCTGCACTCATTGGGTTGCCTGGAGACTAGCTCTGGCAAACGTTCTGCTTCCAGACTGGTTCTGCTTCAGGCCCTCGTTCCCGACCCCCACCCCTGGTCAATCCAGTCTGTAGTCTAGGGGTGCGCTGGGATTCCTGCCTGCCAGCAAGCTCTTACAAGCAGGGGTGGATTAAGGTTCCTGGTGCCCTGGAGCTATGCACTTGTGTCCCCCCCCCTCCCCCACTGCCTGCCAATCAGCCTGGGGGTGGGGAGGACCAGCTCTCCACACTGTGGGCCCAGCAGACTTGCCAGCTGCCGGAGGGGTGGGGGGGAAGGAAAGCTGGTGCTTGGTGCTGTGGTGAGTCAGCAATGGGGCCCGACGGACCCACCAGCCACGGGGACAGGGCAAGGCAGATCAACGATGTTATGTTGGCTGGTGGTGCTCAGACCAGTTGGTTGTCTAGGGCCAAATTTATTTTTGAGGGACAGCATGTGGCAGGGTCCCCCTTAACCTGGGGCCCTTTGTTAATCCATCCATGCTCACAAGGCATCTGTGAGCAACATTTTCTACCATCTCTAGATGGCTAGAAGACTCCATCACACCTGGGTGACAGCCTGGCGGAACAGTCCTTGCTTGGGAGTGAGTTGGTAGGATGGTATTGCCTAGTGGTCAGGGGCTCAGCCTGTGACTTGCGGGGAGGGGCATTGTTGGGAGCGGAGCCTGGGGCCCCTGCTACACCAGGCTCTACTAGAGCCTTTTGGGAGCTATCACTGATCTCGCAGCCCTCTAGGGGCCACTTTCTATCAGAACCCGTTTATTTTCCATGGTTGCTATGTGGGGCTAAGAGACATGAAAGGTGTCTGTTTACCACATGGCCCCCGCTGGTGGGTAGGTCCCTTAGAGGGAACACACGCACGCAGCCAAGTGATATCAACATTGGAGAGAGCCGAGCACCACACCGGTAACCTCGGACAACAGCAGCCACTGCCTCCTTCTGCGGTGTGGCCCACCCTCCTGGGCCAGGTCGGGTCTAGAGCTTTCCCCTCTGTTGGGGTGGACCAAACAAAGTAAAGGGGAAGTAACAAAACAAGGAGTCCAAACACGTGGGGGATGCTTCCTTCGCAGGCTGTCACTGGAGCAGGACCTCTGGCAGTTGTCGTGGAAAGAGAGTCTGCCTTCCCTTCAACTCCCTTCTGCCAGAGCTCCAGGTAGCAGGTCGGCTCTCTTCCCTAGTCTGCCACCAAGTGAACCGCTCCCCTGCCTTAACTCCTCCGGTTGGAGCATTTCCTACAGCGCGGCAGAGGGCAAGGTAGTCTGGCTGAACCCAGAGCAGTTCCTTAGCCCCTGGTTGCCCAGTGTGGGGTTTGTGCACCTCAGCACACTTCGCCTCAGTTACTCACCCCTCCATCATCTCTCAGCTGGAACAGGACACTGATTTTCCCAGGCATGAAGCCTTCTGCTTTTAGGAAACTCCAACTGGTACAGAGCTGTGCAGCATGTCTCCTCAGTAACA
>ML685874.1:7858846-7886566 GCA_007922175.1 Pelusios castaneus | reverse complement strand
TGGGTGTTCAGCAGGGGGCAGTCCCACAGGGATCCGGATGGGCTTTGGGTGTGGGGGAGCAGGGAGCATGGGGGTCGGTGAGGATCTGGCTGGGATTTGCAAGGGGAGTGGGGAGCCGCAGCTGGGGGTTGGTGGGGGGAGGCAGGGATCCAGCTGGGGATTGGCGGGGGGGCCGGGGAGCCATGGCCAGGGGTCGGCAGGGGAGCGGGGATCCGGTCGGGGTTGGGGGGGAGAGGAGCTGGCTGGGAGCCCGGTGGGGGACCAGGACCCCTTGGGGGATATGAGGGGGCTGGCAGAGCCCTGGGAGGGGCCAAAAGTTAAGGAAGGAGGCCCACATGTGGCATGGGAGGGCCTTGACTTTTGCCCCAGGCCCCAGAATCGCTAAGACCACTCCTGGAGGGAATCAGTAACAGAAAATGTGGAAATGGTAGAAGTGCTAAATGACTTTGTTTCAGCTTTCACCAAAAGTATTAGCAGCAATTGGACGCCTAAAATAGCGAATGCCAGTGAAAAGGAGGTAGGCTCACAGGCTAAGATAGGGAAATAAGTTAAAAATTACTTAGACATGTTAGAGGTCCAAGTGACCAGAGCCTGATGAAATACATCTAGAATACTCAAAGAACTGACTGAGGAGATGTATGAGCCATTAACCATTATCTTCAAAAAGCTAGGGAGAGGGCTCAGAGTACTGAAAAACACAAACATAGTGCCAGTCTGTACAAATGGAAACAGGACAACCTAGCGAATTACAGAATAATCACCTTAGCTTCAGTGTTCAGGGGGATAATCAAGCAAATCAATTTGCAAACACCTAGATGATAATAAGGTGATAAGTGACAGTGAGCATGGATTTGCCAAGAACAAATTGTGTCAACCAACCTGATAGTTTTCTTTCACAGGATACCAAGCTTTGTGGATTGGGGGAAGTGATAGATGTGGTATATCTTGACTTTAGTAAGGCTTTTGATATTGTCTTGCATGATCTTCTTATACACTATGGAAATACAACAAAGATGGAGCTATAAAGTGGGTACATAACTGGTTCCAGAGAAAACAACCAGAGTCCTGTGGCACCTTAAAGACTAACAAATTTCTTCAGGCATAAGTTTTTGTGGGCTCCAACCCACTTCGTCAGATGTATCCAGAGAGTGGTTATCAGTGGTTCACAGTCAAGCTGGAAGGAGATATTGGGTGCGTCTACACTGGCAAATTAAGTCGATTTAAGCTTGGCTTAAGTCGACTTAATGTGCCCTGCGTCTACACTACAGTTTCCTTAAGTCAACTTAAGCAGCTTGCTTAAGTCGACTTAAGCAAAATAAAGTCGATTTTATTAAACCTGCTTTTTACTCGACCTAAGGCTTAATTCGAATTAAGCCAGTGTAGCCTTGGGGTAGCCCTAAGTTGACTTAGGGCTCCCCCAGAACACCACAACTGTCCCCCCCGGGGGGGGGGGGGCACAGGGGGAGCCTGGCATGCCCCCCAAAGGGCAGGGCATGGTGTGACACTGTCTGGATGTAGGGAAGCATTTATGATATTATTTTCTATGGATATCTCATAAATGCTATAATCCATAGGAACTATGCCATGTTTGTTATCAATAGAAAGGTAGTAATTTGCTGGGAATGATTATATAGTTTATGTCTAGGAATTCTATTTCGATTAGAAGTTAAGAATTTGATGTTATATCCATACTTTAACTTGTGTCCTTCTGAACAAATGCCTTAGATGGGAGGATGTGAACAACCATTGTCTCCTTAATGGCTCATCAGGATACTCCCTGGGACCATATCACCTAGCAGATTCCTTAACATTAAGGAGACAATGGTTGTTCACACCCTTCCGTCTAAGGCATTTGTCCAGAAGGACACAAGTTAAAGTATGGATATAACATCAAATTCTTAACTTCTAATCGAAATAAAATTCCTAGACATAAACTATATAATATTCCCAGCAAATTACTATCTTTCTATTGATACCAAACATGACATAGTTCCTATGGATTATAGCATTTATGAGATATCCATAGAAAATAATACCATAAATGCTTCCCTAAATCCAGACAGCATCACACACAGGGCTCTGCCTTGCCAGGGTCCCTGTACCCCTTTGCCCCATTGTAGACAGGGGGTGCCCCCCCCAGCCACCGTGGACATGCCCAAGGTCCCCCTAGTCCCACAAAGTCGACCTAGAGCATCCAGTGTGGACGCTCTAGGTCGACTTTGTAAGTTCCCCTTTAAGTTGACTTTAATTTTAAGTGTAGACTCACTAAGTCGATTTAACTAAGTCGACTAAGTCGACTTAGTTAAATCAACTTAGTTAAAGTCGACTTAAAAGTGCAAGTGTAGACATAGCCATTGAGTGGGGTCTTGCAGGGATCAATTCTGGGTCTGGTTCTGTTCAGTATCTTCAGAAGTTTACAGATGATACCAAGCTGGGAGGGGTTCACGTGCTTTGGAGAATAGGATTAAAATTCAATATGATCTGGATAAACTGGAAAAATAGTAACAAGTAAATAAGAAAATTCAATCATCTACACAGAAGGAAGGAATACTGTGGAAAGTGATCTGGGGGTCAGTGGGTGACAAGTGAAGTACGAGTCAATAGTGTAACTGTTGCAAAAAAAAAAAAAAAGGCAAATATAATTTTGGGATACATTCGCAGGAGTGTTGTAAGCAAGACATGAGAAGCAATTCTTCCCCTCTACTCCATACTGATTAGCCCTCAACTGGAGTATTTTGTTTGGTTCCAGGCACATTTCAGGAAAGATGTAGACAAACTGGAGAAAGTCCAGGGAAGAGTAATAGAAACGATTAAAGAGCTAGAAAACATGACATGTGGGAAGATTGAAAAAATTGGCTTTATTTAGTTTGGAGTCGGGAAGACCAAGAGGGGGCATGATTACAGTTTTCAGGTACATAAAAAGGATGTTGCAAGGAGGAGAGTGAAAAATTGTTGTCTTTAATCTCTGAGGCTACGACAAGAAGCAATGGGCTTAAAATTGCAGCAAAGGTGGTTTAGGTTGGACTTCCTAACTATCAGGGAAGGTAACCACTGCAATTATTTGCCTAGAGAGATTGCGAAGTTTCCATCATTGGAGATTTTTAAAAGCAAGTTAGACAAATGCCACCAAGGATGGTCTAGATCAGGAGCTCTCAAACTGGGGGTCGGGATCCGTCAAGGGGTCATGAGGTTATTATGGAGGATGGGGTACAACGGCTGCTGGCTGGGTGTGCTGAAGACAGTGCCACCCCCAACAGCAGTGCAAAAATAAAGGCGGACTGGCAAGGGGGAGGGAGTCATCAGTTTTGGGGCTGTGGATTGTCACAGCCTGATATATTTCCAAAGGGGGTTCCAGCAAATGAAGTTTGAGAATCCCTGGTCTAGATAATACTTAGTCCTGCCATAAGTGCAGGGGACTGGACTAGATGACCTCTTGATATCCTTTGTCTATGAGGCATAATAAATTGGCAGGGAAATTAGCTCTTCAGGGCTGGGACTGTATCTCCATGTCCTGTTCAGTGACCACGACAGGGACCCTGGGCCATTTGGCATCAGCGTGTACAATATAAATAGCTCTACTACATTATACATTCAGTTGATAGCCACTGACGGAACTAATAAATTGCTGAGAAGGAAAAAAGTCCTCTTTTTCAACTTGCACTCTGAAGTTAGAATCTTACCCTCAAGTTCTCAAAAAGAGAAGATACAAGTCTCAGGAACTCTAAATATTTCAGTGGAAATAAAGAGGTAGAATTGTTTCTTTGAGAGCCATGAAATGTTAGTATATTTACTTTGATCTGCACATGGAATTTCCATTGATTTCAAGCAGTCCACACTAGAGAGTTTTGTTGATGCAAGTTACCTTGTTGACAAAACAATCCTGCTCCACACACTGCAGCAACCCATTTATCGGCAAAGCTGCCTGGTTTTGTTGATAAAATAAAACCACCTACACGAAAGGTGTAGGGCTTTTGCTGGCAGACTTGTAGACATAAGAGAGTCCCCACAGAGCGGAGAAGGGGCTGTCTTTCTTGTCAATTTCGCTGCTCTGCTAGATGGGGGCTGCCTGGCTCCACAAGCTGTTGCAGGTTGTGGGCAGCTGCCTCCTGGCTTAAGCCCGGCTCCCAGCGGGGGCCATGAGGCAGGTGGCTGCCGCCCCAGGACACCAGCAAGCTGTGGGTGGCTGCAGCCCATAAGCAGGGCTGACCCCACCTGTACCCAGAGCTTGCCAGCATCCTGGGCTCACAGCCAGGTTTGCAGCTGAGTGATCGTAGCCCCACTGGCAGCCTGGGTGCAGGTGGCTGCAACCCTGCTCATAGCCGGGGCGTAGGCAGCTGTCTCCCAGCTCCTGGCTGCAAGCTGGGACCAGGCAGAAATGGATTAAGGGGCCTTGGGGCCCTGGCCCATTGGTGGCCCCTTCCCTCCAACCTGAGGCACCGGACCCCCACCACAGCGGCCTGCGGGCACTGGGGGGAGGGCTGGGGCCAGAGACTGCTCTCTGCAATTGCCACAGCCCCAGTCCAGCTGGTCTGCCCCCAGGGGTGGAGGGGCTGACTGGTGCACACTGTGGCTTCTGGTGCAGCCTTCCAGGGCCGCAGGCCCTCGAAGGCCCCGCTGGAGGCTGTACAGTGCACCAGCCAGCCCTGCCCCTGGAGCAGAGTGACTACGCGCCAGCGTGCCCTGCCTCTGGGGGTAGGACCGCAGACTGGCCTCTGGCCCAGGGCAACCCCGCCCCCTTCTCCAGCACTGGCAGGGCAGGTGCTCTCCCAGTTGGGGGAACCTCAACATGGGTCCCATAGCTTGTGCGGGAATCCACCCCTGCAACCAGGCAAGCGGCAGAGAGCTGAAGACGGCTCCTGTCTGGGAGCGGAGAAGTCTATGCACTCAGTGTAGTGGGAAGGAGGCAATCAAGAGTTGTGGGCTCCCTACAGGGAGCTGACAAATGGCTCTCAGCTCCCCACCACACTGCCCCTTGGGTCAATGACAGTGGTCCTGGTTAGGATGCACTTCACTGACCCAAAGATAGCAGTGTGGACCACCAATGGCAGATAGTCGACTTATCATATGTTGACAAATGTCTGTCTTGCAGCCATACCCTAACTCTGTGCTAATCAGATGGGACAGCTCAGGAGAATTTTAGATCAGACAGCGTATATCCACGTGTTTGTCTCTTAAACGAAGATCTGCAAAAGAGCATCAGTCAGGGTACGCACAGACCACAGACGGCACACGATAGCTCTTTCTGAGCTATGCTCTGGGACCTACAAATATGACTTGTGGCAGGTGCACAAAAGAGAATCAGCTCATGAGTTTATTTTCGGAGGTGCTGAGAAGTCTGCGTGGTGGCAATGTTCAAGGCAACCTGTGGCTGCAGTGCACATTACTGAAGAAGAGATCAAAAACCATTTGGCTACATGCACTTTCAGCATGTTTACTACACTCATGAGAGCAGGGTCAGTAGCGCCAGTCCAGAAGAGATATACTGTAAAGAAACAGCATCTTTTCATATGGTAAGAAGAGAGATGATGAAGAATTCCCACTTAATGACCTTTTTCTAAGTACCATGTTTCCTTCTTCTAAAATATAGGTCACAGTGGTTGTAGGTGCTGCCTACTAGAACAGGTAGCTGAGAGACAAACACATATCAGCCCTGGATCAGGGCCCAAGCATAATTTTTTCGGGCCCAGTACAAACTTGTAACACAGGCCCTCTTCCACATACATAGTAATGGGGGTTGCAGTCTGGGTCAGGTCCCGGTAAAGTGTACCCTTTTCCTCAATGTGGGGGCCCTGCTCTGGGTCAGTATCAACATAGCACGTTGCTAATGCCTACAGAATAATTTTTAAAGACATTTTTACCATGCTTTCTTCTCCCAGTCGGTAGCCTTGGCAAGCCCTGAAACTATGCAGCACATTTACTCAAGCTTTTACTTGTGAACATTAGAATCTGTACAGCATATTTAGGACTCCCAGGCTATAATCCCCCAAATTCACCTCTTCTGTATGATACGGCCAATGTATAACAGGGAGTGGGAGATAAACTGCTTCTTCTCATGCTTCAGATCTAAGTATTTTAGAATACAACAGTCCTCAACAACCCTTACCCTTAACTACACATGCACATTTGTTCCCAGAGCCCACAAAACAGCAATGCTACGGAATAGAAAGAACAATCTTCCACATTCTGGCAGGCAAATAAGCATAAAAGTGTGCTGCTTTGCCTAGAGAGCCTGCATCTTCATATATACTCACATGTAAAGCTGAGCAGAGGTTAAAGGATTTGTTGGAGCATTCTTGTCTATGTACTTTGTTCTCCTCAAGGGGAAGCAAAAGCATGCCAATATTCCTATTAAAATTAATATCTCTTCCAAAAAAGCAAATATACAGCAATCTGACTTAAACAGCTCAAATAAGGGTCACTAGTTTTCTAATAAATATATAGTGTTGAATTGATAATACCTTAGATGAATACAAATTATTTTAATATACCTGTAGATGGTTGCCTTATCCAATATTCAACCTTCATATAACAGGAAGTTACTTAATTTCAGGCTACTACCACAAAGCCTGTCTGGTCAGTATTTAATATGTAATTTTCACATGCAAGATAATCATTTAAGATTTATTGAACTAACAAGGCACTAATCAAACTTCATCTCATTACTTTTTCTTGTACTCTGTTCCCCATGTAAGCTTTCTCTTCTATTTTTATCTCTTTTGGGAAAGGTTTTATTTCGTCTGAGCAACCAAGAAAACAAGAAAAAATGATGTTGAACAGAATAAATTCTAGAATTGTTCTATAAATAATCTTATAAACCATTATTTTTTCAATCAAAAGAGAACTAGGTGTGACTCTTCACCAGTTTTCATGATTGTGAAAACACATTTAAATCAAGTCATTAGACTCAAACTGTAAGGTCAGAAGGGACCAATATGATCATCTTGTCTGACCTCCTGCACAATGCAGGCCACAGAACTTCACCCACCCACTCCTGTAATAAACCTCTAAGCTAAGATTGAGTTATTAAAGTCCTCAAATTATGATCTAAAGACTTTAAAGTGCACAGAATCCATTAGCAAGTGGGCAGTGCCCATGCTAAAGAAGAAGGCAAAAAACCCCAGAGCCCAGGCCAATCTGCCTGGGAGGAAAACTCCTTCCCGACCCCAAATATGGCGATCAGTTAAACTATGTGGGCAAGACTCACCAGCCAGACAGCCAAGAAAGAATTCTCTGTAACAACTCAGAAGCCATCCCATCTACCGTCTCTTCTCAGGTCATTGGCATATCCACCACCAGTAGTCAAAAATTGATCAATTGCCAAAGTAGCCGTCCCATCATACCAACCCCTCCATAAATTTATCAAGCTCAGTTTTGAAGCCAGCTACGTTTTTTGCTCCCATCACTCCCCTTGGAAGGCTATATCAGAACTTTATTCCTCTGATGGTTAGAAACTTGCGTCTAATTTCAAGTCAAAGTTTCCTAAAGGACAGTTTGTATCCATTTGTTCTTGTGTCCACATTGGCGCTGTACTCAAATAATTTCTCTCCCTCCCTGGCATTTATCCCTCTGATGTATTTATAGAGAGCAATCATATCTCCCCCCAGCCTTCTTTTGGTTAGGCTAAACAAGCCAAGCTCTTTAAGTCGCCTTTCATAAGGCAGGTTTTCCATTATACAGTTCATCCTTGTAGCCCTTCTCTGTACCTGTTCCAGTTTGAATTCATCCTTCTTAAACATGGGGGACCAGAACTGCACACAATATTTCAGAAATCACCACCAAAATGCACTACAATATTCTTTTATTTAGTTTACAGAAGAATCTATCAGTACAGGTTGCAGAAAGAAAATGTTTAGTGCTATTTACAGTTCATTTTAAAATTCTGCTCTATACAAATTTAATTCTGATCAGTATGAACAATTTTTTGTAGGCTTATGGCATATAAAGCATTTCCTCAAAGCAGTAACAATGAATAAAATAACCTGATTACATTTGAATGGTGCTGACCATTTGTAAAACCAATTACACAGAACATCTGTAAGGGCTGTGGACACTTAAGTACAGAACACAATGTCAACCTGTGACTCATTTTTTAAAGGCTAATGCTATTTATATGGAATATTGTTCTATTATGCTATACGCCAATCTATATTTAAATTCTATAGTTATGCATTTTATAAGATTTTTTATTAAATATATTCTACACATATTTGTAATTTCATCCAGGAAGAATTCTTCCTGAGTGAAAAAATATAAAATTTTTTATATTTTTACAGGTTTAGATGAAACTAGCTCATGCTTCAGTGCTGTGCAAATTTCTTTAGCATATCAACCTTTAAGTTATTGATACGAAATAAAAGAATGGCATCCTTTTAATTACTGCACGCCTTGAAAAATCAGCTCCTGATTTTAATACAACTGCAAGCACTATTACCAAATGCAGATTACATAAAGAAACGAAACTAGTACTATGACAGAGGTTTTTCCTTTTTTTAACTTTAATAATTCTTTTGAAGTCTCTAATGAATAAGCATGACACTGGACACTGAGATACAGAGGAGTAAGAATTACCGAAAAACATCAATTGCTGATATTCAAATACATAAAACTGATTAGTAAATGAGGTCTTCTAATATTTATGCACAATAATAAAAGCCTATGAACTACAGGAAATTCCCCCTCCCATATTAAGGCTAGGAAATGCACTCTCTGCACTTGTTTGTGCTGTATGAACAAGCACTCAACTAACGTTAAGAGAAAAGAGTGCACATAATAATGAAAAAAATCAGTTTCAACAGCCCTCTACAGAGTGCTTTTAAATTACAGGCACATAGTTTTTTGTTTGTTCCAGTGAAAACATACGTAGTCAGGCTTGGTTTAGTTAGTATTGTGTGCCAGTTCGGCCACCAAGGTTGACTTGGCAGAATTGACTTCAGTTTTTCCTGTGAGTTGGCCATTAGTGAGCATTTTAGAATTATGGATTCTATTTTCCAGTGATGGATTACATGTTGTAGGTTATTTCTAGGTGTCTCAAATATCGTTAGAGATTGCCGATGAGAAATATATTGTCAACTGTTTTTAGTGCAAATTGCATCTAGAAAGCTTGACTGGTTAGTTCCATTTAATGAAGATTTTTGTAGCAGCAAAATGATTTCTGCTGTGGAAGAGAACACTAACTTTTTCTGGAGACTGAATGCATTCAAGAACTGATTATTATGAAGTTATTCAACAAGAAAAAATAGAAATCAAATCATAATGCAATTGTTCACAGATCTCTCTCCTTTAAAAAAAGAGAATAATGTGACAGTGTGTATGTAATATTTCAGTTCCATGGATTTACAGACAGGCTCTTCCTAAAGGTGTTTGAAGCAAGGTTGGGCCTCTTCTAGTCCAGCAGCATGAAAGACAAAGACTATATTACATCACACTTAGCAGGTGAAGCAGATGGAGTTTACAGGATCACACAGCAATTGCTCTCTCCAGTTTTTTCACGGTTCCTCTGACCTGTGGAACAACAAAAAAGATTTGCTTGGAAGTCTTTTAGGAAACATTCAGTAGGTGATCAGGGAATAATTGTTAATGATACAAGAACTATGCAAAATTTTATCTTATGCAACTTCATAAGCTCTGGCGAAAACAATAAATAGTTACTCAGATACATAACTAAGAATTCTTCTTTTTATTTACGATTTCTAAAAAACATTTGGTTACTCACTTGACAAGAACTATTTATAAACCCTGAGCATATTCATGAATAATAAACTCCTTTCAGAACATCCAAGGAAAACCATGGTATTTTTTAACATAAGCTTATGCCGTTGAAGCTGGAAGCTCATCTACTATATAGCCTACCTTGAGAGTTTGGCTCTGGCAATGTCTCTCTAGCCACCAAATGCATCACTGTTGTCTTACCAAAAGGAAGTTTTAATGCTGTGTGAAAAACAGAGGATAATTTATTAACACATTAACTCTTTTCATCACTAGAGAACAAACATAACAGAAACCATAACTTTAACTGGATTAGGGCTTTCTTCACAACTTCCCACTTCTTACTGTAAAACTCATACTTCTTATTTATCAATTCTAGAAAGAAGTTTAGTATAAAAATTACACAGATTAGGGTTTTATAGATTGATCAAATGAAGTACTGTGTTTTTAATGTTTGCCACTGTGAGATGATACAATTATGGTGCTTGACCCTTGTCTTTTTGAAGTCAGTGGTACAATGACCTTTAATAAGAGCAGGATGGTCAGCTGATTCAGCAAAGAACTTCATCATAAACTTAATTTTAAGCATGTGATTAAGTTTATATGAGCAATTTAAACTACAAATAAACAATTACTCTCCAGGAAATGAACAGCATACTAAAGTGAGTGTTATCAGTAGCCTAACATTTTACAGTTCCCTGGAAAAGTAAATAATCCAAATCTCTTCTGTTGTGACATGATACTTACAAATAATTTCATGGAATAGAACTTCTCACTAAAATACTTCATGCTTTGACAGTGAATTGCCATCACATCAGTGATATGTGAGAATGAGTGTCTCCAGAACAACATGTTGTTTAAAACAAGTTGTTTAAGACAAAGTGTTTAATATCGTTACTATTCTATATTATGAAAATTGAAAGAACTTTAAAAATCTAATTTTCTTTTTGCAATTCATTCCACTTTGCAGTGAAACTGTACTGATCAGCTTCATAGTCTGGTTTTCATGCACTAGTATAATATTGTGTTTTAAGTTTTCAACACTCTGGAGTTTTGATAATATTCCTCTGCAATCTTACTAATTGGAAAAAACCAGAACAAAACCCCACCAAAAACATAAAAGCATTTGTACCTAGTTATTTTAGGTTTGGGAAACCATTTTTAAATGCTCCCCCTCACGGCTTCTATGATCTGCATCTCAACTTCTTGACAGAACTTGTTCAGGATGGTTATTTATAAAAGTTTAATGTATTACTAGAGCTCTATTTTCTCCCTCTATTCTGAGGCTTTAAATTTTCCACTATAAATAAGAAGAAAAATATCTTCCACCACATGCTCCATTAGAACCCATCAATCAAGGAGTATCATAGGCAAGAGAGGATGGACCAGCTCAGTTTCTCCTAGGAAGTCAAGGTACTTGCCTACCCCTTAGCATTTGTCTCCAAATATATAATCATTATGACTTCAAGCAGACTCAGTCTCTAATGAGCAGGTCACAGTTCCTTTTTCATTTCATAGTCTGCCATCTACCTTTAGAAATTATCCATCCTGCAGTAACTGATCAGAAAGAATAGAGAGGGAGAGTATCCGAGGAGTCTTTTTCATTTCAATCGGTTCATTGTGCATCCAAGAATCAGATATAAAACTAAACCTAGTACTTGCTGGCCAGAAGCAGTGGATTCCTAGTTTCTATGGACTAAGGCAGTGGTTCCCGATCTTTTTGGCTCGAGGGCCACAGATACAGTTTTTACTACCCTGAAAGGCTGTCAGTCCCTGCCAGAAGTAACCCCCCACACCTCCAGCCAGCCGGAAGATCAGTCAGGAGGTTCTCCTTTCTCTCTGGCTGCAGCAGGGAAACCGCACACACCCTGTAGCCTCCTGCACTCCACCTGGGTGCGTAGGCAGCCAAGGGGATGAAAGTTCAGTGCTCCCCTCCCAGAAGGGACCCCAGCAGCTATGGACTCGAGGAGATACTTTGCTGTACTCCTTGCTACAGCCAGCGGGATGGGAGCAATGATCTCCCATCCTCTCAGCTGCAGCAAGGAACTTGGTCTTTTATCCCCACTGCAAGGCACCCTGCCTAGGTCCTTGGGCAGCAAATCCCTTCTGCAGCCAGTGCAAGGGGGTGGAGGACCACTCTGAAAGTCCCCCCGCCCCCCGAGCCATTTTTGGCCCCCAGGCCACAAGTTGGGAACCACTGGACTAAAGCAATTAATTTAGTTTTAAGCAGCTAAACATTTTCTTGAGAAAATACAAACTACCAATAGAACAGGCAATATCTTATGGGGAGAAAGACACTGGAATGCCTTTAAAATATGGTTGACATTTGTACTTCCCAGAGAGTAATCTATGTAGTAAACTATATCTCAAGAGATTTCTCCCCCTATGGAAAGCTGTCAGTGCCTACACATTAAGAGGCTGTTGACAGCTTTAAATCTGAAAGGAATAAGTATTTTGAGTCTTTGATGCAACTGATAACTTTATAAAAGCTATATTAACAAATCAGTTGAAGAAGAAAATCCTTTTATATCTAATTTATGTGAAGCCTTTAGAGAAAGACCAAAATGTTACAAATTAATCACATTAGAGAGACCTAATCCAAAGACACTAGAGACTATGTTCTGATTAGTGAACTTTGGAGCTTGATTATTTACAGTAATCAAGCAAAAACATGCTAATAGTTCAATTAATAGTTTGCATAATTTTTACACCAGTCCTTGTCAATGGTTTCTGACATTTCCCTGGAGTGGGGTACAGGAAAGAAGATAGAAGCACCTTTGGTCTACTGACTTTTTGGGTTCTTTTTCAATTTTTCCCTCAATCTGACAACCTTTATTCTATTCTCTTTATTTCCAGTCTCTCCATTTAGTTTTACGGTCCTCTGTTATATCCTTTCTGCTGCCTTCTCTCTCTAAAGTGTCCTTTCTTCTCTTGTCTTTTTTAAATAAAAAGAAAAAAATACAATAACCTCAAGCTGCTTCCTTTAGGCATCTGACTGGAGAAGGAGTTCTTCCAAAATAGAGTACCTCATGGCTATTTGCAAAATTAAATCAACCACAAAGTCTAATAGTTAATTATCACATGAAATTTGCTGGTGGCACCCGGACAACATACACTCTTCTCTATCTTTTCACAGACTCACTAGTAGCAGCAACAGAACATGATGGATCTGGCACTTCTGCTGAAAATGACACTACGGACTTCAGAGACAAGCAGTTGTGTTTTGTTTTTACCATTCTCACTGACACTTTTGCTGGTTCTTCAGTCATTCTTGCATCAGCAGTACTTCAAAAGATGCATTAACACAGGCTGCCAGACAAGCTCAAAACCTTTTTGTTTGGTTGGTTATTTTGAAACTTCAATTTCCGTTAGCATTTACATGATGAAGTTTGAATTTAGAAGTAGAAAAAGTGCTATGCAGTCTGACCAAAGGAACCAAAGACGATACGTAGTGTCCAAAGAGACAATCTGACAACTACAATTGACAAAGCGGCCTTCACTGATGGGCAAACCCAACCTCCACTCAACATTCATTCACCATGTGAGACAAATGAAATACTCTTTATCAATGCTATAATTCAGCATCCCTAAAATCTTTGGCTGAAAAGCACTGCAGATATGCAAAGTATTATAATGTCATGAAAAACTGCATACTAGGCTTAATATTAAGTTACTATTTTCTTTAGTTATGAAATGTATCAGTATCGCTTTAGCAAAGGCTACATCAACATTTCTTTTCTGGAATTTATAACTCAGCTTTATAATCTTATTTCAGGTTGAAATTTAAGAGATTATTTCATTGGTGCTGAAATAAATGGGTTAAACCAATCTGTAATACAAAAGCACAAAGAATTGTTACACACGAAATATCCCTGGGTAAAGCTGTAATGATTAAATTACAATAGATCCGATACTGGCATTCTGAACTAAAATGTCCTCATTACAAGTATTCATTTAAAATCCATGAAACTGCCTTAATGTAGCAATCCAAAGCATGCAAGCTCTTCTTTCCCTGTGGAACTGGATAAACAAATTCACTCTTGATAGTACTGTGAAGTTCAGTGAAGAAACTTAGTATTAGTGGTCCACATAAACCCCTATAGACGAATACTAATGGAAATCTTGTATAACCATTTTTGATTGGAGAGTGATAATCTAAGGAACAAATCATGGGAGAAGAACTTCATGATGATCCAAGATTGAGGTTGAAATGAGGCAAGAAGTAGGGAAAAAGAGGCAATTAAAGGGGAAAAACAGAACGAACTGCCCTGCCATTCTAGAACTAGTTTCTCCAAGTCAGTATAAAAACACGTTGGCCAGGCACCTATGAAACTTTCCCCGTAATATATTGTAGTTGTTTTTCAGAGCTTTTATATTGGGAGATACAGTGGGTTGCCAAATACTCAAGTTTCTAACCAATGCCACCACAGAAAGTGAAAGAAAACAGAAAACAAAACAAACAAAAATGATAAATACAAAGGAACAAATTCATTCCAGGTTTACCTTTTCCTTCAAGACAGCTACCCCCAGGATGACTTTATAACACATTCCCTACCAACATTAACAAAAGCAATTTGTACATCGAGAGACTAGGCCCTTTAGTTCACTTGTCTGATTTGGTTACAGCAAAAGAGAAAAAGAATTACCATTTTGTTTAGACACTGATTTTACTTAAAATTCATATGGCCACCATCTCTTACAAAAGGAAACACTGTTACTTACTGCATATTGTACTATATCTCTGATAAATAAAAAAATACAACAAAACCTATAAAATACAACTAGAAAACACACCACAAGGGGGCACAGTTGAGCTGTATGTCCTCACTGTACAAAATGAAACCATTTAATTTGTTCTCACATAACTATGCAATGGCATCCTTAGGTCAGGGCTAAACAGCAAAACTATTTCCTCTAATTCTCATTCTTATTCTGATTCTCCAGTATTTTTAATATACTTGGAGATTTCTGAAATGGTTTACAATATAATTGCAGTGTATGAGAAGTGGAAAAAAATCATCTCTCTTTCATTACAAGAAAATGAATAAATATAGCATAACTATTCCTTACCAGTATACGAGAAAAGCTTTAATTCACAGAGTGGTACTTACTAGAGTCTAACACCTGACTCTAACAAAAATGAAAACCATAAAAGGTGACACAGTATACTATGCAATGCTGCAACAAAACTGTGTAGAAAACAATGTTGTGACCTTGAAGTCTAGAGAGGACTTTACTTAAACAAGAATTTGCAGCAATTCAAACAAACGAACAGTCATTTTGCCTGGACAGATGGGAGCCAAATTATAAAGACAAGTTATTTCATTACCTCCTAGTGTCACATTGCCATGAAGAAACCGTCCTTGATAAATAAGCCGCAGAATATTTGGACTGCTGACCTGTTCTTCTTCCCAATCTGAAAAAGAAGGAAGAGGGCTTTGTTAAAAACATTACAGTATACCTGTAGTCTCTATTTCTCATCCACCTGGGCTGGAAAAGAGAAAAACAGGTCTCTTCTAGATCAGTTCAAATGGAACAGTGCAGCCTGCTGGTTAGTGCAGAGGATTTGAAGTTAAGATTCCTAAATTCTATTTCTAACTTCAACCGTCAAACTTGGGCACTAACTATTGTGTGCACCTTACTTTACCTCTGCAAGTGAGAATAAATACTATAAAATATTTTATAGTTGGTCCATGAAGCTTGATTAATAGTTATCAGTTCCTGTGCAAACTGTTTTTAAATGGATTATGATGACGAAGACACTTCCTGTTCCCATTCAGACTCAATGCATCTGGCTCACTTGGTTCCATTTTGCTTCAATTGCAGAGGATTCTCAATCTCCCTGCCTCCAACGTTCACATTGGCTGAATTCAGCTTCAGTCCAGCACTGATAAGCAGCCACATATATAATAAGAACATCTGCTCGCTGATTTAAAATGATTCTCAAATCAGAGAACTGAAGTGCTTTTCTCTGTGGCAGTGATGAATAAGGATTAGATTTAGCTAGTTGAATCGGTATATCCCCGAAATTCCTGGACAAGTTGAATGGTAAACTGACCATAATAGAAGTGACATATTGATATATTTTAGGAAATTTCTCATAGCTCAGTATGTACAGGTTTATATATGGCAAATTAGCTGTATGAAGCATGCATTTTCTGCTCTGCTCCATTTATTGCAATGTTTATATACCAAACATGAATATTCAAGAAGGGATAGCAGAAGCCAGTCTGTATGCTCAGAATACAAAATGGACATCCAGATAATAGGGGCAGACTCATTGCAGGGAAAGAAACTGAAATGGAGTGCCAGGGGAATAGTATTTAAAACACTACAGAAAATGTATGACCAGCATCTGGTAGGAAAAACTGCAGGAAGAGAAAAGTGAAAAGGAGCTATTATAATGGATACCTCTTCAGTTTCGGAGGCACCAAGCACAATGCACATGATTAGAGGGGTAGAAGGTACTACCTAGTAAGGGCGGATAGAAACAAGTGTATAGAAGTGGCTATATTTACTAGGTGTCTTAGGGTATGTCTACACTAGTAATTTAGGTTGACTTAAGGATCCTTAAGTTACTCCTGACTTTCATTAAGTCGACTTAAGAAATTCCTTAAGTCGACTTAATGAAAGCTTAAGTCGACCTAATAAAAACTGCCCCTTAGGTCGACGTAAGCCTTAAGTCGACTCTTAAGTCGACTTAAGGACAGTTAGGTCGACTTAACAAAGTGGACATAACTTTTTCTGGTGTAGACATAGCCTCAGAGTGTTTAATTTAAAAGACACAATAAAACTAAACAACTGAAACCATCTGAAATTCAAATGTTTCCATTTGCTATCTGTTTCAACTCTAATGCAGGTCAATGAAGGGTCAATGATATGCTGTAAATAGAGTGGCCAAAATGAAAGGTTACAATTATCTTGATTATTAATATCAGTTATTTATCTATCTGATGAAATTTCCTCTATAATTTTCTGCATTAAGACTTAACTTCTCTGTCTCCCATATGGACTGCAGTAGTGAAGTTTAGCCATTCTGTAGAATTAGAAAGATGCAATAATACGAAGACCAAAAGATGAAAAGTGGCACTTTGGTATAAGTAATTCCTGATGGCTGATCCACTGTTTCACGTTGTTAATCTTTGCTCCTTGGCAGAGAGTCAAGAATTCTTCCCCTTAAACAATTACTTTGGATATTAAGTTTTCATAATGAAAACACTTCTCCGCTAGCTGAGCCAACGATGAAAAATTCAACTGAAAAGTGTCAAAACACTTATCCGACGATCATCCTAAAATAAAATGTAATTATTCCAATAACTATACCCAGTGAAAACGAGAGTCCTGTGGCACCTTATAGACTAACAGATTTCTTTGGGCATAAGCTTTCGTGGGCTATAACCCACTTCATCAGATGCATCTGACGAAGTGGGTTATAGCCCATGAAAGCTTATGCCCGAAGAAATCTGTTAGTCTATAAGGTGCCACAGGACTCTCGTTGTTTTTGCTGTACAGAGACTAAAACGGCTACCCCTCTGGTAATTTATACCCAGAGAATAAAGTAATTTTAGAAAAGAGGGAATAAAAAATGGTTACTAACCTTCTGTAACTGTTTTCTTTTGAGATGTGTTGCTCATGTCCATTCCAAGTAGCTGTGTGAGCACTGCATGCACAGTTGCCAGAAGACTTTTCACCTACTAGTATCTGTAGGGTCAGCTCTGGTGCTTCCTGAAAGTCCTGTCCTCACAACACCATATTCAGTTCCTTCTCGCCTGCTGACTCCAACAGAGAGGTAGGCTGGTGTGTCTTGGAATGGACATGAAAAACATCTCAAAGAACAGCAGTTACCGATGGTTTGTAACCATTTTTCTTCTTCAAGTGCTTGCTCATGTTGATTGCAAATAGGTGACTTCCAATATGTTCCACTGGAGGAGTGGTAGGTCTTCAAAGTCCCTCGGATTGTAGCACTACTCTGCCAAAACAACAGCATCTCTGGTGTGCTGTGTAACAGAGTAGTGTGGCACAAAGGTGTGAACAGAAGACCAAGCTGCTCTACAAATGTCCTGGCTAGAGATTTGGGCCAGGAAAGTTGTCAAAGATGCCGCTGCATCTTGTTGAATGAGCTGTCAAGGCAGGGGCAGGCATTCTTGCCACGTTTTAATACATCCAGATACATGATATGATACATGAAGTAATTTTTTGAAAAGAGAGACCTTTCAGCCTATCTACTATTGCTAGAAAGATCTGTGTTGTTTTCCTGAATGGTTCTGCCCTCTCAATATAGAAGGCCACAACCTACTTGACATCCAGAAAATGCAGTCTGCACTCCTGACTGTTGGCATGTGGTTTCGGATAGAAGACCGGGAGGAGTATTTCCTGGTTTGTATTGAATTGGGAAACCACTTTCTGAAGAAAGACTGGGTGAGGGTAAAGTTGAAACCTGTCCTGGAAGAAAGGTGCGTAAGGAGTCTCCAACATGAGAGCCTTGATTTCAGACACCCTCCTAGCCAAAGTTATGGCCACCAGAAAAGCTACCTTCCAGATACACAGAGGAATGAACACGTTGCTAGGGGCTCAAGTGGCGGTGCCATCAGCCTTGACAGAATGAGGTTAAGGTCCCATTGAGTAATCAGCTCCTGCATGTGACCAGTCTAGGCCCTTAAGGAAATGCCCAACCATGGGGTTAATGAAGATTGAATAGCTTGCAACCCATGGGTGAAAAGCCTAGATGGAGGCCAGGTGGACCTTAATTGATGACACTGAGACACCCTGTTGCTTCAGATGTAGCAAACAGTCCAAGATAGAGGGTAGTGAAGATAGCACGGGATGCCCTTCTGAGCACTGAATTGAAAATCTCTTCCACTTAACTAGGAAAGATTTTCTGCTGCCGAAGAGGACGCCTCTAACTGATTCCAACTGATACTAGTTCCAGAGGGTTGAACCATGGAGCTTCCATGCCACAAGGTGAAAAGACTTGAGGTTGCGCCAAAGGCTGCAGTAGTCCTGGGTGATCCAGTCTGGAACTAAAGGCAGAGGGCTCAGGGCAGAGTGATCGGGGCTTCCACCGAGAGGAAGAGAAGCATGGTGTATAAGTATTGATATAGCCATACTGGGGCTATCAGAATAATGGATGATTCCTGATCTTCCGTAGAACCTTGTGAATGACCAGGGCAAGTAGGAATGAGCAGAACAACTGACATGGCCACGGTATGAGAAACACATCTGCAATTGATCCCGGACTGTGACTCTGGAAGGGGTAGAACTGTAGGCACTTCTAATTGAGCCTTGTTTGGAACAAGTCTATGCAGGGACTTCCCACCACTGAAAGATGTTGCTCAACAAGTCCGGGCACATAGACCATTCATGAGTGTGAAAGGATCATCTGACTCTGTCTGCCAACTTAATTCTGAGCTCTGGGAAGGTAGGATGCTCCCAAGTGTATCAAGTGAGCGATGCAAAAGTCCCATAATCTGAAGGCTTCCTGGTACAGGGGAGAGAAGAGTGCACCACCTTGTCTGTTTATACAAAACATTGCTGTTATTTTGTCTGTCATGACCAATACATAATCGTCTTCCAGATAGACATAGATGGCCTGGCAAACCAGGCATGTGATGCTGTCCAGATTTAGGGAACCATTTATGATACAATTTCATATTAATATTTCATAACTGCAATAATCCATAGGAACCATGCCAGGTTTGGTACCAATAGAAAGGTTGTAATTTGCTGGGAAAAATTATATGGTTTATGTGTAGGAATTGCAGCGGTATTAGAAGTTAGGAATATGTTTGTTATATCTGTATTTCAACCTGTGTGATTCTGGGAAACTCCCCAGACTGGATATCTACAGCCATTGTTTCCTTAATGGCCTATTAAGGAAGCTCCCAGGTACAATGGGTCCAGGAAGAAAACTGTTGAGCCACTAGGACTTGCCCATGTGACTCTACTCCATTTTGATTGGAAAGAACTCCACACAGCATGGAGAAGGCCAGAGGTGATAAAAGGCAGCAGCCCCAACTCCATCTTGTCCTCAGTTAGTCTTCAGCCAATACCCATCACCCTCCTCTGGATCTATTCCTCTGCGATGAACAAAGGACTGAGACCTACCGACAAGCTGTGTATCTACCAGAGGAACAAGCTTGCAAACTGCTTTACATGGACTCTAAATCATTTGTATGTATGTGATTCACTTTGACCCTTTAACATCTCATATTTTGTTTCTTTTCATATTAAACCTATAGGTGTAGTTACTAAAGGATTGGCTATCAGTGTGGTATTTTGGGTAAGATCCAAACCTGTATTGTTCTGTGTAATGTGGCTGGCTCTTTGGGGGCAAGAGAACCTATTTCTTTAAGAGACTGTGTGGCTATATGGGAGCCAGAGGAGCTGGAGTGCAATAAAGGGGGGCTGTTTCTATTTTGTTATGTTTCTTGATAACCGGCGTGGGGAATCAGAAACATGGTGTGTTGCTGATTGGGCATCTGGTTTAAGTACCACCCGTCAGTGTTTTTTGGGAGAGTTTGGCTCTCAGTTTTGCAGTTTGCCCTGATTTTTGCATGTTCAGGAGGTTACCCGAGGAGGCCCTGGTCACAAAGCATACTGCTGTCAGTTCTCTTAGGTTGACGTGGCGTAACAGTTCTGCGTAAGACCAAAGACCTTGTGTCCTGAGCTCCCTGGCACAGTGAGCGGTCACTTGCAGAGAGATACTCACATGGACATCATGTGCAGATTGAGCCACCAATGTAGGGTCTCAATCACTTAGGAGGGAAGTGAGACTACTCTTTCCTATGTGGTCTCGAGCCAGATGTGTACACTGGAGGTTAACCAAGCCTGAAACGGCCTGAGATATAATCTCGTATGCTGAGCTACATATGTGCATGCTGCCATGTGTCCCAAGAGCTTCAGGCAATTTCAAGTCATGGTGGTGGGGTAATGTTTTAAGTCCTCTATGATGTCACATAGGGACAGGAAATGAGATTCTGGAAGGATGCCCTGGCCTGAATAGAGACTAACACCTCCCCAATATATTCTGTTCTCTGAGTGGACATGGGAGTGGACATCTGCTTGTTGACCAAGAGCCCCAGATTGTTGAATGTTGATCTTATCAGGTTCACATTTGCTTCCACCTGTGCATCCCTTGACTAGTCAGTCACCAAGGTGGGGATAGATTTGTACCTGCTTCTTCCAAACCCTTGGTGAATATGCAAGGGGCTGCAGATAGGTTGAAAGGTAGGACCAAGTCCGATTGACATGGGAAGATTGCCACATAGAAATAAGTGTCCTTCAAGTCACGGGCAGCATACCAATCCTTCAGACACAGACAGGGAATAATGAAGGTCAAAAAGACCACGCAGAATCTCAGCTTCTTCATGAATTTGTTGAGGTTTCCAAGTCAAGGATGGGCCTGAGCCCACTTCTGGTTTAGGGATTAGGAAATATCAAGAATAAAATCCCTTGCCCCTTAGCTCTTGAGGAACCTTCTCCACAGCTCCTATTCTTATGAGAGCTTGCACCTTTTGTAATAAAAGTTGCTCATGAGAGGGGTCGCTCAAAAGGGAAGGGGAGGATGACAGGGAGGGAGGGAAAAAAATTAGAGTGAGTAACCTAGTTTCACAGTACATAGTACCCAGTGGTCGGATGTGATCTGTTTCCACACATGTTCGAAATGGGATAGATGGTCTGAAAATAAAAAGGATGGTGGATCCAAGCCATTCATTGGTGCCCCATCCTCAGGGGCACCTTCACAAGTTTTGTTTGGGACCGAAAAATTGTCTTGCGGGTCCAGGACCTTGACTGGAGCGAAGGGGGTCTCCTCCTGTGATTCCTGCCCCTCTTTTGATTATAGTCCTACCTCTGTTGATTTTGACAAAATCAAGGCAGGAACTGAGGTTGGAAGTGCCCTCTTTGAGGCGCTAAAGTGTGAAAGCCCAGGGATTTCAAGGTAGTCAGAGATAACTTAATGCTGCAAAGTCTGGAATCTGACTGTTCAGAGGACAGACCTGGTCCCTCAAAGGGAAGGTCTTGACTAGTTTGTTGGACCTCATAAAGAAGGACTAAGGCTTGTAGCCAGGAACTTCTTAACATTGTTATGCTGGATGAGATGGTATAAGTTGTCCTGTTTGCCACATTGAGTGGTGCCTGGAGTGAGGCTTTTGCCACAGTCTTACCTACATCTACTAGGGTTGTGAATTCCAACTTGAAGTATGGTGGTATTAACTCTGCAAACTTGGACATAGACCCCCAAGAGTTAAAAGTTTATCTGCTTAGGCTCGCTTGCTGCTTTACAATGCCGATTTGGAGTCCCCGAGGAAAGCACACCTTTCTATCCAAAAAGGTTGAACTTCTAAGTGTCTTTGGTCTTCAGCATAAGGCCCTGCTGTCCCTACCCCTCACGCTCATTAGCTGACACCATTACAAGTGATGCTGGAGAAGGATGAGTGTAAAGGTACTCACGGCCCTTGGACGACACAAAGTATTTGCTCTCCACCCTCCTTGCTGTGGGAGGCAAAGAAGCTGGATTTTGCCATAGTGACCTCGTAGTGTTGCATATGGTCTTTATTAATGGCAAAGCAACTCTGGAGGGACCCAATGGGGCTGAAATGTCAACAATGGGATCTGCACTCTCCAAGACCTTCTTTATTTGGAGACCCACATTCTGTGCCATCCTGAGCAATAGCTCCTAGTGAGCCCTGTTGCTGTCCAGGGACGAAGAAGCTCCGACAGGCACCATGGGTTTGTTTAGTCTGGAAAAGAGGAGACAGAGCCCTAGTCTACACTTTTGGTGGCAGTCGACAGGAGATACGCAAGGTATGTAAAATACCTTGCGTATCTCCCGCCGACTTCTTAACTACTCCCTACACATACCACTAAGCCGACCGGATATGGCATCCGGTCAGCGTAGTGTAACTTCAGTTACAGAGCTGGAGTTACAGCTCTGGTTCCATGTTTGACTGAGTGTGTCTTAACGGACTGCTCAGTCGAACACAGAAGAGTGCACTGATGGCTACGACTCTGCCACCATCAGTACAGACATAGCCTAAGATGGGACAGTTTCAAGTACCTAAAAAGTTGTCATGAGGAGAAGGGGAAAAAATTGTTCTCCTTAACTGCCAATGATAGGACAAGAAGCAATGGGCTTAAATTACAGTAAGGGAGGTTTAGGTTGGACACTAGGAAAACATTTCTAACCATCATGTCAGAGTGATTAACCACTGGAATAAGTTGCCCAGGCAGGTTGTGGAATCTCCATCATTGGAAGTTTTTAAGAGCAGGCTAGACAAGCACCTGTCAGGGATGGTTTAAGAGTGTACTCGGTCCTGCCGTGAGTGCAGTGGACTGAACTCAATGACCTCTCATGGTTCCTTCCAGATTCTATGATTCTATACGCTGTTCTTGCTCTTCGGCACCCAAGGGGTCCTGCGATACTGGTTCTTTGTCCTTGGTGCCAGGGTGAAGATTCTGTTCAGTGTCAGTTTGAATGCCAGAGTCAGTGCAGCACCTGGTGACATGGAGTATTTTGCCTGAGTTGGTGGGGTTCTCAGAAACAAATGAGTGACCATCTGGAGTGTGACCTCTATGCCTGGCGGAATGCTTACTGGGTCCAGAATAGCCAGTGGGCCAGCACCTGCCACTGGGGAGGCCAAGGCATGGAGTGGGGTTGTGCCGCCTTAACCATCTAGTGCTGTCTGAACGGTGCTGGCTCTTTCTTGAGCTGTAGGACTTTGCCTCAGAGTTGGATTACTGTTCAATTCTAAGTGACCAGAGAGCTGTGGTGCCAGACAGTGCCAGGAAATGCGATCGCAGCATCACAGATGGCTTGCCTCCAGACAGCATTGGGAGCTTTTTTTAAACTGGTAGACTGGGACCCCAGTCTCAATCCCACCTAGGAGGGGATGTCTGTGTAATGCTGTCTATGAGCTCTCTCGCCACCTCAAGAGTCTCCAGCATGGAGTGGAATTGCAACTCCTCCTCACGACTCTCCCTGGGTCGAGAGTCCAAGGGCACTGGATTCTGTGGACCTCTCAGAGGAGCCAGAGTTGACAGTACCTTGCCTGAGGGTCCAGGAATGGAGCAGTCCGACATGGGTCACACTCAATTCAAGCCTTTACACCTACAAGTTTTTGGTATTGGTGAGCATCCCGTCTGTCTTTTTTTGCTTTTTATGCAGGATTGGGGATTGAGAAAGGTGCCCTGTCTCTCTTTGTAAAGCATCCCTTGATGCTGGTGATGCATACTGGTGCCAAGCGTCTCTATGCACAGAGACCTTCCTCTACACTGAATATCTTACTGGAGCTGATGCACTGCACACAGAAGCCAAAGTGCTGGATCTTGGCTCCGCTGGACTTTGCTCCAGGGATCAGAGATCCATTAGGATAAATTTAAGTTTCTGTCTTGTTAGCTTTTTGGTTCTGGGACGGAAACTCCTGCAGGTCTTGCAGCAATCCCTCTGATGGGTCTCTCCCAAGCACTTGGGACAGGTTGACTGCAGTTTATTTATTGGCATAGATTTCTTATAGGCCCTGCATGGCTTAAAGCCAGGGGATTGAGGCATTTCCTGGCCCGGGGACAAAAGACCCAATAAGCAGGATCCTAACTAATCTAACTATACTAATCTATGAACTATCAATAGTAACACTATATCTTAACTATTTACAGGTATTTATGAAAAAGGCCACTGGGGAAGACCTTGTTAAGCAAGAGAAGAGTGATGTTCCAGTGACCACCATGGGCAGTAAGAAGGAAATGAAGAGGGAGTCAAATAGGGCATATATACAGCACCAGGAGGATGCAACTCCAGGGGGCACCAGAGCCGACCCTACAGATTACTGGAGAAAACCTTCCAGTGACTGTGCATGTGGCGTATGCCCACCTACTTGGAACTGACATGAGCAAGCCCTCGAAGAAGAAAGAGGAAACTGTTGTAGGTGGAACATCAACTATCTGTATGAGCAAATGAATTAAATTGAATTGTCTCACTGGGAGTAAGGAAGTTTTTAGATCAAGCAGAGTATTCCAATTTATACACGAGGGGAAGGGAAGAGCAGAAAGATGGCTTATGCATGTTATTTTATGACCCTTTAAAAAAAATCACTAAACAGAGTCAGCTGACAGAACACTATGCAACTTTCAGATATAGGGAAAATTCTGCTCTCAGCTGCAGTGACATAAGCCTAGAATGTCTCCATCAAATTCAGTGAAGTTAATTTCAATCTTTACTGTAGTACATAAGAGCAAAATTTTGCCCTTATCTCAGAAAGACTACATTGTAAAGCAGATTAATCCCTACATATCTTATGGACAAACCAAACACACATATATAACAACTCTGAGGAACAGATTCAACTTAGTTCATTCACTCTTTAAAAAGTTTTACTGTGTGATTCTAGGTCAGTTATAATCAAATCTTCCAACAAAGATAGTTTTCAAATTGTAAAGAACATGATTATTCACATATGCTCATTGCTTGGGAAGGCTTAATCAAGTCAATAATTAATTTCAGAGCTGCCTCAATTTTAAATAATTCCAGTTTCTGCCTCTGAGAATTAACCTATCTAACACAGGAAATGTGATTTAAAGAGATGGGGAAAGCGAGATCACAATTTCAGTGACAAATCTAGACACTGTACTTTCTCCTACAATATAAATAAGGACATTAGTAGCTCTCTGTTCTCTCAACGTTTACATACACATACCATATCAGTAATCACATTCAACCTATGACATTTCTTTTGTACATGTTGCATACCATGATCACACATTAACTTTAGCTGTTGTTCCTTAGGAAATATGGAACAGCTTTTTTCCTATTAAAATATTAATTTTTCTTTATTCTTTGTTATTGGTACAATGTGCAAATCTCATTTTTAATTACTGCTGCACAAGTCTGAAGTAGTCAATTTTATTATTACTAATTAGATGCACTGATACGTTAAGGTAAGTGTTATAAAATATAAATCCCTGGTCCTGCATTACATAGTGCCTGTTGTATTCCTTAATAGCTAGGCAGGGTGTTGATCTGAAACTGAAATGTAATATACCCAGGAATAGATTAAAAGGACACAACTCTGGGTTTGGCCATTATTAATTCACCAAAAAAACCCTCCAAAAGTACATTTGATCCTCTGATTTGTATTCTAGAAATGCACTACAAAAATAGACAATAGATATTGAACTGTCATACCAAACAGACCATTGGTCCAGCTAGATTGGTATAAAAAGTCTCCAACAGTTATATGTTTATATCTAATGCTTTAGAAGAACATAAACCTCCTCCATCGTGCATTTTGTCAATTGTGTAAAGTAAAGCAGAAATATTCCTTCCTCATCTTCAGAGGAGACCAGTTTAGGGCCTAAAGCATGCATTATTAATACTCTGATGGCTATGGATAGTATACACGTGCAGTAACATTCTAATTCTCTTGAAACACTACCTTAATGGCTCCCAAGGATTTCCTATATAGAGGATGTCTAACTAGTTTCTTTCATCAAATTTAATGTCATTTCTCAGTTTTGGCTAGTGTCCCATTGGATTGTAGTTACAGAGGACCTAGGGCTGCCTGATCAGTTTTTGGTGACCCATTCATTATTTTGCTTACTTATACATACACTCCACCCCAGTTTACACTTCCACTTTCCAAAATAAATACTTTCAAATAATATAAAATATTTTCAGATGTAAATAATGTCTCCAGCTTCTCGTTACCTTAAAAGATATTTGTAAGAGGCATTAATTATTGCCTTTTTCCAGATGTAACTTATTTTTGTAGGTTCTGTCTGAGGTTAAGTAATCAAAAACACTAACAATATTGGAGGCTCAATTTTGCTCTTTCATTCATATAAAAAGACCCATTTTCCATTACTCATCTTTAGTATGAGTAACACTCAACAGGTTCAACCTACAGTTATTAGATTTGTACCAAATCTGCCTAGAAAAAAACATGAAGATGAGAAAAACGAAGTACATAGGTCACAATGAACATGAAAAGTAGCCTCAGAAGGAAGCTGTGTAATGGGACATATGTCAACATCTCAAATTTTGTACCACTGAAAACAGAAGAGAAAGAAAAATAAAATGAAAATATATTTATATAAACTTAAATTTGAATATCAAGAATGATACAATTATTAACATTTTAGTTTTAATTACAAAAGAATTAATAGTTTTAAATGGACACTATGCAGCTAAAGGACACATAAGAACCACTTACCCATAGGCCAGTTGTCATACACATGTTTTGCAATATCTGCAGCAGAATCATTTGGTGAAAACAAGAATTCTTTCGTTTTCCCACTTACCAAGATGAGGCGCAAATTTATCTGTAAAGAAAATGGAAAATTAGGAAGATTTGCTAAAAATAAAAACAAATATACTCTTTAATCAAAAGATTTTTTAAATTGCTTAAGTTATTCACTGGTTCTAGCAACTAATTAGTTCAAACTATTCTGGAAAAAACACAACATATTTAAACAGAAAATATTAAATATAGACAACTGTACTTCAAGTACCTTTGCAACAACCAGAAAGGTTAGATAGGAGGGAGTTTTCCCATAGGTAGTTAAAAAGATGACAGTTTTACTATTTGATCACAATATATGCAAAAGCCTTTCATCAAATACAATTTTTCAAGGAACAAACAAGTTCAATAAAAACATTGCTAAATGCTAAGAATTCATCTTCTCTTGACCTCTGACTTGTCTGAAGAGAGAAAAATAAGAATAATGCTTGCTTCCTTAACATATTTAAATTAAAGATATGAAATTATGTTTCTAAAAATTAAACCCTCGACTGGAAGTATCAAATGTGCAGCCTACACTTGGGAAGCGAGCCCAGCCGGTATTAGCAGGGGGCTCAGCCGGCCCTTGGGCCGACCAGAAGCCGCACAGTGCATGGGACTCGTACCCTACCCCCTGGCTAGCTGGTCAGCCCCAGGGGGCGAGGAAGGCCATCGGTGGCGCGTGTTGCTGTACTGTGCAGCCGGCCAACCAGCCTCCAGCACGGTCCTCCGAAGTGCCCTGGGA
>ML685874.1:7832571-7848846 GCA_007922175.1 Pelusios castaneus | reverse complement strand
TTTTTTTTTTCAATGGAAATTTTCTCCACTCTGGCATCTAACGAAGTGGGACTTAGCCCACGAAAGCTCATGCGATAAATAAATTTGTTAGCCTTTAAAAATGCCACAAGACTCCTTTTCGTTTTAGTGGTTTGTATGTGTCCCTTTAAGTGAAAATAATTATGAAGTTTTTGTATAGGTAAGGCAGGCTCAACACATATTAGTGAAAGCTGGAGAGGCAAGTGAGGGGAGAGAAGTAAAACCCAAATAAAGGGATACCTTTTCCTTTGGGGGAAAAAAGTCCAACCTTGCTGGTAAATGTAAACATTTAACTCAAAGTACAGCTATGCTATAACTGGCTGTTTCTATGGATACAAGGTCTAGCTATAGTCCTCAGTGACACACATCCACTCTGACTCCCACTCAAATACCATAAAAGCAAAGGCATATTTTACAAGATAATCCTGGGCCTTATAAAAAGATAACACATTATTTTCTGATTGGGGACAGCTGGGAAATAGTAAGCTTCAATGAAACAAATAGGAATACTGTTGTAGATAATGAGCCAATATTAAGCATAATGGGTCCAACTATAGTTTATAAGAAAAGCCCTGTTGAACCCAGACAGTAAAGACCCTCAGAACAGGGACTGTCTTTTTACTACGTCTGCATGGTGCCTAGCACAAAGGAACCCCATAACACCACAATAATGCAAAACGTAGATAACTTGTGCATGTTAACAAGTTCCAAAGGGGTAGCTGTGTGAGTCTAGTTCAACAAAACAAGGAGTCCTGTGACACTTTTAAACACTAATAAATTTATTTATCACATGAGCTTTCTTGGGAGAAAATCCCACTTAATCAGATGCACTGAAGATGGGGAACTTACAGAATGTGAATTTATCAGCTGCAGCCCTCTGCCCAACTTAGTAAGAATTTTCTTGATTTTTTTCCAAAACTTTTTGTATCAATCAATCCACATATAGAATTTTTTTAAAAAATGTTACAGAAACAGTTGTCGGTGCCATTAGATAGTTGTCATGTAAAGTGCCAAAGGGGTAGCCATGTTAGTCTAGTCCAGCAAAACAGGGAGTTCTGTGGCACTTTTAAAGACTAACAAATTTAGTTAACGCATGAGCTTCTGTGGGAGAAAATTCCACTTTGTCAGACACTTGAAGTGTCTGCAGGGACCTGGACCCAACATGGCTAAAACAACACTGCATGCAAAAAATTCCTTATCATTCAATTCCTGTTCTCTTCCTCCTCATTTTTTAGTTTAGGTCATCTTTGGGACTGAGAATGTACCTTTGCTTGTTTTGTGAAAAATCTAGAACAGTTTGACCAAAATTAAAAATAAATATTATTGGTCTAGTTAATCAAAAGATTCAGAACCACTTGGACAATGCAGAAGCTCCACAGGAAGCAAACTTATTCCAGGTCACATGGATTCAAATCAATTATGTTTACCTGCTGTCATCTGCCTGGCTACTCAGCTCCTGCTAATTCAATTTACAATTCGAACTATCGCCCCCTGTACAGCTATTGTACGTGGCTGAGTAGCCCACTGGAACTCTTCTAGTTGTATTTTTAAAAAAAAAGAAAAGAAAGAAATAGAAGCTCCATAATACTATTAAATTAACCCTATTGCCCCATTCCCCTCCAAAATCCCAAATTCCTCATGTCACACACACATCATTCCTATAACGTTTGCTTCTCCAGACACCCTCCTGAAAAGAAGCATCTTGCCCTGAATGTTAGACCAAATGAAAGGAATAGTAACTATCAAGTCCTATGGAAAATGAATGTATTCTCCCCACAAAGCCATCTTTAAAGAGCATGCAACCATGTGGAGAGGATCTTCAAAGAGTAGAATAGGAAGAGCCAAAATGATCCATGCCAACAGCAGTGTGGAGAGGGGTGTGTGTGTGAGAGCACACGTCTCTATGAAAAGACATGAATAAAGAAAATGGAAATAATTAAAGACATATTTATGGCTAGCAAGTTTTATTTTATGGCTAATCTGCAGAAGAGAAGAATGTGGGGGGATTTGATAGCAGTATTTAAATACCTGAAAGGGAATCCCAGGGAGGATGGAGTTAGGCTGTTCTCAGTGGTAGGAGATGACAGAACTAGGAGCAATGGTCTCAAGTTACAGTGAGGGACGTTTAGGTTGGATATTATGAAAACTTTGTTCATTAGGAGGGTGGTGAAATACCGGGTTAGCTAGGGAGGTGATGGAATCTCCATCCTTAGAGGTTTTTAAGGTGTGGCTTGACAAACCTCTGGCAGAGATGATTTAGTTGGGGTCGGTTCTGCTTTGACTGTGGGTTGGACTAGATGACTTCCTGAGCCCCTTTCCAACCCTAACTTTCCTTCTATGATTCCATGATTTTTATCCATGTACCTACATATTTTCAGGCATGATCCTTTTAGGGAGAGAAAGACGCTACTAGTACACTAGGGAGAGCATACAGAAAGGTTCTTCGGTGCCCTGGGAAAAGGTGGGAGCGAAACAACGAAGTTTGGATTTGCCCCTCTGGAGCAAGTCTGGATTTCCTGATGAGAGATGGAAGGAGAAGCAGCAGAGACAGAACCCTGAAGATTGGGGAAGCATGTGCAGGGGAGAGGGCCTTGGAGACATCAGGAATTCTACTGCCACAATCAAGAAGTCAGTGAGACTACAGGCAAAGATGAACACAAGCTTTCAAATGTAAATGCAGGTGCAGTTAAAATTAAGGGCAAAATTCTACTAACTTCAATGGGACCAAAATTTGGCTCTTCAACAGAAAATCATACAGAAGTATGGCACTAAAACACACAGTTTGAAAATGAACATTTCCGATCTGTGTTATTAACTAGTCATGTGATCTCATTTGATCCAATACACTAAAATTTCAGCACATTAAGACAGGTAATGCTCATCTAGTGACACTGTATTTACTGTGAATGCTAACTTCTCTAAACCACTTTAAGTATGTCAGTTGTGTAAAAACACTGCATGTGCCCAATGAGCTAAATAGGGAGCTAATGGATTAAAATGAATAAAAATGGTTTAAAAAACAACAATCAATATACACAAGAGCTCTGAGTTTTCTAAAATATACTTTGGCCACAGAACACCAAGCCCTAACCCAAAATATTACCCTGAGCCTAGGTTATTTTAGGGATGGAGCAGGATCATTGAGGAGCACTTCCATGTTAAAAGTTTTTTTCAAATTAAGATGATGTGTTACTATCAAAAGAAAAATAAAGACAGTTAAAGTATTTTAGAAGCTTCCTTGAAAGGTTTTAAGATCAAGACTAGGACTGGATGCTGGGAGGTAGAAGGGGAGTTTCTTCATCCTGACCAGCTTGTTTTTTAAAAGTAGTAATTATTTTGTTTGTTTTTTCCTGGCGATAGGAGTCCCCTAGTTCCATATCAAAGTATATAGACTAATGCAGTGGTTTTCAAACTTTTTTCTCATGAACCAGTTGAAAAAAATCATTTATGCCCATGACCCAAGAATTACATCTTTGAGCAATGCATTCCAGTCTTTCGGCAGTGGTAGCAGTGGGTACTGCGACCCAGTAACATACGGTCTATGACCCAGTACTGGGTACTGCCCAGTGGTTTGAAAGCCACTGGATTCATGTCCTGGAGACTCTCACACCAGCAACTGAAGGCTGGACAGCTCTCCTTCTAAAGTTCACTAAAATTGTTCCTTGTTTAGGCTCAAAGTAGTAGACTGTGACAAGAGAATGTCAACATGCTCCCCAACCCAGGATAGCAAGGGAAGGAAAAGGCCAGCCCATGCTGAAACCACATATGGCAATGCAGCCATTAATTCAGCTCAAATTTCTGTTTTATTCATGTTCTATTGTGAAGCACATCGCATTCATGATATGTTTTTAATGCTGTATTCAAAAGTGTTTCAAATAGAAATCTGTGCACCCTGAACAAGTACAATAATTGTATGGAGCTCGAATCAACAAAATCTGCCACTGAATTTAGACACTGCTTGAAAAATTCTAGGGAAAAAACCCCTGCTATGCTACAGAGTAAGAAGAGGTGAAGAATTACTGGGCTTTCATGTAGTGAGGTCATTGGTTATTCCTTAAACATATTACACAAAAGCTACTAGCCTGAAAATTATGTGGAAAATGGTAATCCAACAAAGGGCCCAGAGTCAGCATTCCTACAGAAATTTCACTTCTCTCCTCCAACTATGCCATTGTATGGTACAACTTGGGATTCTCACTAAGTTGTCCTAAAGTAATGGTGGTGAGGCTACCCACAGTCCTCTTTTGTTTCTCCAGCTTGGCTTGTATGCACCTGTTAAGTTTTTCTAGCCTTGACTGCAAGTATCAAGAAAAAAAAAAAAATGAAAAAAATCTGTACTTGCAGGTTTTTTAAGTGAGCAAAGAATTACACCTTGAAGCAGAGACAGATCTCAGTTCACTTGAGCAGAAGTACCATGAAATTAAATTTTTATCATCAGCAACTGATTCCTAGTTTCAGTGGACTTACTGTGTAGCGTGGCACAGCCAAAATTTTGCCATTTCACAGCACTATCTAAATCACTGAGCTGTGGTAAGTAAAAGCAAAAGACAGGACTGTAAGATGTTTATCTTTTCATGCAAAAGATAGTAGTAAAGTTTAACTGAAATGGCTCTCTAAATGTCTGTAGATCTGGTTTACTCTAGCGAAAGTAAGCAACTCAGACATGAATGAAAGCAAAATCCTCTCTTTCTAATTGGGTTCTTCCTAATATAACTCATAGCAAACATTTAATCACATGATAAGAGGATTAAGAATTGCAAGGTTACTTCCTACGTCCCTTATGGACCAACAGCATGATCTCTAGGCCATTGAATGTGCTTCTCAGAGCAGGACAATGGTCATTTCTTACCTTCAAAGATTTTCCACCTGAATGAGTGATCCTTAAAGCAAAACAAAAACATTTCTTATTTTTAAAGAAAATTGCATATTTGTTTTGTTCAAGCATCATGGGACAAATTGAAGGTTGATGCAGCCCCTTGGAAGTCAACTGTGTGACGTCAATGGAATTACATCACAGATGAAGTTTGATCTAGATACTTTATTCTATTATTCACAGTTGTATATTAATAAAGGCAAGTATAGCTTTTCTGGATTTTTGCTGTATCATGGCAGTCAAGTGCATGTATCCTACTACCCATCAGTAGGTTCACAAAAATTATGATCATGCTATTTCCCTTACAAAGGGAATTAGGTAGCCTGAACTAGCTACTTGTTACTAATGGGTAGATATCATTACTCCTATAAAATAACCTGCACTTTACCAATTGCTACCGAATAACCCTTTTGCAGCCCTAAGTTCCCAGTCCAGTATTTCATAACCCTGCATGTCCGTCTTAGTAAGTAAGTACCACAGTAGATGAGTACTTCTAGCAGAACTAAATCTGCACAGAAAGATGCCTTGTGAAGTCTAGTCATGGAGTCTATCGCTTTTCTCCCTTCCCTGACATGAGGTTCTGCACAGGAAAGAAACACTTTTAATATCTGACTCACATAAATACTCAGTTTTGGAAAGAGAAACAAGGTCCGCTGGAAAGACTTTTGGACATGGCATTTAATATTTTTCCTCTCCCTCCCTTCCTTTCCCCCACTTGACATCTACACCCAAAGCATACACTGAGTGCAGCAGACTATACCATAATGATGCTCCACAAGGCAAAAGTTTTAAATATTCTAATGGAAAAGTTTTCTTTTTCCTTCCAGAAAGCCTAGATAAAAATCTCACTATTAATTTTAAAATCCAGTTCATAACCAGTGGTCTTATGTAATAATGTTTTTGTCTGGGTTTTCTCAAAGATGAGGTACAAGTATTTTGGCAGAATGGTTCTCCTGTTGGCATTACATTTCTTCAGCAGATCCCTCACACTGATTGCAAAATAGGAAGACTTAATATTAACAAGTTTATCTTTCCATCCAACTCAACAATTCTCTTCTGATAAGCCACCTGATTTGCTTCACCAAAGAAGTGAGCCAGATCAGCTTCTATAAATTTGGCCAACTTGTGTAGTTCCTTGCATCTTAATTATGGTTTGTAAAGCACTCTGAAGTATTCTCTTTAGGAGATTCAACAGTAACCCAAAATAACTTTCATAAGCTCCTTACTATTCAGCAATGCATACTAATATACTTTCACTGTCTACAGCACAGCTGATTCTAGCATATAACAGACTCCATCTAAAGCATTTTTCCATCAAACCTGGCATATCATAATTTTAGTCCTGGAGTATTCAGATGCTGAAGCGCAGCAGATTAACTCTGTTGATTCTCATTGTCTTTCTCAGCTGCTCCAAATTAAGTGCCAGCAATGAGGATACTTGTTGTCAAACCCAAAAACTCTATTATCACTGGTTAGGTTTTGGCAGCTTTCTTGGTGTGGATGTGTTAGGATGGAAGACTAATGAATTATGAAACTCTGTTGCCAAGCAACACAGTTACATGGTCAGCAATCGCATGGCTGCCAAAGATTCAGTGGCACCATAAGAAAACCAGTGATGGATAGGTTGAACAACCAATCAGAGTCTCTCTAAGTACCTAGCTAGAGATCAATCTGGATCACAATTAATTTGCAAGGAAGCTACATCCATTTTGGACTTGCCCTGAAAGATGAATGAGTAAGTGATTAGGCTCAAATCATACTCAACAGCCCCAAGAACTTGTTTTCAACACTTATATTTAGTGTATTTGACACAAACACAGTTATACCATGATAGAACTGAAGTTTGAAAAGAAGGATGTTTTTGTGGATAAAGCATTGGAATGAGACTCACGAGACCTCTTTATTCAATTCCTAGTTCTGCCACAGAACCAGATGATGCCACTTCGTCAACCTGTCCTCAGTTTTCAACTAAAAAATAATCCTTCCCTCTGTTCCCTCCTATCTATTTAGACAGTAAGCTTTTTGATCAGAGTATGGTTTCTTGCTCTGCAGTTCTATAGTGACCACTAATATGGGGTCCTGATATCTAAAATCAGATGCATTAAAACGGAGTACTTCTGTAACATTTTAATGGATCTCATAATCTGTTTCACAGATTACTCACATTACTTTAAAATAAAGGCATTTATTTGAGCATGTTTTTAAAAAAGATCACTGAGTAAAGAGTTAATCAAGTTATGACTTACTATAACTAAAAAGAGCTTTTCCCTCAGTTACTAAACATTTGGTATAGGCCAGTTTAGGGGGTACCCAGACATTACCGTATACATCAAGGAAAAAATACTCCTTGCTAGGACTACTACTTTTAAATCTGAGATTTATGGAGGAATGTATAACTCAGTTGTGCCAGGTCATTTCTAGCAAGATGAATTTAATGAGAGACAAAAGATGGGTGTTGTAAAAACTTTTATTGGACCAATTTCTGTTGATGGATGAGACAAACTTTCAAGCTTCACAGAGATCTTCAGATTTTATGTGAGAAATGCTTTATTTTTGGCTCTATAAGACTTGGATTTAACATCTCTTTACAATTGCTGTCAGGGCATTATAAATGTTGCTTCAGCTACATCTTCTGGTATAAAAGAGTATCACAATGTGGAGCAAGTCACCACCCTATGTACACAAAATCTGTATGAAAATAAACATAAAGTACTGTTGACTTGGGAATTACAAATGGGAGTTACTAGTACTTTGTGAACAGCTAGGAAATACATTTGTTTGCAATTCCCTAGATGAAGTTTGATGAGCTCTGTTACAGTCATGGCATAGTTACATTTACAATTCTACAATTATCTTCCAAAGACTAAAGTGTACCATCTCATAAGACACTACAGTGAATACCAGAAACAGCTGCTCAATCTGAAGAGAGAAAAAAATCCACATAGTTAAAGCTATTCTATTCTTTCCAATATGTTTGTCAGACAAATCATTGTACCGAGCTGAACGGAGGACCTGATGTTTAAAAAGAAGAGTGCGTTTGTTTTACAAACCAGAGATCAAGAAAACTGTTGTCTCAAGCTACCCATGGCTTGAGCGGCTATTCAGCTGAACACAGACAATTTGCATCAACCTGCGATAGTGATACTGTCACTCAGTGGTGCCACAGACAGCTATGGCATCATCTACTTTCCTATTACTATTCTCATTTATAAATTAGTGTTCTCGGAATATTTACGAATTCTCATGTGAAAACAATTGTATTTCGTTGATTTCTTCAATAGACAAGACTGTTCAGCTGAAATAAATAGACTATCAATTATAGAGGGTGACCGTTGCCACACAGCTGTGTATATCACAAACCAAGGAGCTGAGTAGGTGGATAAATGCATGTAAAATCAAACACAGTCTTGCATTTTCCCTCCTCTCTTTTTCTCCTCTTGAACATACGATATAAAAAAGTTGCACCTCTTGCTGTCTTTGGAATGATTAAATAGAAGAAAAAAAAAAAGGACAAATAAAGCTGTGTATATCACAAGGTGTCAGATCCTCTGATACGCAAGCACCATTTGGGTCATTTAGTTCTGATTTGCCCCAAATAACTTTGATCAGCATTTAAATATTACATTGAATTTCTAATAGAAGTCCAAGACTTTAGAGGTGAATTTAAGAGGACTACTAAACTCTTAAGTGAGGAAGAGATTGTGGAGCCAAAAGATGAAAGAAACCAGCAGAAGTAGAACAAGAAAGAAAATAAAGATGACGGGCAGAAGGAATAACTGAAAATTAAATCTATAGAAAGGGAACACCAGTTTGGGCTTTTGAAGAACAAAGGATTCCAGAAATAATGAATGCAAAGAGAAGAACAGTAGCTACAGGCAGGTGTTCAATTACCATGGCGATGAATGTATTAAAAAGTGAGACAGACACAGTCATCCAAGGGAACCTGAATAAGGATGGGGAAGAAAGAGTTCCCAAATTTGAATATAGGCCAAATTCTGTTCTCAGTTTCATTTGGACAACAGCAATAATATAGCTTTCTTTCTCCATAAAAATCCTTATTTCTCTGCCTTCTCTCTTCCTTTCCACTGGATGAGGTATTTTGTGAGGTTTTTTTTTCTTTTCCATTTTAGTCTTTTCCTTTGTTGCCTTATAATTTAGACATAATGTATTAATTTCAGAACTGTGGTATCCATGTAATCCTCAATCACAGCAGGCTGGGGTTTAGTGAGCCACCTCTCACTGTCAGTCAGTCAGTATGCTGGCCTTTAATTGGCTCATTCCCTATGCCTTCCCCACCCACTTTTTCCTTTTCTTGTTTGCGTTCACATGCTGTGCCACCAATGAAATCTCTGATTGACAGCATGGCACGGGAACCACAAACAAGAAAATGAAGAAGTGGACAGGGAAGGATTAGGTAATGAGCCAATGAAAGGCCAGCATATTGACTGACAGTGAGTGGTGGCTCTCTAAGCCCCAGCCTGCTGTGACTGAGACTCTGATTGGCTGGCAGACCACAATCAGAGCTGGGCTGGAATTGGCTGGAGGGTTTCCTTGTTCCCGTGTGCTGCTGACACAGATCATAGCAGAACCCAGGGCAGATAAAAATAGAATCTGCATCTGAGGGCCAATCCGTAACAATGGGTCTGCAGATAGCTGCACCCACATCCATGGATGCGGATACCTATGGATCTGAAGCGGACACATGCGATCTACAGAGCTCTAACAATTACCTTGGAAGTTTCTTGTCTTCCTCTGCAGCATGTACAAAGGGCCAGATTAACTAACCTTTGGGGCTGGGGATCATAGATTTTGTGGGCCCCCCATCCTCTTGGTGCTCCACAGCCAGCTGCCCTGGGGAAGGGAGGTCTGTACCAGTGGGAGGGTGCATGAGGCCTAGGGGCACCCCAGAAAGGCAGGCTTGTCTCCAGTGCCACCCCCTCTGTCCCCTCCACGCTTACCTGCCATGTGGCACCCACCTCTCCCATTCCAGCATGGACAGAGTCTGGGGACAAATGGGGGGAAGGGTGAGAATTCCCCCTCAAACTTTTAAACCCCCATCTTCCGTGACACTCATTGCTGCCCTCAGTGGCATACTGAGGGAGGATGGCAGGCGACCATACCCCTGAGCGCTTACTGTGGGGAGTTCCAGTAAGGCCCACCCTGGAGAAGCCGTCCCCACTGACATCCTCTACCTCACCTGCAGCTCCCTCATTGACCCCGGGGCAGGAGTGGGAGGCGGAGGGGCCAGGTCGGCACAGCCGTCAGGGATGTCAGTGGGAGCGGCAGTTCCACTAAGGAGGATTTGGCCAGCGCCTCTTCCTGCCCCACTCCCCCCCCCCCCACTAGCCCCGGGAGCATTACTCCTCCTCCTTCCCCCAGTATGCCTGTGTGTCTAGGGCTGGGAAGCAGGTGCTCACAATTGGGCTGGGGCTTTCCAGCAAGGGAGCCAGCTTGGATGGTATCAACCTTACCCCCCAGCCTGGGAGGGGAAGAGCGGCCTTTCACAATGCATGTGGCGGGATAGTAATGGAAACAGGAGCAGCCGCCTGAGTCCGCGGCCCATCACACTTACCCGCAGGGTGTTCACAACCAACAAGAACACAGCCATCCCTCAGCCTCCTATGCTGCGGCCTGCCCCACCCATCATGATGGGCCAGCCTAGAGCTCCCAGAACTTACTCACCACTCCAGCCCCACAGCCTGCTGGCTTGAACAGGGTGGCCTCACCCCCTGGCCTGGGGGTGGAGGAAGGCGCCAGCCCTTCACAACGGACAGTGAACAGAAAGCACTGGAGGGGTCAATGCCTCCTGTCCATTGTACATCGTGAAGAGACAGCCTGGCATCCACTGCGAGCAGGGTTCTGCAACTGGGCTGGCTCAATGCCCCGTGTGCTACCAATGGGACTGGCAGTGGCCAGTGGCAGGCTTGACCCCCCTTTCTGCCTTTGTTTCCTGCTGGGGCACCCTACCCCCAGGGCCCTTGGCTGCAGCCCTTAAAGCCCCTGCCTTAATCCGGCCCTGCATGTAGGTGCAGGTTACTTGCCAGGATTATCTGAGTCTATCTAACAATCATTTCCTGGTTATTGTGAGCACTTGAGCACCTCAGTTCCTCCTATTCTTTGTCTGTGGCACATAATAGTCTAGTCTCCTGTACGCTGTAATACTTGGGTCTAATTTCAGTTGTTGGGTTTAGTGTGCAGGTGTTGTGTGTAGTGTGGCCTGTGCAGAGGTAGATCGGGAACCCTGGGCCTCCCTCACCGGTGAGCCTCCCTCCCTGCGGGCAGGCCAATGCTGGTGGAAGGCCCGGGGCCAGCCCGGCTGGTTGGCCCCCCAGGGTGGTGGGACTGACTGGCGCATGCAGTGCGGCTTCCAGTGCGGCGTACTGCACGGCAGCCGGCTCCGCCCCACCCCCAAGGGCAGACTGGCCAGCCCAGGGGCAGGGCAGGAGAACTGAGCCCAGCCTCTGGCCCGGGGCAGCCCTGTCCCGCCTCCAGCACCACAGGGTGGAAGCCCCTGGGCATGGGCCCATAGGCCCGTGTGTTAATCCACTCATGGGCCTGTGATACACAGGAAGGCAAACTGGATGATCCAGTGGTCCCTTCTGTCTTAAATGCTCTGCAAAGGTTGGTCTATTTTAAAGTTAGGTTTGTACTTTATCAGAATACACTATTAATGTTTAAAACTATAAGCAAGACACACCTACACCAACCCACTAGTCTCAGTCTCAACTTAACTAATGTATCTAGCTAAGAGCTTATTTACTAAAACTCAAATGAAAAGAATCAAAGCGTCTTGTCCTTACTGCATGGTGGAAATACTCAAGATCAGAAACAACAAACATCTATTTATATATAGAAGTTACGTAGGAGTTATTTAAAGGCAGATAAGCTGAAAACATACATTTCTATTTCAATTTATCCGTTTATTAAAGTTACATTATATAACAATAAGAAGTGGAATACATCAGTCTAAGCTCACACATGGTAAAACACTATGGTAAAAGAGTTTTAAAAGGTGTTAACATCGGCTTCCTTATACAATTAGCAGGCAAGCGGATATACCATTGCAACTGTCAGATATATGTCACTGAGGCCTCCATGAAAAGTCAGTAGCACAAGAAGTTCTTTGTTGCTACCCTAACTGGTTTCATAGTTCTCATGAGCAGATATTTTTGACATATTTTTATAGGAAGAGGAACTTGTGCACTGAGGAGACCCAGATTTATGAATCATTTAAAAACTTTTCTTTGTTTATCCATATATAACTTATTACATTTCTATTTCTCAAATGGTACTGATGCCAAGGACTTTCTTTTCTTCTCAAACCCTCCTTTATTACTTGATCCTGCAGGAGTGCCATAGCGTTGACTTTGGACTCTGTGAAACAATGTCCACGTCAGAGTACAGAATTAACCACATCACCACAGAATCAAGAAGGAGAAACTGACATATACTTCAAGCACAGCAAAGGAAACTACTTATAAACTGCTTTTGGTACAAGTGATCTCTTTACAAGTTTTGCTCCAGCACTAAAATCCATCTTTGAGGTCAAGGAGTACAATCCAGTGGGTAGGCACTATCCTGGAAGTTGGAAGGCCTGGATGCAGTTCTTTACTCTGCCACAGACTTAGTGTGACTTTGGGCAAGTCACAGTCTTTGTAGTTTGCTTCACCTACATGTAAAATGGAGATAATGGTACTTCCCTATATCACAGAGGAGTTGTAAGATGCTCAGATATTACTGAAAGAGTATGCTGGATAGATACAAATTGGGATTTGTTTTATTAAATTTTAAAAATCCAAATTTTAAATCAGTTTTTATATAAATAATTTTAATTTAAACTGAATTTTAAAATAAACCTATTTAAAATTAAATTTTAAATTATGTCAACCTACATTAAGGCCTAAAGTTATTATAATTTATAAAATAATTTAAATTATACTATTAAGCAGCATGTTTGGTACCAAATTTTGTTTAATAAATCATTCCAGTTGAGTTACATTTAACTAATAAAATCATTAATATGACAGTTTGATGCATTTTAATTGAATTTTAATTTCCTTCCAAACAGAGCTTGGCAAAAATCACAAATAAAAATGAATCATCTTCTATTAAACAAGAAATGCATCAGTCACCATTTTTTAACTGGTTAAGTAAATGTGGATAGGTATGGTGTATCCTCCTGGCTAGCAAAAAAATCCCCAAAACAACACCCCCTACATCCACCAAATATAGCACAAAGTCTATATTTAATTAAAAAAAAAAAATCAATGTTTTAATGGTTATCAGCCAAGAAGAACCAACCCTTCATTAGGAAACTAGTTAATGTAAATACCACACAAGATTAAAATTGGTAATTTAAAACTGTTTTGATTTAAAATCAATCCACTCAAGAAAGAGTGGTCATATAAATATCGAAGAAAAAGAAAAGATTTTTTTTTAAAAAACCAGTGTACTAAACCATGTCCCTTCTCCAAATTCTGGGGGACTTTTACAGAAACATCAATAAAGTAATATATACTATGCATTACAGCCAAGAATAAAACTTGTCTCAATAATTCTAGTTGATTAGAACTGGACTAGAAATCTGCTTTTGATAGAAAGACTTCAAGGTCTTTCATCAGACAATTATGATAAATATTCTACTCCTATTAAGCCTTCGCTAAAATATAATTTCAAATTTTAAAAACTGACAACTCACTACCCAATTTGTAGTACTGACAATAAATAAAACTTCTCCCAGCTCTAAATCCATGGTATTTTGAACCTTTCCAGTATCTGCCTCAAAGGTAGCATTAAAAAGTTTAATGAGCTTTTGATGCAAGTACTGAATCAGCTGATCATCTTCACCTTCCTCCCTAAATGCGTCAGCAAAATCATCAAGGGGCTATTTGCACTGTGAAAGAAGAGACTATTATTGTGATCACCTGCTGCAATCCCTCTCACAAACTACAGCAGCTGCAGCATAGTGTCTTTAAAATGATGTAGGATAGAAGACATATATAACTATGCAATAGACGGCATCCCCAGCGTTTACAGTCATTCCAAGGTTTCTTAAGGCTGAGAACACACCAATTATTATTTAGATGTCATGAGTTAATGGACCTAAACTATATAAAAAAATCCTTGTTTAGTAGGTAAAAGAACTAGATTTGCAGGTTTACGTATCAGACAAATACAACAGACCAGATTGTAATCCATTACAAGACAATACAAGAATCTCTGGGGATAGACTATCTCATAATGACTTTGGTAATCGTATAGGACAAAATAAATTATTTGAAAGTTCAAAATACAGATCAGATGTATTACTGTATGTCAGGAGAGGAATAAGGTTGTTATAAAACAGGCAAACAAACAGAAATGGTGAGAAAATTTTCACAGCCATCTGGAATACTAATACTGGGCCAAGTCAATTATACGAGATTGGAAGAAGATAAATCTCTACATAAAAATATTCTTGGGAAGAATAATTCAAGAGGTATTACATAGCTAGTTATGTAGAATTCTCCCTGAGAAACTTTCTTTGCCATTGAATGAAGACAAAAGAAAACTGAGACAGTGTTTCAGTGCAATATTCCATAATTGCCAGAATACAGATATATGCTTTTTTAAAAGACTGTCTTTGGGAAGCTTTCATTTCTAGTTGGCATTTATCATATAATACATGATAACATTCATAGTTTACTCTTCATAAAGACCTTTGCTAAAATCAAACAAAATGTTTTAGTTCAGCGGCTCCCAAATCTTTTATTAAGGCAACTTACCAACTGCATTTTGACTTTCTGGAGGACCAACCATTACCTCTGCTACCTCTCATCCCCCCTTCTCAGACCTCCAGTCCCCTCTTCTCCAACCTCCAAATTCCCCCTTGCTCTCACTCTCAACCCTGCCCACTCCTGTAGCCCCAAGTCAGCCCTTTTGTCCCCACAACCAGGGCAAGATCATCATACTAAGGCCCTGTACAGACTACAGCCTTATTGCACGATAAGAAGTTTTACTGCTTGATAGGGCTGTGAGTGTACACACTACAATGTTGCACTCCCGGCGGCTAGAGCCTCGCTGCCAGCCCAAAGGCTGGCTCCTACAGTATACTGTGGGATAGGTGTCCACCGTTCACTGCTCCTTGTAATGAAAATTCAAAGGAGCATGAACACTCCTTTTCGTTACAAGGAGTACTGTGTGGATGGGGGAAACTTTATAGCGAGACAAGTCTCTAGTATGTACATGGCTATCGACTGTCTGCTCACTGGCTCTACTCACTTCCACAGCACTGCTGTGCGTGGATCTCTCACGCGGCTCCCTGTTGCCCGGAGGGCATGACTAGAATCAGATCCAGAGAGGAACGGCTGCAGAGAGGAAGCAGCCAGAGTCAGTGAGCGGACAATCAGCAATCTGTCCCCTACCAGCCCTGCCCCTACTCCAGAAGTGCTTCCTCTAAGCTACTGCTTGTATCCTGTTCCTCACCCTGCTGCTGCTTTGGAAAATTGAGAGAGTGGAGAACAGGAATGCATCCAGGGTAAACACGAGACAGGGACAGCAGACTCTCAGCTATCTTGCTGGCTTGGGCCACTTTGTGCTACTGCTGTGGCATGCTGGAAATGAGGGAGGAGGAAACTATTCTAGGGCATGTACAACCATGAAAAGACTCTGTCATGACCCATGGGGGTTGGGACACACCATTTGGGAAACACATTTTAGTTTATTTAGAAGAAATCTTTAGAGCGAATTACCAGAACACTTGGTACTGGTATTATAGGTCTCTGTTTAACTCAAAAGCAATAAATAAATAAATAAGGTTCTTATGACTGATCCAACTCCCACACAACACAATGAGAAAAATTCCCCATGATTTCAATTGCGCAGGATCTGATCCTGAGTTCACAATTTCAAAGCAGTATAACAAAAACATTAAATTAGAAAAAGCAAAACCTCATCTTGTATTATCTCTGTGAAGTTCCAAAGGGGGTAGCCTTGTTAGTTTAGGTCAGCAAAACAAACAAGGAGTCCTGTGGCACTTTTAAAGACTAACAAATTTATTTATGGCATGAGCTTTCGTGGGAGAAAATCCCACTTCACCAGACCCTTGAAGATGCAGAATTTACAGAATGGGAGGAAAATAAATGCAGGGAAGTGCAAGTCATAGGATCAGGTCAGATCAAAGCAGTTGTTCAGATTCAAACAGTGTAGAACAGTATATAGAGGGAGGTGGGGGTCAAATCACCTATTACAATAAAAAAAAACCCCAAGTTCTCTATTTAGCCCTAAGGCAATAGTGTCAAATATGCATATGAATTCCCATTCTGCATTTTCTCTTTGAAGCTTTGATTTGTGAAGTTACCTACAGCAGCAAAATTATATTACACACACACACACACACACACACA
>ML685874.1:7762088-7832561 GCA_007922175.1 Pelusios castaneus | reverse complement strand
ACACACACACACACACACACACACAAAATAGGAAAACGTGGAGAAAACAGCAAAATCATAAAAAGTGTAGGACTGGAAGGGACTTCAAGATGTCATCTAGTACAGCCTCTGGTCTTATGGCAGGATCAAGCATTATCTAAGACCATCCCTGACAGGTGCGTGTCTACTCTTAAAAATTTCCAATCATGGAGATTCCACAATCTCCATAGTCAATTTATTCCAGTGCTTAGCTACTTTGGCAGTAAGTTTTTTCTAATGTTCAATTGCCCTAACCAGCTCTTCTTTCAATTTAAGTCCTTTGTTTCTTGTCCTAACCTCAGAGGTTATGGAGAACTCTTTTTCTCCCTCCACTTTTTAACAACCTTTTATATACTTGAAAACTGTTACCATGTCTTCACTTTTCCACACTAAACAAACCCAGTTTTTTCAAGCTCCTCAGAGGTCATGTTTTCTAGACCTTTATTCAGTTTTGTTGTTCTCTGGACTTTCTCCAATTTGTCCACATCTCTCCTGAAACGTGGCACCCAAAAACTGGACACAATGCTCCAGGTGAGTTCTAATCAGCATGGAGCTGAATAGAAGAATTACTTCTCGTGTCTTGTTTACAACACTTGCTAATACATCCCAGAATTATGTTTGCTTTTTTTCACAAACTATTTGTTACAGTATATACCTTAAATACCTAATCAGAATTTTATTTGTTTCTCTGGGTTTCAGGAACTGAATTTAGGAATATAAATACCATCAAAGAGTAAACAAATGATCTAACCCATCAGGGATTCCATCCCTGACATAGTACAGTGTTAGATGCTTCAGAAGTAGTTGTAAAATCCTACAGTGAGTCTAAACTCTGCAATGCTATATCACTGAGGAATTTTTTTCTCGATTCACAATCTTATGCCTAGAAGCATGTAAATTAACAGCCCTCATACATATTTATCTTACTTTAACTGTACCTACTCTCCAGAGGGGTAGCCACGTTAGGCCTTGTACACACTAGAGAGCTATTGCAGAATAAGCCATCTTATTGTGGAATAACAAGCCCCTCATACACACCTGAATGCTCCTTGTTACGTTACAAGTGCCCTGTTATACCAGAACAATCATACCTGTGCGAGAGGCACAATGCCTATTGCGGAACAGCTCTTGCACTATAAAGTGTATGTGAACGCTGAGGAACTTTTCTTCTGCCTTCAGAAACGTCCCAGAATTCCAAGCCTGACCACTTTAGTCTTCCTCTTGGACTCTACTGCTCTGATGCAACTACCCTTCCCTCCTGTGAGTACTGGGAACTTTTGAACTTTTTCCTGTTTTCCTGGGGCAATGTTGCAAAAGGGCATGAGTTGCTAGTAGCTACAGTGAATGATAACAAGGAAACACCATGTCCCCGGGGAACTTGTAAATTTACCCACAGTGCTCAGCGCTCCTCTCCTTCTACCCAAGGTTCCTAGTGCTGGAAGCTGACGAGTAGCATGGTGGGATAAGTGCCCACAATTCAATGCTCTTTCTTGCAGAAATGCAAAGAACAGTGTGGACACTCCTTTGCATTATAAGGAGTGCACTGTGAATGTGCAATTGCGCTATAAATACAACGTTTTTATTACGGTGCAAAGACATATTGCAGAACAATTTTCTAGTGTAGACCTGGCCTTAGTCTATTTCAGCAAAACAAACCAAGGAGCCCAGTGACACTTTTAAAGACTAAAAAAATTTACTTATCGCATAGGTTTTCATGGGTATAGTCTCACTTAATCAGATGCATGAAATGGAAACTACAGGATGTTAGGTACATAGACAAATGCAAAGAAGAGTGACTCACAAAGTCCATTCAAACAGTTCCTGAAAGGTAGTTTCTATTTCAGCAACTCAACAATGTTTTAATTCAAAGAGGGTGAATGTGGGCCTTTAAACAACAATAGGTAAGAAGATGAAAATGTTAAGAGGGAAAATGAACTTTTGTAGCAAGTTAGCCACCCCAGTCCCTATTGAGACCCACTGTGATGGCTTACATATAAATTCCAGCTCTGCAGTTTCATGCTAAAGTCTGTTTTTTGAAGTTTTTTTTGCTGAAGTACCGTAACTTTCATGTCTGTTACAGAGTGTCCAGGGAGGCATAAGTGTTCCCCTACTGGTTTTTGAATGTTACCATTCTTGATGTCTGATTTGTGTCCATTTATTCTTTTTTACAGAGACAATCCAGTCTGACCAATGTATATGGCAGAGGGGCATTGCTGGCACTTGATGACATCCATCACTTTGGTAGATGTGCAGGTGAATGAGATCCTGACGGAGTGGCTGATTTGGTTCGGTCCTATGATGGTGTCACTTGAGTAGATATGCGGGCAGAGTTGGCAGTGGGGTTTGTTGCAGGGACAGGTACTTGAATTAGTGTTTCTGTTGCATGGTGTGTAGCTGCTTAAGGTTGGGGGGCTGTCTGTAAGTGAGGATTGGCCTACCTCCCAAGCCTTAAGAGAGTGATGAATCATCTTCCAGGATAGGTTGTAGATCCTTGATGATCTGCTACAGAGATTTGACTTGGGGGCTGTAGGTAATGACCAGTGGCGCTCTATTGTTTTTCTTGTTGCGCCTGTCCTGTAGTAGGTGACTTCTGGGTACCCATCTGGCTCTGTCAATTTGTTTCCTCACTTCTCCAGGTGGGTACTGCAGTTTTAAAAACACTTGATAGAGATCCTGAAGATGTCTGTCTCTGCCTGAGGGATCAGAGCAAATGCGGGCTTGGCTGTAGACAATGGATCATGTGATGTGTCCTGGAAGAAAGCTGAAGGCATGTAGGCAGGTCAAGCAGTCAGTGAGTTTCCGGCATAGGATGGTGTTTATGTGGCCAGCACATATTTGTACGGTAGTGTTGAGAAAGTGGATCTCCTGTGTAGACTGCTTCAGACTGAGGATGATGGTGCGGTAGAAATTATTGAAGTCTCTGTGGTATTCCTCAAGGGCCTCTTTTCCATGAATCCAGATGATGAAAATGTCATCAATGTAGCATAAGTAGAGCTCTGCAGAGATACACAAATGTGGATCCAGATCTGATCCACATCTGATTAGCGTCAGTATGTAACCGATCCGTGATCTGTATGCCAAGTTTTATGTGTATCCGCATCTGCACCGCCCCCACCTCACAGCAGCTACTGCTCCGAGGATGGAAGTGAAGCATTTGTCTGAGTCCTGCCTGCCTGCCCGTGTACCGTATCATAACTAAGAAAGCAGGGACTCAATAAATGTGCCCACACTGTTGTTTTTATTTTAAACATAAATTTTACACAAAGTCAGGGTCCTAGTGCAACCACTGTGACTTCTGTGGTGGCTGCCTGTGTAAGCTCGGACTGTTGGAGAACAGCAGCTGCCCCCCTAAAAGCTCCACTGCTTCCTGGATGGACCCCCAAATAGCTGCAGATTCCACCTCGGAACAGTTGATGGCTGTCAGCCTCCCTGCCCTGTCCTAAATCAGTGCAGGGGGAGGTAATTGCCATTCATGTGATCGATAGGATCGCCAGGGTGACTGGCAGCTGCGAACGGGTGGAGCAGCTGCCCATCATCACCACCACTTTGGCTAAACACAGCTTTGCTGAGCTGAGGCTTGCAGGGAGGGAGGAGTTTCTAGCAGCTCCCGATGCAGTTCAGAGTCTCCCCTAGTCCTGCTCTGATCAACTTTTACTCAGTCTCTGCCTGGACTGTTCAGTGACAGTTGCCATTCATCTGACTGGGTGACTGGCAGTGGGGAAGGGGTGGCGGCTTGTTGCCCATCATCAGCTGATTGGTGGAGGGTGCGGATTGGCCACTGCAGTTGGGCTCTTAGAGTTAGAGGAGGAACAGATTACTAACCAGTAAGCTGAGCTGCAGCAGCAGTAGCTATCCTACACTGGGCAGATAAAAATAGAATCCGCAACCAAGCTCCAATCTGAAACAACGGGTCTGCGGATAGATACCCGCGGATCTAAAGCGAATACCCACAGAAATGCAGAGCTCTACACACAAGTAAAGGAGTGGCACTTGGGGACGAGAGCTGAGGAAGCGTTATTCTAAGTCAGCCATAAAAATGCTGTCATATTGAGGGCCATGCAGGTATCCATAGCAGTGTAGCTGGCTTGAAAGTATAAATCATCTTCAAATCTTAAATGGTTGTAGGTGAGCACAAAGTCACACAAAGTTCCTTCTCTATATGTGTATATATACCTTACGCAGTGCAGTTTCCATTTCATGCATCTAATGAAGTAGAATTATGCCACGAAAGCTCATATGATAAATACATTTGTTAGTCTTTAAAAGTGTCGCTGTACACCTTGTTTGTTCTGTATATACTCATTCACAAAAGAGAATTTTTAAAAATTAGTAACTTTTGCATTTGCCTCAACACCTCCCTGTATTAGATAATTCCACAGTTTAATTATACACCTCCCAAAAGAGCTTTCTTTCTTTCTTTTATAAATTTGCCAATTTTAAATTCTATAACTATCCTTTGTCCTTGTCTAGTGGGAAAGGTAACATAGGTGTATATGAATAGCCTTACTTAAGATATTCTCTCATCTTACATTTCTCTTCTGCCTATCTCTTTTCTTATCTCAACTAATACATCTCTCCTGTATTTTTTCCACTCATAAAAGAAAAAGCACATCCCAAGATCTCATTATCACTTGATTATATTTTGAAAGACTATTTATCTTAAAGATCTAGGAGAAAAAAGTGTCATCTTACCCAAGAAAGACCCTTTCACATAGTATTTGCATTCCATATTTCTCAAGTTTAAGGCTACTAAAGCAATTTATAGCTACTCAAAACACATTATTTCCTAACAAAGTTAATATTAACATAATGCTTGTGTCAGCACTTCCATTTACAGTTTTGGTTGGAATCAAATATGATTTTATCAGGTATAAATTGAAGGGGTTTGAAGATCAAAACTCTGATCTTTAGAATCAGAGAAACCAAAACATACGATAAGTTTTCTGCAACAATTCAAGTGTTTATGGTGACTTTTATCCAGAATGTTGCAGAGCGCTATACAAAATTGAATATTTCTGACCAGATAGTTGTTTTCTGTGGCTAGCTAACCCCAGTTTAAAAGGGGACTGGAACTTCTGATATGTTACTCAAGCTGATGGAAATTATTCAGGAGAAAGATGTTTTGCACCCAAGCTCCTCTTTCTCCTAGGCTTTATCTGTAGGTATTCCTCAGTTGATGAGCATCCAGTGTTAAGGAGCTAGCTAGAAACTGATCTGGGTAGCACTTGAACAACAAGGAGGCTACATTTCTTTAGGATTTGCCTTCAAACTGATGGTGCTGCTGATTAAAAGTTTTCAAATAAAAGTATAGTGGAGACTAATGCTATCCAATTATTGTACTGGCTACTTTACCAGAGACGAGCTGCTGAAGAATGAGTCCAACTGATAATGTCAACCATAGAAAATTAACAGAAGGTAGGAACATTTTGTTTTTTGCTGGCTGCTATCATAATGGACAGGGAGCTCACAACTGGAGCACATTACAGGTGAATTGAAGGAGCCCCATCTCTACCCCTCTTGAGAAATTTGAGACCCTCTGATTTGGAGCCCTACTATTGATACTGCTGTGTGAGAAATGACTTAAGACAAAAGAAACAATAAGAAGAGACTGGCAAAAACCTGCTGTAATAACCTTGGGAGGGAAAGGGACAACCTTGAGTCCTAGAGGAGTCCCAGGAGAATCAATAGGAACAGAATGCAGGTTTTTGAATTGGAGCAACAGCCCTGCCTACTTCCTGTTTGGTGGCAGCAGAGCTCCTGGAAGGAGCAGGAGGAGACCAGGCAGCCAGGCCTGGAGAATCCAAGGACATCCATGTTTAAGAAAGGTCCAGATTGGTAACTGACCAAGTGTGAGTAGAACAGCGGATGTTTAGCTAGACACGTTCAGGGTATTTTCTTTGTTTTGGTTCTTTTTTGGATTCCTCTGTGCTGAGCACATCTATCCCTCCCCCCCACCCTCCAACCCATCCTGTAACTACCCAAATTAATCCCAGAGAAGCAACTCTCTGTGTTTCTTAGATGTCCTTTTAATTAAAGAACATTTATCCTTTTAACATAAGTTTGTGTCTGTGTCCTAAAAGGCAAGAGGTTTTGTGTGCATATGCCTGAGACTGTACAGCCAGCTACTAAAGGGGATTCAGCCCCATGTTCAGCTTGGACTACAGCAAGGGATCAGTTGCTCTCCTGAGGGAGGAATAAGGGCAACTGAGGGTACCTCGCAGGAAGGAATTCCCAAGTGCACCTTCCTGAGTTTCAAGAGATTTTTGCATTTGGGTGGTGGCAGGAATACCACTCGAAGGCCAGGAAATGGGTAGCCTTGGAGAGTTTTAGGACAAGGCTTTAGGCCCAGTGGTTTTAAGGCCTTTTGTAGGCCCCCACTTCTGCACTCGAAGTGCCAGAGTGGGGAAACAGCCGTGACACCTGCAAAAAGAACATAGAGAAAAAGGGGGTTGCAAGCAAAAATCTCTTATACCGACTGGCTACCATCTACCTAACAGATATGCAGTGAAGACTATAACTCATTATTCACACTGGTGGCAGTCAGGCCACAGAAAGACATACACAGGCAATCATTTCTCTAACAAAGTGCTGCCACTTGTGTGGGTTGAACTTTGGACAACTGATTAAGTTTTTAACTAATGCTGTAAGTGTTCTTGAGCTCTATAAAAACAAGACACAGTTCTTGTCCCAAAAGAATTTCACCTCAATCCAGTTTAATGTGTAACGATTATTTAAACAAGCAGAATGCAATTTCCAGAACTGGAATTTGTCCAGGATGCAAACACACTGCTGTTGCAAAAGTATGAGCTTCTGGTTTAAGTCTCAAAGCCCATCCCTCAAGCAGTGAAGCACCAACTTGGAGCATTAGTTTAACACAGTGGCCAGAAAACCATCTACTGAATCAGCAGTACTACTTCCATCTGCGGTCATCACAGCTTTTCTCTGGAATCACCCAGCCAAGAACTGACCAAAGTGGAACTTAATTATCTTAGGAGATTACAAACCAAGATGTCATGGGTTCAGGCCAAAAGAGTGGCTTTACTAGGACTGAACTTAAATTATTCTAAAAATATTGATTTTATATATTTTTATGCTATCTTAACATATTAGTTAATTAAAGTAGTCCTTGGCATTGAAATTAGAGCCACTAATCAAACTTTTATTTCCCTATACACACACTCAAGTCTGAGCAGTACATAACATAGAACAAATATTTGATTCCATGAAATAAATCTGATTTCTTTACCCAAATGAGAAGTAAGCAATCATTTAAGAGTACATAGAGTGCTAATAATGAATAATAGATATTTATTGCACAACACATTAGACCTACTCTGGGAAGAATATTTACTATTCTTAGAATTTGTCTCAATTATGTTAATGGCTCTTGAAAACCATGAAATTCCACTGCAGGCTGTAAATTTAACCCAGCCATAAGTCTAAACAGAAGGTTGTGGAATGGACAGATCAAAACTCTCTATAATGCAGATATGGTTAGAATGAAAGCTACAGTTACAGTTGCCCAACCATTTCCATTTTAACTTTGTTATCAGTTGTACTTAACTCTCCGATTCTTGCAGCATTCAGGTTGAAATTTCCCAAACTTGATCATTGCTCAAGAGTGATTTTTTTTTAAAAGGATGAATAAGAACAATTTAGCCATTTATGAAAATAGTGTAAAGAGAGGGGAAACTATTTTCTCCCATTATAAAAAAAGAGCAACCTTTTTCTGAACCACTTCAACTCAAAATGACTGAAAACGCAGAAAACAGGAAGGGCAGATACACATTTGTAGATGTAAAATGAACTACAAACCACATATACCCAATTTTTAAACATGGGTATATGTGCAGGAACTTTCTAATATAAAGAAAATAAAGTATTTTAGCAATTATATAAAGCTGTTTACTTAAACAAGGCACCATTACGCCAATCTGGAAACAACTTTGCTTTATTTAAGCACAGGTGTACTTAAGAGCTCTATTTGGCAACTAATGTATGAACTTGTATTTAACCTTCTTTAGGCAAACATTCTTAACTACAGTTCTATTTTTGTTTCCTGCTTAGGCTACACAACAATCCAAATGTGACCACAGACACTAAGCTCTACCAAAGACAGTATCTGATGCAAGACCTTATTTCTGTTAAAGCTGATGAACAGTTCATTTAAAAAAAAAAAAAAAAAAAGTAAATTCTGTAATATGAATGCTACATATCAATGTTCAACTTCCCTATTGAAGCAACACATAATACCAAATTTCCCCAATAACTTCTGAGAAGTCACTTCCCGCTTGTGATCTGTTTGGGCTTTGTGCAATAAAGAAAAGAGGAACTACTAATTTTTGATCAAGCTCATGAAATAATGTATTAGCCGACACAGGACATCTTTGTGAACACATAAATAGCTGAACTATGTTATTTACTGAAACATCTGTGACAAACAAAAATGGAAAAGGAAAAAGCTCCTCTCTCTCCTCCCTACCCCTCCAAATCAAATGCATGAGAACATAAAAATGGCCATACTGGTTCAGATCACTAACGTATCTGACCCCATCCTGTCTTTCGACAGTGGCCAATGCCAGATGCTTCAGAGGGAATGAACAGAACAAGGCAGTTATTGAATGATCCATCCCCGTTTCCCACTCTCAACTTCTGGCAATTAAAGACTTTGGACAGCCAGAGCATGGGGTAGCACCCCGACCATCTTGACTAATAGACACTGATGGACCTATCCTACATAAACATAACTAATTCTTTTTTTAAATCCTATTATACTTTTTGGCCTCCAAAATAACCCTGGCAACGAGTTCCATAGTTTGACTGTGCAATGTGTGAAGAAGTACTTCCTTCTGTTTTTTTAAACCTGTTTGTTTATTAATTTCATTGGGTGACGCCTAGTTCTTGTGTTATGTGAAGGGGTAAATAACACTTCCTTATTCACTTTCTCCACACCATTTATGATTTTGCAGATCCCTATCATATCATTCCTTAATCATCTTTCTTCTAAGCTGAAAACTCACAGACGTTTAAATCTTTCCTCATATGAAAGCAGTTCCATACCTCTTATTCTTTTCTCCTTCACTTTACCTTTTCCAATTCCAATATATCATTTTTGAGATGGGGGCAAGCAGAACTGCATGAAGTATTCAAGGGATACTCTTGACTCATGGGAAACTTCCTGTGAGTTGACAAAAAGCTTTTTCTGTTTTGATCTGAAACATTTAATTAGTCTAAGCTCTTTTAAATGTAGTCTTGTCTACACAAATAAGAGGAATGTATTTGAAAATTTTCTTCTGCGTTCCCTTCCTCTGGGTTATGCTTTCATCTTCTCCCGCTTGGGTTTGGGCTTAGTGGGTAGTGATCAACAGACTGATGTCTCTCTGGCAGCCAGTATCAAGTGGAATACTGCAGGGGTCATCAGTCCTGGGGCCGGTTTTGTTCAAAATCTTCATTAATGATCAGTGTGATGGGATAAACTGCACAATCAGCAAGTTCACAGATAACACTAAATTGAGGGGAGTGGTAGATATCCTGGAGGATAGAGGTAGCATACAGTGTGACCTAGACAAATTGGAGGATTGAGCCAAACAAAATCTAATGAGGTTCAACATGGAAAAGTGTGGAGTGCTGCACTTAAGACGGAAGAATCCCATGCACTGCTATAGACTGAGGACTGAAAGGCAAAGCAGCAGTTCTGCAAAAAGGAACTGGGGGCTAAAGTGGACAAGAAGCTGGATATCTGTCTACAGTGTGCCACTGTTTGCCAAGAAGGTTAATGGCATGCTGGGCTGCATTAATAGAAGCACTACCAGCAAATCAAGGGAAGTGATTATTCCTCTCTATTAGGCACCGGTGAGGACACATCTGGAATACTGTGTCCAGTTTTGGGTCCCCCACTACAGGAAGGATGTGGACAAACTGGAAAGAGTCCAGTAGAGGGCAACAAAAATGATTAGGGGGCTGGAACACATGACTAATGAGGTAAGACTGAGGGAACTGGCCTATTTAATCTGTAGAAGAGAAGAGAGAGGAGGATTTGATAGCAGCTTTCAAGTACCTGAAGCGGGGTTGCAAAGAGAATGGAGTTAAATTGTTTTCAGTGGTGGCAGATGACAGAACAAGGAGCAATGGTTTGAAGTTACAGTGGGAGATATCTAGGTTAGATATTAGGAAAAACCTTTTCATTAGGAGGATGGTGAAGCACTGGAATGGGTTATGTAGGGAGGTAGTGGAATCTCCATCCTTAGAAGTTTTTAAGGCCCAGATGACAAAGCCCTGGCTGGGATGATTATTTGGGGGTGGACTAGATGACTTCCTGAAGTCCCTTCCACCCCTAATCTTCTATGAGTCCTGTGCTGATCTTAAATGCATATCCTCATCCAGTCAGCAGCCTAAAATGGACAGCTGGCTAAACCCCTTCCAGAAGAAAAATTTGTAAGGTAATTAACAGATTGTGGCACAAATCATGAAATTGGCCTTTACTTCTGGCTTTTAATCTTTTCACGATGTTCAGAAGAACTGTAATATTTAAATATCCCTTAATATTATTACAAGTAATTTAGAATTTTTCTGATGTACAAAGTCAAACATCTGTACATTCTAAACACAAGACTGTATGATATCTACATTTGTAGAGCTTGTTCTATCCTGAGTGTTACTAATTACCATCTCCCAGCAACAGAAAGAATCTGCAAATTAAAAAATAAACAACAAATAAAATGTAAGGATTATTTTACACATCAAGTAAAAAGGCTAAAGGGGTATGTCAGAATACCATCTCTCTTATTCAGATCTTACAGACTGACTTTCCACACTCCTTCCACAGAGCCATTGTCTAGCTTCATATTATCTCAGCATTCATTCTGCTGATGTCACACCTATCAAGCCATAACAGGAACTGAAACCTCGCTATTGTAAAGATAAGACAAGTGCCATCATCTCCATTCAATGCAAGTGCTACTGTGTAATATAATATTTCTTATTTTTTAAATATACAATACTGGGGAAAGTTCATGTATTCAGTTCACCCTCCCTTCCCCGACATGCATCAGTCTCCAGTACTGTTCAACAGCCTGTAGGACATCACTAGAGAGGCGCAAACCAGGTCATCAATCTAAAGCGTAAAGCATCCACCCCACCAGCCTCTGCATCTGGGTGGCAGAATCTTCATTATGTTGATAACAAAAAGAGGTAAGTGGAGTTAATTGTAACTGTACTTTCACATGGGCGTTCTGAGAAAAGACAAGGTTCCAGACACCGAAGCTCTGATACAGGCAGGTATTCCAAGCATCCATACCCTACTGATGAAATCACAGGTGAGATGGACAGGCCATGTCATCAGAATATAGATGAGCAGTCACCAAAATAAGATATTTTATGGTGAGCTAAAGGAGGGAAAGAGCTTTCAGGGAGGCCAGAAGAAACATTTCAAAGACTCCCTGTCTTTGTCATCCATGAAGTGTTTGAACACTGACTCAGAGTTTTGGGAAAAGCTCATTCAAGATTGTTCTACCTGGCAAAGCCTCATCCATACTGGAGCCACAGTCTATGAGCAAAGGAGCAGAAGCACCAGTAGCATAAATCTCATAATAGCAGCATGTCCGTTGTTAATCAAGTTGTCCATAGCAGCATCTCTTGTTCAATGTGCCACAGACAGTTCAAAACCCAAACTGGCCTGATCAGCTACTCACATGTTCACAGAAACCAAACTGATCAGTGATATCATGGTCAGCTTTGAATTCAAAGGACAAACTACACTGTAAGTGTGCTGATATATTTCTTGTTCTCTTTATTTGGGGCATTCATAACCTACTTAAACACTGTTGCTTACAATAAAGGGTTTGCAAGACACCGTTAAATTCGGTACATCTTGCTTTCAATCTAAGCAGCTTTGCATTTAGCAGAAATGATTGTAAATCTCATATAAGGCATAAAAGTATTTGAAAACGTACATTTCTAAGCATGGATGGTGTCCATGGAGCACTTCCAAACTTAAATGGGAGAAGATGAAAGAATAGCATAAAGTAGTAGTAGACCAAAGGAAAAGAATGCAGCAGAGGAAATGTTTCAGGCATTAGTGGTATCGCTTCCATGATACAGAAGTTAACACACATGTTAACACAACTTTTTATTGTTAAATCAAATACCTAAATGTGAGTTGAAATAAACTCTCACATACTATCCTATCCTATCCTCTTCTTACTCCTACATCAATTCAATTATGTTAAGCTTTTTAGTCTGTATTAAAATAAGTCACATACAAATATCATTCTAGCTGGTTAACATTCCACACTACTCCAATTTGTAAGTGTGAAGCCCCAGTTCTTTTCTAGCACCTGAGAGTAGGCCATGAGACTAAGTGTTACCATTCCTATGATGGATCATTGAGAAAGATACATGATTCCTTCAGAGTAGATAAAAAAACTATTTAACTCATATGCAGTATGCTCCCCTTCCCCTGCATGTTTCCGGCTCACTTAGTCCCTGTCCTTTGCAGCCAGTCCATGCAAGGAGCAGAATTAGCCTCCCCAACAGGTTCACTTACAGGCAACTACTTGGTGCAGAGCAGTGGCTGGGAGGGGACAGCTTCAGCTGGCACTGGAAGTAGCTCCCACCCAGGCCCAGCTGTCAGGGATGGTAGCCCAATGTGCTGAGTGGGGAAGGGGGGGGGGCCCACAGTGGCAGAAGAACAGAGCCCCCCTCCCTCCTGCATGTCATGTGGGACAGGGAGAGCACAAAGGCCACATGTGCACAATGGAGGGGGAGGTGATCCACTGTGCTGAGGAGACACACAACTTCACGTCTGCCATCACCTCACCTCTCACCAAGACACGCACCCACTGGCAAAAATAGAAGTCCACGCCTATGCTGAAGCAAGGCTGAAAAAATTGGGTTTCTTTAGTCTGGAGAAGAGCAGAACAGTTTTCAGGTACATAAAACGTGGTTACAAGGAAGAGGGGGAGAAATGTTCTTGTTAACCTCTAAAGATAGGACAAGCAGCAAATGGGCTTAAATTTCAGCAAGGGCGGTTTAGGTTAGACATTAGGAAAAAAACAGCTGCCGGGGCAATTAAGTACTGGAATAGGGAGGTTGTGGAATCTCCACCATCAGAGATTTTTGAGAGAAGATTAGACAAACACCTATCAAGGATGGCCTAGATAATATTTAGTCCTGCCTTGAGTGCAGGCAACTGGACTAGAAGGTCTTTCAAGAGCCCTCCCAGTCCTACACTTCTATGATTCTATGGCTGGCTGACATTCAGAGTCTCAGACACTCTGAACTGCCTATTACTGTTCCTAACAGAGCACCAGCGTACAACTAAAAAACAGACAATTGGCTTTATCTGAACATTAACAGGCAGAGACAAGGTAGCTTTCCGAGATATGAATTTCATTTTTTAAATAATGTTGTAACCTTCAAGAATTGCATGGATATCTTATTCTTACTGTGAGCCACAATACAAACATAGGGTTATAACAAATTCCTATTCAACCTTAATTATAGGAGGACCTCCCAAGTTCCCAAATACAACAAAAGCAAATCTGAACTAATCTTCAGGGATAGAGGATATAAATAATCACCTAGGTTCTCCTGGGAAAAAGTACCATATTTCTTAGAACATGGTTCAGTATCTTATTTTAAAATAACTATTCAGTAAAATAGATAAAACCCCCAAAACTCTGCATGGAGTAATATGTAAAGTAAACAATATCTATAATGTTTTATTTTCAGTCTTTCATAGATTTATAGAAACGTTGAGCTGGAAGGGACCTTGAAATGTCAAGTCTAGTCCCCCCCCAAGCTGAAGCAGGGCCAAGTGTCCCCATTAATAATATAGAGCTCATTGCTGAACAAGCACAAAAAGATATTTTTGAAGTATCCTCAGTATTAAGGATAAAAAGGGACAAAAATATATTCAATCCACCACACACAGTCATTCAGAAATTATTATCTATGATTACCATTCTTCCCTTCCTCTCTCATATCTATGAATTTTAGCAGTTTTCCTTTTAATTGTTTTAATACACTGAAAAACCTGTCATATGATCATAAATTAAGTTTTTAGGATGGTGGAGTTAAGAGGAAAATGAACATCTCCTAATAGCAGATTTATCATCAATAAAAGATCCAGTTTGGTTTATGATTTTAAGGGCTTTCAATACTGAGAAACAGACCAGGGCTGTGAAGGATGGTTGGCTAATGTCTACAAATCTACAAAGATGAAAGTTCAAAGCATGGATTTCTTTCAGGTCATAAATGAAATAAATTGGATTATTTCTACCTAAATCCAAAATGCAGAGAAGGGCTACTAGAATGACTCCAGGAATGGAAAACATACCTTATGAGAGGAGACTCGAAGAGCTTGGCTTGCTTAGCCTAACCAAAAGAAGGCTGAGGAGAGATACAAATGCTCTCTATAAACACAACAGAAGGATAAATAGCAGGAATAGAGAGGAGTTATTTAAGTTAAGCACCAAGTGGACCACAAGAGCAAATGGAGATAAACTGGCCACCACCAAGTTTAGGCTCAAAATTAGATGAAGGTTTCTAACCATCAGAAGAGTGAAGTTCTGGAACGGCATTCCAAGAGAAGCAGTGGGGGCAAAAAACCTAAGTAGTTTCAAGATTGCACTTGATAAGTTTATGGAGGGGACGGTATGATGGGACTACCTACAATGGCATGTGGTCCATCAACAACTGCCAGTAGCAAAAATCCTCAACGGATGGAGATGGGATACCAGACGGGGAGGTTCTGAGAATTCTGGTTCATCTTGCCCATTCGCTCAGGGTCTAACTGATCACTATATTTTAGGCCAGGAAGGAATTTTCCCCCATTGCAGATTGGCAGAGGAACTGGGAGGTTTTCACCCTCTGCTGCAGCATGGTGCAGAGGTCACTTTCTTGTTTAAATTAGTGTAAATGGTGAATTCTCTGTAACTTGAAGTGTTTAAACCCGGATTTGAGGACTTCAGTAACTCAGCCAGAGGTTAGTGGGTGGTCTACTTCAGCTCTGGGTGCACGAGGTATTATGGCCTGCAATGTGCAGGACTGTCAGACTAGATGATCATAATGGTCCCGTCTGACCTTAAAGGCTACAAATCTATGAGAGTTACTACCTCGTAAAGCTACTACACACAGTAACTGGTCACAGTTGTCTATTACTGCTCAGAAGATGTTCAAGACTAATATAAAAAGTGTTGAAGGTTGGACTGATGTGATCTGGCAGAACCAACTAAGAAAGTTGGTAAGCACCTAACTTTCCTACGTTTGGCTCAGCTCTACCCAGAATTCTTAGTCCCTTATTTTTACACTTTCAAACCCAACTCATAAAAGCAAGCATACACAAAATAGCAATACATGTAGATAGCAGGACTGATCAGCCTAGTATAGTCCATGTACTGGGCAGGCTGTCTTTATAAATATAAGGAGATAAAGATATAGTGCTTGAATTAAGAAGATTCCAGATTGCTGCAAACCTTGGAGAGAGCATGCTTGATGCTTTGAAGAATTTTGCTAAAAAGTCTCTACTGAGCATGCGCAAAGTGCTATTTTTCAAAGGACTCAAGTCAAATTTGGGTGGATTTTTCCAGGGTTGTCAAAGACACATCACTGATGAAAAGTCAATTATCTGGCAAAATAATCAAGTCCCTCCTCTAAAGCGTGGGGTAACGGAGGGGTTACTAGAGGATCCCAAAAAAGATTACCAGAATTTTTAACGTGATCCAAAAAAACAAAACAAAACCCAAAAAGTCCTCTAACCTAATTCTCTGAAATGGCTGAATTGTTTCAACTGAAATTTTCCTAAAACTATGGTCTAAGGCAGTCAACCAGCATGGAAACCTTCAGACCAATTGGTTAAAGTTTGGCAAAGTTATATCAACGGTTCTCAACCTTTTCCTTTATGTGAACCACTACATCATCATCAAAAGCTTTTGCAGACCAGCATGTAAGCCTATGGCTGACAGGAGTCATATTTGTATATCAAGGGGTATTAAAAACACAGCTATTTCTAATAATTTATTATGCTCACTTACGAACATATTGCACTCCTCACAGTACATTTTCCTGCACTAATTATCTTCCCCCCCACCCCTCTCCCATGGACCACCTGCAGTACCCTCATGAACCACCAGTGGTCCATGGACCACAGGTTAGGAACCACTGTATAAGCAACTGAACAAAATGGGAAGTATCAGGTAACATTAGTAACAGAAAGCACTACCAACTCCACCTATAATAATATACAGTTCCTTTTTCAGAGGGTGACTGTAAATAGCACGTAATATACTTTCATTTTAAATATATAAGCGAGAAATATTAATTTTCTCTTAATCCCATTCAATTCGCATAACCAGTTATGCTTGTTTGTTGCAATACAACAGTAAAGAGTCACCAATTTTTTTTACATATTTTCAATTCTGTTCCAATATTTTTATTAAGAAGATAGGAAGAGTTCATGATTATCTAACTTTCTTATTAAAAAACTGATTTATCAAAATTTGAAACATCTTTACAACTAGTCTTGGTATTGTTATAAAATAAAGAAGAAAAGCCACATTTAAGCACCATATACACAAATATAGATAAGTCTCCACATACCCATTTACTTTAAACTCTAAAGATTAAGATACATGTGTAACTATGCAAGTCCAATAAGAAATGCAATTATGTCTCTATATCAATTTAGCTTTCACAAATGAAAACTGTATTTGCTTTATTACATTTCACAACAGTTATTAATTACTTTGTATAAGTCTTGTTTGGGAATACTAAAATTTAAAATGTATTGTATACAGAGCCAAGATAACATATAACAGACCGCAACAAATCTATGTTTCTGGTCGCCATGGCAATCAGTTTTAGCAACCGGTCGCCTAGCTCCATTGCAGAAATGTAATGGAGGAGTGCCCTCTGGTGACCAAAAATAAAATTGCTGGTGCCTAGCTGTGATCCAATTTTGTCCACCCTGACATACAAGCTTCAGCCCTTAGTAGTATGCCGTACATCAACTAAAGTCACTGAACATTATTCCAAACACAGTCACATTCATGTCACTGGACCATCTAAGTACATGTATGTAATAAAAGCTATTACATCCAGTATTTTAAAACCCTTATTAATATTATATAGCTCATTACTTATTAGCCATTCTTTCAGTCACTCATGGTACAATACATAAGGCTATGAAAAGGATACCTGAATCCAATGTAACCTGGTACTTAAACTCCATCAGAAACTAAAACTTTTTTTTTTTTTTTTTTTTTTTTTTTTTTGAAGAGGACACAGTTCTAAAGTAATTCAACTGTTCTCCTGCTGATTCATTAGGATAATGAGGAAATACGCATTGTTGGATAATTCATCAAGCTCAACACACCATCAGCATCTTAAAGATATACCTCAGTTCTGTAAGACAAGGATTAACTTAATATTGATCTCCACTATTTCGTCTTTATTACAAACAAGGATGGAATCTCTACATTAAATATATACATTAGACTTTGAAGAGAGCCTAAATAGCACCATTTGAAACATACAGAGTTCAGAAAAAGATTACTGTGGTATGGAAGACTGCCATATCACTATGTACTGACACATCATGCTAGCTGCACAAAGGAGATACTAATCAATGTAGCAATATCCAACTTTGAAGTGGGATCACTTTTGAGATAAAACACCTTCTTCTCACTATTTAGTCTCAAAAGAAAAAACATTATGTTTTGTTTATTTTAAAGAGGTACCACCTTTACATCAAAGTATATCAGAGAATTTCTTATCTTACGTAACATAATATGGTGTAACAAAGATCATAGAAAAGCTTCCAAAAGAGCAAAGACCACCACCTATACCTGAAATACTGTCATTACAAATTAAAGTCCTGATCTGCAACTGAAGACCACTAAAAGGAGAGAACCACCTTTGTTTCCCCCTGAACCTTGGGGTGTCTCAGCACATGTCCAGGTCCTTGGTGTAAATCCGATGAGCCTGAATGCTACTTGAATCTATGACAGCTACCAGGAGCAACCAAGGGCCATTCCAACATATATACATACAGTGAAGGAGTGTCATAGACACAATTCCCAGTTTGGGGCCACAAGATACTATTCTCCTGGAGCTGGACCCACTAGGTATAAGGCAGTTTTTTTTGTTTGTTTGTTTGTTTTTTGTTTTTTAAAGAGTCCAATGCTGTGAAAGTGATGTCATCACCTTACAGTCAGTCAAGTTCCCTCCTCTTTCAGATGCTTTTATAAGTTTAGTGGTGTTCTGTAAAGGCCCTTTTTGTTGAAAATTTATGGTATGTTTTGATCAAAGGCCACTTCGTTTTAATGCAAATTTCAAACACACTTATAGTGATTAGATGCAGGTTTGGCGAGAACCTGCCAATGGAATCTGCTGACTGCAATTTTCAAACTGGGGCACATCAATCCTCCTCCATCAATCAACCAACCAAGAAACTGATAGTGGCTGTCAAAGAATTTTTGAATTTCCGCTACATGCTTTAAGAGAGTCAGATGTTACTTCTTTAACATGGTTTAAATATTTCCAAAGACAAGCATCAGAAGTATGGGATGACAACAACAGAGAAATCCCATCTTCTGCCTTTTTATTTTCTCTGGCCTAAAAACAACAAACATCTCCTTGACACAATTTTACCTACATTCTTAGAAGACTGACGTCAGTACCTTTGACACACTGTTCTGTAAATGTTCTTTTCTGATACAGAATCAATAGCATTAACTAAGAACGCATTTGGTTGCATAGAGCCATTTTTAGAAATTTTCTAATATTTGACCAACAATTCTAACAATTCTAAGTGTTAGTTCTTTTAATTTCTTCCTTCAGTATTTCTTCATTTTGTCACAAGTAGCATCTAATGATGGACCTGCAATTTTAAATTTGTCAGGGAGAGTACAGCCATGGCAAAATGTTTCAGCCATTTCTTTAAATTGCTCATTTCGTGTTACCCTGGAAATGATATTTGCAAACTAAGAGGTTGTAACGCTTATCAAATGCAAGTTGTTATTATAGCATAGTAGAGATTGCTCTTTGCCAAGTTGTGGATGCCAAAAACAGATAGCTCCAAAACAAAGCTGAAATTGGAGACATGCTAGAAGACCTGAAATTTAAACTTACGTCATCGTCATGGATAAGATTAGAGGGAAATGATGGAAACAAAAGTGTCTCACCTGCAAGAACAAATTCATCAGTCTTCTGCCAATTTTCTACAAATTCTGAGATGAATGCAAATCTTTTCCATCTTGCTACTTAACTACCGTGGACAATATCTGCATTTTATATTAGCATAATATCTTTCTTCTTTACTTCAGCCCATTCCATTGACTGTCCATTTCTTTCAATTTTAGAGCTATTGAGGCAATTAACTCAGACTGATGTTTGGTATTCAGTAAACACTGATCAACAATTTGCATTATTGAGCTGCAGTGTTCACTTTAACTAAATTTAGAATAATAAACAACCAATATTTATTGAATGCAATACTGTGCAGACGGAAGACTGAAAATAAAATAAACCAGCTAGCTATACATAAAATCAACAGGATCACCCAGAATTTTCCAGAAGTGTTTAGAATCTTGAAAGTCCACATTCCAAGAATCACAGCATTTCCACTGTCCATTTAAGTATTTCAGAGTGAAAAAGAATCTCAGGAGTTTAAAAACCAGAAAAATAAATCTCTAAGACCCTGGACTAGGTTTCTCTGTAGGGAAAAAAACAATCAAGTTTTCTTTTAGAGTTGCAGGGAATGGTGGTGGTGATGAGAGAATGTTTTGTAGCAACATCACTATTTTTTTAGCTTATTTACTTTGTATATTTGACAGTGCCTTGCATATCGTCAATTCCACAATTTTTCCCTTATTTTTTCTAGCAATTATCTTACAGTAGTACTCAATGGCCACAGACAGGATTGGGACACCATTGTGCTGCACACTCTACAAGCATGTATTAGAAACAGTTCCGGCCCTCAAAACATATAATCTACAACTTATTTAAACATAGAAGCAGATAAGCTTTGGGTATAGGTGTATACTCAAGCAGGCCACAGGTATTCCACGCTCTGTGGCCTCAGATTTCACCCTTTTCAAATAACTGTGCCCCAGAATCTGAGCTTTTACATACATCTCTAGCTCTGATGATTATGGAAAAATCCTTAAAAACATCAACACTGTTACCTGTCTCAGTCTGCATAGAGACTAAAACAACGGCTCCAAGAACTGTTAATTCCCCATTCATCTCAATCAGAGCCCTATGAACTCCAGAGCTGCAGTATTCAGTTTTTTTAAGATACAAAATTCACCACTTGTTGCTGGAGAATTCATCATTTTGCTACGGCCAAGTGCCCAGCTTTTGTTTTCTGTCTCTCAGTCTTGCCAGGACCGGACAGCAGTTGCCTCTGGCTCCCCAGCATTCCCCACAGGGGGGTTTAATTGGATTATAGTGTGTGCTCTCTTCTCTGTTTCATGGAACTAGACAACAGGGAGTTGGACAACAAGAACTGAAGTCCAGTTTGCAGCCAGGAAACGGGGGAACCAGAAGAATAGGTTGACGACTTAACTTGCCTGGAAAACAGCGCAGCAGCCAAGGCCAGGAGGAAATGTCCCAGTGAAGCAGATTATAAACACTGTCACTTCCTTGCACAATGGTGCAAGCAAGTTTTGTGCCAGATAACTTGAACAACATCACTGGGACCCAGAGAGAGGAGCTGGGCCAACAGGAGAGCACTGCAAAAAAAAATCTCATTTTCAAAAATAACCACTGACCAATTTTACATCTATGAATATTTTCAGCTATGAGAATATGAATATTTGTGCGTGGGAATAAGATGAGGGGCATTTCATAGCAAAAACACTGCTTAAAAGTTGGGGTGATGCTGTGGAATTTGGTCCAACTTGGTCCAGTTCTGCCACAGAACACATAGGGCACTGTACAATAATAAATTATCATAGTAATGATTAGTACACTTGGTTAGATACATGGGTTGTTCTGTTTCATTTGTTGAGTATGGGATGGATGGGGATGTACAAATATTTTCAGATAATTTTAAAGGTTGCATATTACATATGTGACATCAGCTTTGAACAAGTATGGTCCTGGTCCCAGCAGCAGGTAACAGGAGAGAGAGGAAAGATAAGCAGAGAGACATTTTTCTCATTTTTCTAAAAGAAGCACTGAAAAGTGTTACACACTCTAGTTCAATGTATGCAGAGTTAGAAAAGGAGCTTTCTACATCCTATTCCTCTCACACCTCACCTCAAACAAAAGAAAAAGAAGGGGAGGGGAATTTAAAAAAAAAGGAGGCTGAAGACAACACAGAAATGATACACTATGAACTGTTTCATTCCTCTCTCTCTCTTTCCTGTATCAGAAAAAAAAATATCCAAATGCTTCCTGGCTGCAAGCTGGATAACATATTCCAATTAAATACAGAACACAATGTACCACAAATACATTTTTAACCCTTCAGACTGGAGAAGAGTATGGCAAATGCACAGAAATAACATTTAAGCATTTATTATTAGCTAGTCCCTCAAGTTCTCCATTATTAAATTAACGCAGTCAACTTGATATCATACAAGAAGAAAGGATGATGGGTAACTAAAATAAAGTCAGAGGACAAAGATGTGTCACTTTTAGAATTCTACTGCCATAAATGAAATGCTGTGAATAAAATCAAATATTTTTAACTACTTTATTTCCAATGTGTTATGTTGATATTCTCCTTGAGTATTCTTCTATTTAGAATTTTTTTAAACTGATTGATGGATACTGCCACTTAACTGCCATAAATCTACTATGGGTCCTACTTCCATTCTCCTACTGAACCTTCTTTCAGGCTGCCCCATCAGCCTGAGATTCCCTCCCTATCTGGTCTTCTCCACAAAGTCCCTCGGGAACTCACATTTCACAGGTGCCTATATAGTACACTAGCCTATCCACCTCCTCCCTGCTTTTAACTTCATGAGAAAGCTTGTGCATATGCAAGCACGCACACACACAGCAAAAACCATTCCAAAAGTGTGGACCAAGGACACATGCTTAACCAAACTAGTTACTTTTTTTTAGTCGTTGTTCTTTTGTCCATTGTTCTCATTACTCATTTAGATGATAGGTGCCTTTTGGACAGTCTTATATCTGTCTAGTAGGGTTGACTTTCATTAATTTTTTCTAAAAACAGGCATCCCACACAAGACGTCTTCTACTTAAGCCTTAGTATATGGACTCAGTAGACTATTAAATTATTTTGTATACTCTGGTTAATTCCTAATTTTAAAAAGGTGTGTTGTTTACCTGGTGCCCATGCAAAAGGAGTCAACAAAAAGACTGTCTCCATCTAACAATCAGAGGAGGGAAATTTATGGGACTTAACACAGAAGACATGCAAAGTGCAGCCCAGAATATGCAGGTATGGTCGGGCTTGGTCATGCACTAAACAATGTCTGATTGTGCAGGAAGGACTACGCTTTTCAAAGATGTCTATAAAATCCATGTGAAGAAGTTACATTTGTAAGGAAGAGTGTTGTAACTGGATAACACACTTGGACCCAGCCTGGCAGTCTTCATATGACAGTTCCACTTGTAAATCCTTGGAATTATTCATTTAAGTAATAGCTTCTGTATCCCATTTTTGGAACACACTGTGTGGAAACAATCAGTTGTCATATCAAAACTCAAACAGAAAACTATTAAATACTTGTATTAAGTAAAAAAAGCGGAGGTCTATGAATCCACAAACCACTGAGTGCCTTTTTATTTTTACTAAAGAAATATGAGTTGCAACCAGATCATCCTGTTACCTACAATCTATTTCTAACCACTACTGAATGGCAAAACTGGTCAATTTTCTGGTGAAGATATTGGAAATATTCAGAGATGATTTCTATAGTCACTTCCCCCCCCCCCCCGCCCACAAAAAAAATTATTTTACTACAATAAGGAACCATGGGGAAAACAAACAAGCAAAATTAGGTTCCAGTATCTGCAATACAATCTGCTACTACTCACCCCTAACTCACAACTAGAGTCCTAATTAGGTTGATGAAATACCACACAGGCGCAGAGGTTAACACTAGCAAATTTTTTTAAAGAACTGGAAGTTTAAACTTTAAATAGCATGTATTGCTACAGTAGTAATGAACCACATACTTACAGAATAATGTTTGGAATGTGGTGTGTCATAATCTACTTTGTTAATGGCATGCAAATGATAAAGAATTATTATGTTGATCATTTAGGACTTATGTGTTGAAATGTTTAACCACATAAAAAGAGACTAATTCTAGAAGTCAAACATGTGACTAAAGAGAGAAGTCAATGCTTCGTATTTATTCAAATACTATACTAGATTGAAATTTCTGTTCAGCTTTCATAGATTTATATAAATTCAGAATACAAATACAACAGAATATTGCTACTTTGCACTGGCGGAAAGATCTATTGCAAATTACTACATTTTGCAAAGCAGAAATTAAAATAATAGAAAAGCAGATACTAAACTGTTTATCTGACAAATACAATTTAGTTTTAATTATTTATGATAATACTTCAGTATTTTGTAACAGATTTTGTAAATGTGATGACTCTTAGCAATATGACACCCCATTGGACTACTATTAAATATTTCAAAACTGGGGAAAAGACCATTGTTTGTGCATACAAATTATGTAGTGGGTGGATTAGGGAAATGCAAATTATCAAGATTCTACAATAAATACAAATATAAACAAGGTGACAGCCTGATAAATGTTTCTCTTTTCAGAACAATCAGTTTAAACAGCAATTACTAGAAAAATGTGAGCTCTTGGAGTGAGGCGGTTTGTTGATAATAGGAAACTAAGAATGTATATTCCACTGTTTCTTCTCACTAAATAGAATTTCCACAATGTATCTCAAGCCTTCTAAAAGAAGACTACTGCAGCTAAAAATGCAGAAACCTATCAAAATGGTCCTGAAAAACTCAGCATGAATTTACTCCCTCAGTTAAAATGAATGGATACTGATAACATCATCATTTGATATTTCATTCCCATATATTCAAAAATCACTGCTGCTAACAATCATCCTGATTATGAGCAACTGGCATATCTTTAGGCCTAGATTTTACTACTTACCAGTGTTCCGATGGCATCAGAATAATTACTACTTTTAAAAGATGGAATAATAGTTTTATAGCTAAAATATTTTTATTTCTATTTTTTAAATGTGCACATTGATATAAAATGGAGTCTTCAGCACAAAAAGTCTAGCCACAGTGCAATGATTTTCAAGCAGGTAGACTCTAGGAGTACTATGGAGAGGAAGTGTGCTCAGATATGGGAAAGAGGAGAGAAGAGAGCTTTGTGTTGGTGCCTAGGGACCCCTCCAGCCAATATCAATTGCAGTGCTAAGCAATTTGCATCCAGCCTGTCTCAGCTAGAGTAAGATTTGCTGTGATATGACGCATTAGCCAGAGAAGGGAAAGGGAAAAAGTATTCAGGGTATTCTCAGGGCTAAGGAGACCTTGGAAGGAAACATACACTAAATAATATCACTGAAAATGAAAGTGGGAAAGATTTGAACAGTCCTGTTCGCCCCTTCTCCCCATCCTCCAAGTCATAATATATAAAAGATATATGATAGAAGGGGAAAAAAAAAAAAAAACCATAGGCACTGAAATTTTGTTTAATTGTCATTTATCTTATCACTTCTCTTTTCGGGGTAAAGTTTAATTTTTCAGCAACAGCCAAAATGACACTCTGCAATAAACAATGGAAGTAAGCACCCAAATGGTACCACTATTCCAGCAGCCTGATTAGCATGAATATGCATCTACTGTGACTGAAACAAGGGCTATCCATTTTTACATTCTTTGTACAGTACTAGATTACAAAGGCAAGATGTAATTTCACACCAAGTGACAGCAGCACGGACATATTTTCTGTTGTAAGACAAAGTCACCACCAATCACCTTGAAATATGAAGAATGAAATGATATATGAAAGTGTTTTGCTATAAAAATAAAGAGTTAACATATCAAAAGATGTTAACAGCTTCTTTCAAAGAGCCTCTTTCTATATATAAGATCAGAAAATTCATGCCTGCAAACAGGCTAATTAGCAGACCTGAAAGACTAATGCAAGAACCCTTCTCCCAAAACACCACGATATACAATTTTCTGGCTTTAAATTTATTGATCTGGCATGTCCAATGAGGGCCCAAAAGAGTCCTAGACAGGTCAAATCACAACCCACTAAAAGAAACACGACTGCCCTTGAAAAATGTCAAGATTGCAGCTAGTGCTCAAAAGATCCAATTGTGTAAGTAGGTGTGTGAGTTTTTGCCTGTTGACCCGCATCAAGTGAAGAGATTACCTTCCCATCAGTGCCGGATGCCAAAGTATCTGCGGGAAGCCAGGGAGATGGGGGAAAGGATGAGACCAAATTCAGCTGGTTCTGGAGGATAAATGGTTTCTAATACGGTACATCTGGCTAACTGGTTTCCAGTACAGTTTTAATATTGTATAGCAGCTCGCTCACCCATTATAATCCAAAATGCTTCACAGACTTCACCAACACAGCGACACAAAACGAACAGCAGCAGACAGCTATTCGTGGTGTAGGTAAAGGAAGACGAAGCCTTCTCAGAGTTGCTTTGCTACATACAAGAGGACACTGCAGCGCCTCACTCTCCTAGGAAAAATCAAAGCAGCTCCTGGATGGGGGGAGGGAATTAGGAGCCTGGAACTTTTTGTCCCCTACATGGTTAGCTGAGAATGGACTCGTTTCGTGCTAATCGTCTTCGCGGAACCCCTTTTCTTGTTCCGTCTCCGCCTCCCAAACACGGACCCAACAGCCTGCAGTAACAGCGCGCACTACTTACCATGTCAGCGGGGACACTGCTGGACATCTTGCTGTGACTCCCTGGCGGCTCCAAACTTTACAAAAAGAAATGCCCAGCAAGGGATCTCCGGCCGGGGCAGCGGCTCTGCGCCGCGGCTGGCTGGCAGCAAGTCCAATGTGCCCGTCAGACAGGCAGCGAGGAATGATCCGCGGGGAGCCGGTCTCCGGGCTCTGTCAGCGGCCAGACCCGAGAGGCGGCGGCCAGTGCTCGGTCAGCGGCGGCGGAGCCAGGCGGACCAGGCAGGGCTGGAGAGTGACATGAATGGCGCGCGGGGGTTTTTCTCCCTGCCCCAGCCCAGGCCGGTAATGACGGGGTGACTCACGGGATAGCTCCGCGCCCCAGTCACCTCCTCATTAACGCGGCCGCCCCAGACGGGCAGGGCGACCTTCCGCTCCGGGGGGCCGGGGCGAGCGGCTGTCGGTGGCGCCCCCCCTCCGCGGTGTCTGCGGGCGAGGAAGGGCAGCGGCTCTCCCCTGCCCGGGCGCCCTCCGGGAGCCGCAGCGCCTCGAGGGGGATTTAAACGACAGCCGCCTCAGGTCTCGGCTCTCATCGCCGCCGCCTCCCCAGGCCCTGCTCCAGCGCCTCCCGCAGCGGCCCGGCGGGGACCCCAGAGGCGGGCTGGCTGCCCTGTCGCGTCTGGCTGTGGGCCGGGGCCCCGCTCAGTGCGATCCGCTCTCTGCCCCGCGCCCGCGGCCGCCGCCTGTCATCTTCCTCTCAAGCCAACATGGCGCCCGCCGAGCCCAGCCGACCGACAGCCGAGGGAGGGAAGGGGGCACGGCGGGGAGCGACGGACGGACCCCCACCCTCGTTCCCCGTGCGTCACGTACGGCAGCCCCACCGCGGGGCACCATGGGGATTGTAGGCGGCGCCGCCTGGGGGAAGCCTTGGGAAAGGGCAGCTCGGGGGAGTGGGAACGCGCCTCTTTCACTTAGCAACGGTTGCTAGGGCTGGGAAAGGGGGTTGGCAACCTGCTGCTGGCATTGGCCTTCATTGTCACTGGGGAGGAGCCACAGGGCGGCCTAAGCACTGACTGGGGCCCTAACCACACTTCCCAGGAGCCCCACACTTCCCAAGGGGGCTGCAGGCTCGGGCCCCACAAGTCCAGAGGGCGGGGGGGAGGGGCTGAAGGCTCTAGGACCCATTTCCCAAGGGCCTCTCTCTGCCTGTAGCAGATCTACAGCTCCAGTGATCGCTCCACCCTGCAAAGGCTCTGGCTAGAAACTCGGCCACTTGCAGAGCTTGCTACCAGAAGGGCACCCCGTTCCCTGCCTGGGCTCCTTACCGACCAGGGGCCTGCAATAGATGTAATTTTCCAAAGTCCACACAGCCTGGATTTCACTCAGTGTTTGTAGGGCAACGCCTGTGGGCTCAGCCCAGACTTCTGTGGCCCAGAACTTGCCCAAGACAGCCACAAAAAGTAATGACATGTTACAATGCAGGATGAGAATAAGCCATGAAAGAAAGCAGGGTATAAAAGGTGCCTTGGTGATGGAAACAATGCATTTTGTTTATATATTATAAACCTACAAGTAAATAAATTGCATTGTTTTCATGGGGTGGACTGTAAAATATGCTTGGCATACCACTGGAAGTCCTTTTAGGTGCTTTTATTTACAAAATATGACTATGTTTTGTTCCTGTACATTTTCCAGTCGAGAAAAGAATTTTTATTTTACCCCACCAGTTTACTTGTCTCAGACTCCCTGTGCTACTTTGCTCTTCTCAATTCTTAGATTTTTTTTTTAAAAAAAAAGCTTGAAATATCAGTCATTTTGAGTCTGGGCCATTCTTTCTGAGCCATGTATTTCTTACTGTGAAAAGCTCCAATGGGATCCACAGCAGAAATGGTGACAATGCAGTTTCAAAGGGAAAATGGTCCCTCACCAAATGTGTCCTTACTTCATGGCCAAATTTTCTTAAAAGGAGGCTGTAAGGGTATTTATGCCTTACCATAGGCACATTTGGAATTCCAGCCCTGGCTAAATAAAGGTCATGTCAATGTCAGACCAAAAAGACAGTCCTTTTCTGAGAAGGAAAAACTGATGTGCAACTGTCTAACCACAGTGCAGATCCCCTGGAGATGTGTTTTTATAGACACACATCTGTTCTTCTAAAAGCATCAAAGAAAATATTAATCAAGAAAATCAAGTAGTTGATTCCTGAAAGAGGGTTCCCTGTTCCCTATATTGGGAATTTGTGCTAAATACAGTCAGGTGTCTATAAGTCTCCTGTAAAAGCCATCAGAATATGACTAAGTTTAATGCTTCAGAGGGTTAGAGATTGTCTCTCTCCTCATGTTGTTCTACAGCAGTGGTGTTCAGTAGAGGAGTTCAAGCTGGAGCCCACTCACTGAAACACAGAGGGAACTTGCAGCAGCATGTTCTTCATGATTGGTCCCCCGGCTTCAAATGCGCATCTGTACTTGTTGGCCCGAAACAGCATAAATCTATTGATCTCCATGGCTTGCAGCAAGGTCCAACTCATTACCAGGGCTTTTGAGGAATGATGGGTGTTACCAGTGATTAAAGTATAATTTGACGCTCCTAATCTCTGGGCCCCCTTCCCATATTGTCTGGGCTCCCTTCATGCATGTGTGGGCCCCAGCCCAGGTAGGCATTTGCAACCACTTCTCAGTACCACGTGCATCGGTTATTGCTCCATAAAAATATTTATAATTTTATATAGTGTTTATGTCTATAGCAATTATTGTCACAAACTAGCAAACCCTGCATAACACAATAAGTATTGTGATTAACAACGGTGGGGTGTAGGACCCACCAGCAGCCAGGCCAGGGCGGAACATGCGTTCCGCTGGATTTTTCTATTTTTAGGGGCCCCGGAACTCTGGCCCCCCAAATTTGTGGCCCCGGAACTGCGTTCCAGGGCGTTCCCCCTTACTTTAATCCCTGGGTGTTACAAGAGAGGGCTAGTGGGGCAGACATATGAACAGATCTGGATTCTGTTCCCAGCTCCCCTTCTGTCATTTTGTGTGATCATGACCACATCACTTGACTTCTCTGTACCTCTGTTTCTCCTGTTACCTTTTGTCAGTCTTGTTTGATTAGTCTGTGAGCTCACTGCATGATTCTGTTTATACAATAATTTACATAATGGGGCCCTGATTCCAGCTGGGGCTTCTATGCAGTCAGTACATGAGCTGACTATGAATAACAATAAAATGATTGGTATTTGTGGAGGTGGCAGGATACTGTTGGGACATTGATTGTATTGATTTCTGATTAGTTATTCTCAAGCTGGTTGGTTTTTATGTGAAAGTATTTTTAAAATTATAGGCTAAGCTCTAATTCTTTTTGTTCTATATCTAAATAAATAAATAATGACCATTGTAGAACATCAGCCATGACAGACTCTCACTTCCCATGCTTCTCCATGCCACACACGATACATGTGCATGCAAGTTGAAATCTGTGACAGACTGAGGAACTGTGAAAAGGACAAACTGACTGCAGTTTTGTCCTCAAACTGTGGTTAGACCGAAGTCTTGCAAAGATTTATGCATGTACTTAACTTTATGCTCTGCAAGTAGTCCCACTGATTTCATGGAGAAGGTGTAAAATGAAGCAAATTAATAAATCTTTGCAAGATTGGGGCTGTATTTAGTATCTTGTTCTCTTATGGTTGCTTACGTTACTAATATATATATTTGGTTCTCATGCAACACAAATGGATGGAGGAATCAGTATTGGTTGGAGGATATTTAGAGATAGCTAGTGTTGGGCAAATAAATAATGGGGAATTATAGCACAATGAGCCATACTGCTGCAGTGTTGTTTCCAGGTTCTGTGCAGTATGTTGGAAAAGGGAAAGAAATATCTTTGACTTCATTGAACTGGGATACTGTGCTTGAGACACCATAGAATACAAGAGAAAAATATTTCTCTTTGATACACTGTTAGGGTGCATCTACACTCACAAATTAAGTCGACGTAAACCTGCTTAAATCGACTTAATTTAATCTGTGTCTACACTACAATTTCCCTAAATCAACTTAAGCTGCTGCTTAAGTCGACTTAAGGAAATTTTAAGTCGCCTTTATTAAACCTGGTTTAAAGTCGACTTTACTGGCTAAGTCGACTTTATTAAGTCGATTTAGCCAGTGTGGACGCAGATTAGCCCTAAATCAACTTCAAGTCGACTTAAAGGCCCCAGGGCTCCCCCACTGACCTCCCTCCCAGGGTGCCTGGCACAGCCAGAGCCTGGCGTGCCCACCCACAGGGCAGGACACAGCCCTGCCCACCCTGCTCCTATGCCCTGCCACTGTCCCTGTCCTGCTGAGCCCCCATTGTACCAGGATACAATGGGGTAAATGCTGAGCTTCCTGGCACTTTGAAAGGGGTGCCACCCCCTGCCACCATGGACCAGTCCCAGGTCCACTTAGCCCCTAGAAGTCGGCTTAGGCGTCCAGTGTGGATGCTCTAAGTCGATTTGGCAAGGTCCCCTTGAAGTCAACTTAATTTTATAGTGTAGACATGCTAAGTCAACTTATTTGGCCAAGTGTAGACATAGCCTTAGAGAGAAGTGTTAATGAGAATATTCATTTTACACGCAGATAGAAGGGAAATGGGATCTCTGGTAAGTGGTAGCCCAGTTGAAGAGGATATCGAACAGGAACAATGTGCAAGAGAAGTACATGTCTGAGAACATTCTCCCATAACCGCATCCAAGGACAAGCAAAAGATGGTTACAAAATATCAAATCTATTACCCTGTTGTGCAACAAATTTCCACCAGTGAGGAAAGCCAACCAGACATCTCTCTGAAAAGTGTATTTGCAAAACTGTCATGACAGTTTACTAGGCCAGATCCAAAAAATACCTGTATTCAATCATCATGATTATGGTGATGAAAAAACCCAACATTTTATTCATCTGTGAAAAGTGTTACTTGCCTCAGATTAGTGGGTAATTAGAATTTTGCCAGACTGTATTTACTCCATTAGGAATTAGACCTATGTACCTAAATTCAGGATTGGGACCTAGTTTTACTGTTTCATGCCAGTCAATGCTACCTAGAACTTGAGTATCAAGTAGCTAATAGGAACAGTTTGGTATTAGGAGGGGCTTTGGTTATTAGTAGTACCACATAGGAGTTAGGTACCTGAGTCACAGTTCTTCCTCCTCTTAAGCATGCCCTAGCCAGTGACCGGGTTGACACTCTCCTGTCTAATAGCTTGTGACACAGCCATCCAGCCAGCTCATCAGTTGAACTCACCACGTTCCAGCGGGAAGAGGATAACGAGGTCCAGCATACCCCACAAGAGGATCTCCAGCCCTCTCTGGCCTGCACACACTTACCTCAATGCCCCCCTGCCCCCTAAGCTCCAGGGGGAAAAGTGATTGTGCCCTCTTTGCAGGGCGATAATTGATAAGGGAGCCCAGGCCCTCCCTCTCCACTAGGCTTTGGCCCAGGGTCCTGAGAGAGGCAGCAATGTCAGACGCATAGAACTGCTTCATTGCTGCCTCTCTGGGCTACTTCCTATCATGTACCCACCCGGTATAGGATGTGATCAAAATCATCACATGATCCATCAGAAGATGGAGTGAAGGGTTCATAGACTGAAGGAAAGGCTTAGCCCTTTTCTCGGATCTGGGATGGCTGCAGCAACTTGCAGCAGTGGCATACTGTGGGTGTTCAGCACCTGGGGGCCAAACCTGCATTTGCACCCCCACCCCCAGGCCTCACGCATCATCTCCTTTCTGCACCCGTACAGGGCAGGAGAGGACCCCAGCTCCTACCAGATAGCACTGCTCCCCCCGCTGCCCTAGAGGGGACGTACCTGCGGGGGGAGCACGCTGCTTACCTCCTCCTGCACAGGGGACCTTCTGGTGCTCATTGTGGTACTGCTCCTGTGCACTTCCCCACCACATAGTAATCACCTCTCCTGCTCCAGCTGCACACAGCCCTCAACCCCCAGCCAGGGCGTAGCTGGAGGGGAGCGCCTTTTGGTCAGTTACAGCTCCCCGCCTCCTTGCCTGCCCCTGGTGGGCACTGTCCAGCTGCCCCCAGAGCCTTCTGTACCCCCCAACTACTGCACATCATGAAGGGCCAACCCGGAACCGTCCCAACAGGCCAGCACCTTTGGTACTCCACTGGCTTGTAGCCCTCTCTCCAGCAGCCAGAATTCCAACTGGATCCTGCCTCAGGCATTACCAAGACAGATCTCTCTCAGTCCACCTCCCCTTCTGAGCTGTCTGTCTCAGAAGCGAACTCCTCCTTAGCTGGTGCAGGACCTGCAAATGTGGCAGGGCAGAATCATCTGAGCCCATAACTGGTGCTTAGCTTCTTCTATTCCAGTTTGGAGTTTATATAGCCCCATCACAGGTATCTTATTTCCAGTGGCCAGTGCCGGATGCTTCTGAGAAAGGTACAAGAAACCCACAATAGACTATCATGGAATAACTTTTCCACAAGAAATGCTTCTTTCTAATGCCAAAAAATTAGTGGCTGGTTTATATCCTGAAGCATGATACTTTACATCCCATGTAAATATAATACACCCTTAGTGGAAGAACAAACTATCAATAAAACATAAGAACAGTTGTCATTTTTCAAAGGAACAGTATTCTGTTTCATTAGGTCTTATTATCATATTAATAGGAATGGAAGCATCAAGAGCAAACCTGGAGAATGGATTGGCTCTAAGCACTATCCCTGAAGTCAAGGACTTTCATCACAATAATGAATCACTATGTTATTTTTCAAGATGAAGAACATACTGTGATAGCATAGACTAAATTAATTTTTTTCCCTGAACAAGAATAGGCTTTGCTCCTGATTTCTCAGTAGATTTTTAGGAGTGACATCAATAGTCCATGGAGGAGCTGCAGCTCTGAGACAAAGAGTTCAAATTTGCTTTGAAGGGTTGTTGGGGCACAGAGCAAGATCTTTTTCTTCCCTAGCAGCTACTAGGCAACAGTGCAAGATAAACATGGCAGTAAGGCAGACACAGGATCAATCAAAAGGACCATAAGTTTGTGTCTGTATTTAAAATTTGTTGGTTTTATGTTTTTTACACTCTTTGGCCCAGCACCTGAAGCCCTTACTCACATTTAACTCTTTAACTTAGTTCTGTTTAATTCAGCCATTAAATTCACAGGGAGAGCACTCAAGCAAGGATCGAGGAAAAACTAGGGGGCTTCATCTTGCAATATGCTGAGCGCATCACAATTCAGGGCAACTGCATCTATATTCCCATTCCTGGTTCAGCAATGGCACCCACAGGAGGCTCCCAGCTCATTCCTCTCTTGGGGAGAGACCCATGTCTCTATCCCTCCTGACCAATATTTTTCCAAGCTTACATCATGAGCTCCCAGCCACTCAGATTGCCATAGAGAGCTAGTGACAGCAATTTGCTTTCTCCTCAGAGGATGAAAATAACATAATTGCCCATAGATGTAAGTTATCACAAATTCTAAGCAAGCACATTTATACTTAAGGTGAAAGCTTTGCAGAGAAAACATATTAAAACAATAAAAGAATGTACACATGTCCTAGCAAGCTTACCAGAGATCACCATTCACCCCAGCTCCCTCAAGGGCTCTCTAATCAGTTCTTCAAACCCCAAACAGGAGCTCTTCTGTGATTATAAATTCATAGCACCTTTTGTTCAGTACAAGAACCCAAACTGTGCAGATCAGTCTGTTTCTGCATGCAATCTGGGCCTTTGATCTTGTCCTCGTGTAACATGTGATCAGCAAACAATGGCTCTCTCCTCAGCAGGGGTGTCCCTGGGACATATGTATAAAGAATACAACCATTGTGTCCTTAATGGCTCATCAGTTTACTCCCTGGGACCATATCACCTGGCAGATTCCTTAACATTAAGGAGACAATGGTTGTTCACACCCTCCCGTCTAAGGCTTTACTCCAGAATGACACAAGTTAAAGTATGGATATAACATCAAATTCCTAACTTCTAATCGAAATAGAATTCCTAGACATAAACTATATAATCATTCCCAGCAAATTACTACCTTTCTATTGATACGAAACATGACATAGTTCCTATGGATTCTAGCATTTATGAGATATCCATTGAAAATAATATCATAAATGCTTCCCTAAATCCAGACAGTGTCACACCCTGCCCACATGCCCTGCCCTTTGGGGGGCATGCCAGGCTCACCCTGTGCCCCCCCGGCAGGGAGGGCATTGGTGTAGTCCTGGGGTAGCCCTAAGTTGACTTAGGGCTACCCCAGGGCTACACTGGCTTAATTCGACCTTAAAAAGTCAAATTAAGCCTTAGGTCGAGTAGAAAGGTGGTTTAATAAAGTCGACTTAATTTTCATTAAGTCAACTTTATTTTGCTTAAGTCGACTTAAGCAAAGTGTCGTGTAGACGCAGGGCAAATTAAGTCGACTTAAGCCAAGCTTAAGTCGACTTAATTTACCAGTGTAGATGCAGCCATAGACTCTAAGGTCAGAAGCGACCAGTACAATCATCTAGTCTGACCTCCTGCAAAATGCAGTCCTCAAGACCTCACCCACCCACTCCAGCAACAGGCCACCAACATATGACTGAGTTATTTACCTCCTTAAATCATGATTTAAGGACTTTAAGATACAGAGAATTCACTGGTAGGTGAACCATGCCCTGTGCTACAGAGAAAGGTGAAAAACCCCGAAAGCCCAGGCAAATCAGCCCTGGGGGAAAATTCCTTCCCGACCCCAAATATGGCGATCAGTTAAACCCTGAGCACATGGGCAAGTCTCAACAGCCAGTTACCCAAGAAACAATTCTCTGTAATAACTCAGAACCCACTCCATGTACTCTCCCCTCTTAGGCCACTTGTATATCCACCACACATAGACAAATATCAGTCAATTTACAAAATAGGGTAATCATACCATCCCCTCCATAAATTTATCAAGCTCAGTTTTGAAAGCAGTTATGGTTTTTGCTCCCACAACTCCCCTTGGAAGGCTATTCCAGAACTTTACTTCTCTAATGGTTAGAAACCTGCTTCTAATTTCAAGCCTAAATTTCTTGATGGACAGTTTATAACCATTTGTTCTGGTGTCCACATTGGTGCTGTACTCAAATAATTCCTCTACCTCCCTGATGTTAATCCCTCTGATGTATTTATAGAGAGCAATCATATCCCCCCTCAGCCTTCTTTTGGTTAGGCTAAACAAGCCAAGCTTCTTGAGTCTCCACTCATATTGCAGGTTTTCCACTCCACAGACCATCCTTGTAGCCCTTCTCTGCATCTGTTCCAATTTGAATTCATCCTTTTTAAACATGGGGGATCAGAACTGCACACAATATTCCAGATGGGGTCTCACCAGTGCCTTGTACAGTGGCACTAACACCTCCCTGTCTCTACTTGAAATACCTCTCCTGATACATCCTAGAACCACATTAGCTTTTTTCACGGCCACATCACACTGGTGGCTCATAGTCATCCTATGATCAATCAGTACTCCCAGATCCTTCTCCTCCTCAGTCCGTTCCAACTGATGCGTCCCCAACTTATAGGAAAAATGCTTGTTATTTGTTCCTAAATGCATGACCTTGCACTTCCCATTATTAAATTTCATCCTATTCCTGATACTCCAGTTTACAAGGTCATCCAGATCTTTCTGTATGGTATCCCGATCCTTTGCTGTATTGGCAATACCTCCCAACTTGGTGTCATCCGCAAACTTTATTAGCACATTCCCACTTTTTGTGCCAAGGTCAGTAACAAAAAGGTTGAACAAGATCGGTCCCAAGATAGATCCCTGAAGGACTCCACTGGTAACCTCCCTCCAGCTTGACAGTTCACCCTTCATTATGACCCACTGTAGTCTCCCTTTTAACCAGTTCCTTATCCACCTTACTATATTCATATTAATCCCCATTTTCTGTAACTTAACTAATAACTCCCTGTATGGAACTGTATCAAATGCCTTGCTGAAATCTAAGTAAATTAGGTCCACCGCATTCCCTTTATCTAAAAAATCTTTTGTCCTTTCAAAAAAGGAGATCAAGTTGGTCTGGCACGATCTCCCTTTTGTAAAGCCATGTTGTATTTTATCACAGTTACCGTTATCCTCTATAGTCTTAAGTACTTTCTCCTTCAAAATTTTCTCCAAGACCTTGCATACTACCGAGGTCAAACTAACAGGCCTGTAGTTACCTGTCTCATTTTTATTCCCTTTTTTGAAAATAAGAACTACATTAGCGATTCTCCAGTCATACGGTACAACCCCCGAGTTTACCGATTCATTAAAAATCCTCGTTAAAGGGCTGGCAATTTCATGAATCAGTTCCTTTAGTATCCTTGGATGGAGATTGTCCGGGCCTCCTGATTTAGTCACATCCAGCAGCTCAAGTTTGGCTTCTACCTCAGGTATGGTAATTTCCACATTCATGATTTCGTTCCCATTAGCTTCCCTACCTCTATCCCCCAGCTCAACTTCACTCTCATTGAAAACAGTACTTATTTAGACATTCAGCTATGCCTAGATTATCCTTGACCTCCACCCCATCCTCAGTTTTTAACGGTCCCACTTCTTCTTTCTTGGTTTTTTTTTCCTATTTATATGGCTAAAGAACCTTTTACTATTGGTTTTAATTCCCTTGGCAAGGTCCAGCTCAGCTTGACTTTTTGCCTTTCTCACTCTCTCTCTACATGTTCTGACCTCCAAAGGGTAGCTTTCCTTGCTGATCTCTCCCCTTTTCTACTCCTTGTAGGCTCTATGTTTCCTCCTAATCGCCTTTCTGAGATGCTTACACATCCATCTTGGTCCACAGCTCTTGCCTATGAATTTTTTCCCTTTCCTTGGAATGTAGGCTTCAGATAGTTCTTGCAACTTTCAAGGGTTTGCCTTTTCCATTCCATTTCCATGGTATCTGTCTTAAATACAAATGTAAGGAATATGAAGACAAACAAGAAGAATGAGTAGTGCTATTAAGTGATGACAATTATGACCTACTTGGCATATATTAAACCTAGAGGGAAGAGTGCTATACCAATATTAATTGATACAAGTGATAGAAAAAGCAAGATGGAAAATTGCTATCATGTATCAATATTATGTATATCAGTGAACCGTAATTCAACAATGAAGAATGTATGTGGTGAAATTCAATGGAGTAGGATATAAGGAATGAAAAAACAAAGGGGATGGGTGGGGGGGGATACAGCAGGTATGAAGAGAACCAAACCAAAACATTCCTAAACCTATGCTGGGAAGCATGTGAATCCCTGGGATTCTGTGTTCCTCAGGGGTTTTAATTATCCAGAAAACTATGAGGCAAGAAACAGAGCCAAAAAAGCAAATAGAAGAAGTTCCTTAATTGTAAGACAAGACCCTGAAAATAAAAACTCTAAGCAAAAGTGATGTTTTCCTTCAGTTCTACGTTGTGCATAGGAAATATTGGAAATAGTAAAGTTCTGAGCCAGGAATTTGAATTTAACATGGTAAGGAATAGGTTTACAGACCACAGCAGTAAAAGGATATTCAATATCAGGAAAGCAAATCTGGGGAAATTAGAAAAATTTCTGAATAAATTTCTGGTAGCTAAAAAGTACTAAACCTGTCAGCACTGGAGAAGGCTGGAGAATCCCACAGGTGCCATAATAAAAGTACAGTGGACTGCAATTCTTCCAAAAAAGGAACAAGAAGCAGCAGCTTCATGAATGTGAAAATAAGGTTCTGAAATCAACTGTAAAGGGAAGAGAAACAGAAGAAAACAAAAATATATGCATACATTAGTAGGGAAATAAAAGAGCACTAGAAAACAGAATTTCTTACCACTAACATACAAGATTAAGCGAAATAAGAAGGGCTTTAACAAGCCATGCAGAAGAAGAGTGATGCTCGGGGTATTGTTATTGTCATAAAAATCCCAGCTTTAATTTATGTTTTGCAGAAGTCTCTGTAGCCCAGTGCTGAATATAGCCCCGTGTTTTCCTAGAACCAAATTTCATGGGCAATCTGCAGTACTTGTTACAGTTTGTTATTTCTATTTTTCACTAAGACAGGTAATCTTTGGATTTGCAGCATGTAGAAACAATACGATACTAATTTATTATATTATTATTTGGTTTCCAGTTTTAGGCTATATCTCAGTAAAACCGGATCAAAGCACATATTTAAGATTTCTAAAATTTATATCAAAATGCCAGAAATGTTAAATGTTTTTGCAGAGCAGAATCTGATCCTAAATTAAAATGATCATTCCCAATTTCTCAATTTTTATGTTTGAATTATCTACACTTGAGTAGCCCTCCTTAGTGCTAAGACAAGTTTTCATTTACCTAAGAATCTTAACTGCACCTCTGAAATACTTCCTTCTGATTTAAACTATGCCAATCAGTGGAGTTACTCTGAATTTATGCTACTTTAAGCAATATCAGAATCTGTCCTTGTGTTTTTAATTGTCGTAGTCTGCAGCAGTGGACATTTTTATACTACACACATATTTATGGATTGCATATGTTATTATATCACTGTAACATAACCAACAGTTTGACTTATTTTCTAACATTCACAAGCCCCAAAATCTGAATAAAGCAGTATTTAGAAATTCTGCTTTTTCAGTTGGCTCAAGCGACCATTTGTCTTTTAGTTTCCATTTGGTATTTGCTCAGGGAACTCTTTACAGCCACTGTTGCATGCTTTAAATGTAATTGGACAATGGTATAGTGTCATCTATGGAGTATGGGGACACCACTCTTTTGTATTTCTTTAAATGTATTACTACAGCTATTAAGAACAATCAACAAAGCCTTCCTGAGGATAAATGTTTTCAGTATATGAAACACCGAATGATCCCTTTTTGTGTTTTGCTGAATGCTCTGCTTTCTTTTGTATGTAAAGGGAAAAAATTAATAGCACTGTACATATATGAAGGGGTTTTTTTTAACCAAAAAAAAAGTGGAGACTTGGACTGGATTTGTGGTCTCAGACTAATTCTCCACCAGTGTAACTCTGTTGACTGCATCTGAGTTATTCCTGATTTACACTGGTGGGAGAGCAGCAGCAGGCCCTTTAACTGGAATTTCCATTATATTTCAATCTGAATTTTATTCTGTTTACATTGCCAGACCCCTCTAACGTAGAATGCTGCAGCTGTTGTGACAGATTGTTTTCTTTAAGATTCAGTCATGGCACTGGTGCTTCAGACCATGAAGTCCATCGACTCGCAGACTCTAAGGTCAGAAGCCATCATCATGATCCTCTGCCTGATCTAAATATTTTAGGACGCAGAACCTCAGCCACCCACTCCTGTAATAGATCCATAACCTCTGGCTGAGTAGCTGATGACAGATTGCAGAATTCCAGACAGCCTCAATTAAACCTACTCTTTGTGAAGAGATGTACAGTAATTGTATTTATATATAGAAATATACCCCCAAAGCAGATAACGCGCATTAAAAATCATATAATTAATGTAATGTCAGCAAAAGACTGCAGCAGGACTTTGAAACACCTACACATCAGTTTTTCACAACAGCATTTGAGCTGGTTGTGATTTCAAATAGTGCTGAGCAGCAACTCCCTGCTTCTATCATTTGGTTTAAAAGCTCAATTATAAGCTGTATTAACTCAAAGTTAAATAAAAGGGGAAGTCAGTGAACATCTGTCTATCTCATCATTCGTCACTAAAGCATCTAACACCATTAGTATCTGGGTGCGTGCAAGCTACACCCACATGCAACTCATTAATGAGAAGTAATGGTATAAATATTTATCTATACACAAAACCTGTTTTCAATTTTTTTTATTAGAATGTAAATGATTTCTTGAAAAACCATGAATCCAGTGTTTGTGAGATTACACATTCATTCCTCTGTTTAAAAGTATTATTTATTAATTAAGTGCTAACGATGTTTCCTGTGCAGTATGACATGCAAAATGAGAAATGATCTCTGCTCCAAAGAGCATAGGATTCAGAGTCCAGGATCCTGTGAACATTTGTGCATGTGCTCAGCTGAAAGCATGGGAGTAATCTCACTGAAGTAAGAATTAACTGGTACTCGCAGGACTACTCGTGTGCTTGGGAGCTAACCCTTGTGCAGGCTTTTACGGAACTGAGGATTTAGATTGTAAGCTCCTCAGGACAAGAATCTTGTCCCATTTCGTCTCTTTTACAACCTTGATTCTGCTGCTGCCACTTCATTAATAATACACTTTCAAACAGATGAATGAGCATGTGGCTTTTCAAACACTGAAGTCATGATATCTTAAGAAAATATTTAAATCACATAAGAAACAGAGGAAAATTCATCATTGGTTTTGCAATGAACATTTACATTATGACTACTCATATTCTTACAGGTAAGTATGTGCATCAGAGTTTGCAAGATGGGGGCCTAAGGGCTCAGGCCAGCTGCCATTAAAATAAATGGGAAGACTCACCCTGGCTACCATGAGAGTTTTATGAGATATTAAGTCCATTCACTTTCCAGGAAGTCTCCCTTTCTGAAGTACTGAGGAGGCCGTCAGGTACTTCACAAAAGCCCATAAAAAATAATTCAAAGGAAAAATAAAAGCTGGGGAAAATATATGTAGACTTCCTCTTCCCTCTAGCTGTATTGCAAGATTAAATACTGTGTATACATTCTATTTCTTTGCCAATCAGCAAAATGTAATGTACATTTTAACACAGACTATTAATACAGAGCAAGAGTGTATTCTGAGAAGTATTAGAAATGGACTAAATAAAGCTGCTGTTCACTTTTCTCTGCCCCTTTGGAACAAATGAATGCTGTAAAAATGTCTGTGTTTCCTTATTGATGAAACACCTCTTTAGCTTTGTACGAAAACCTAACTCTCCCATGACCAAAGAAGGGCATGAATGGTACTTTAAAAGGTCAGAGATGGCTGGAGCATTAATCTAAAGCAGCAAAGCATGGATCTTAAAACAAAAAAGCTATTCAATATTTTCCACACAAGAAATGGAGTGAAAGCTGTCATCAGATTTCACTTGTAATATTCCTGATGACCATACATTACATAATGAAATGAAAAATGCATTTTGTCATAACCTCCATGTGCATATACGCCCTTAAAATCTGTTTGGGACAGAGCTCATTTGTAAACATATATATATATATATATATATATATATATATATATATATATATATACACACACACTTCTGTACTTAGGTGTTGATCCTGCACTGTTCTCTATGCTCAGTGTCTTCCATCCTTCATGAAGAGTCAGACTTTCCCAATTGCTTTTGCGCAGTGGGATTCGAGCATATTCTGTGAGGCAATTCAGTTTATTTCATAAATCAGCTCTGCATTTAGAGGGCTCCTGACACCATGTAACATTTTGGCATTGTGACAGATATAGCAACCTCATGTAGTATCTTTGGGGACCATTGTATTAAATTTATGAATGGCTTGTGTATGTCTGTGTTCTGCACCATGGGGGGAGGTTGCCACAGTCCTGCAGAAACTAAAAAGACAGCATGTGTGTGTCTATGGCGGGTGGGAGTATGATTACTTTGCTGATTATATAAATGACTTCTGAGAAGTTCCACCCTCCCTGGGATGGTTTGCATATACTAGTTCAAACTAGGTTTTCCAGAGAGCGAGAGACAAAGAAAGGACTTTTGGTATAAAAGGCTGAGTTTCAACGGATACAGGAGCTTCCTTTTCACTCAACAAATTGACAGGACTTTGGTCTTAGAGCGACCACAACCCTTGTAGAAGGGTGGGAAGACTAGCCCCTGCCAGAGCCCTAATGTTGGAGTTAGGGGTTACCTCTGGCAAGATTTTAGAAAGCATGTAGAAACTTTTATTGCATTTTATATCTTTTCTCTGAAATGCTTTTGCCCTAACAATAAATATGTCACTGAAAGAGGTAGGTAGTCTAAGGGTGGAGTTTATAAGACGCAGCAGGAGGTATTGCCTCCCCCCTGATTGGCCGCCCTCTGCCTCCCCGTTGAGCAGCCCCCTGCCAGGATGTGCTCCCTCAGCAGGGAGGCAGAGTGGCCATCACCAGTGGTGGTATCTGGCCCCAGTCGGGGACCCAGAGCCACTGATGGCGACAGGAGCGGGCCCCGGCTGGGATCCAGGGGACTGCCACCACCAGCAGGATCCAGCTCCAGCCAGAGACCCAGGCAAGGGACCTGGGAGCTGCTGGTGGTGGCTGGATTTGGCCCCAGCAGGAGCCTGATTGAGCTGGGAGAGTGGGGGGACCTAGATTTTTGGAGCTGTCTTCCCCAACGCATGCTCCAAAATCCTCCCATGATGCCCAATAAGCCAGTCTGCCAGGGCAGTGCCAGTGTTTTGCTTCCTCTCTGAGGGCTACAATGTGGGTGACTTACCAGTAGTTACAAGTGACTACCTCATGGGTGGATTTTGGAGCATGCCTTGAGGAAGGCAGGTCCAAAAATCCAGCTCTCCCCCCCCCCCCAACCCGGGCCCATGCCGCCCCGGCCGGGGTGGATCCTGCCACTGCTGGCGGTCCCCAGGTCCCGGCCAGGGCTGGATCCCACTGGGGCTCGCTCCTGCTGCCAGTGGTGGCTCCGGGTCCCCAACCAGGGGTCTCAATGGGGAGACAGAGAGAGGACAATCAGACCTCCCCTGCCTCTTATAAACTCCACCCCTGTTGGGCATATCAGAGAGTAAGGCAGGAAGCCGTGCCAGCCTTAAAATCCATCGATCAGAGGGGAGTGGGACAAGGGTCCCTGCCCAGGAACAGGTGACACCCGGAAACCTGAGACCAGACTGGGAACTTCAGGAGTGGATCATCGAGGGGGGAATACAGTTACCCTGCAACTGGGACAGGCATTACATAACGTTGTCTTTGCTTGCACAAGTGGGCGAGTAACAAATTACACCTAAAAATGGATTCAGTCAGAGACAGACTCAGGCAGAACAGATTTGACTAGGGATTGTTTCAGCATTGAAAGAGAAATGCATCACAGCTGACAAACATTTCTAGAGGGGCTAACTGCTCACATGATCAGTTAATATAGCAAAACCATTTGTAATAGCACATTCTGCTGACTCTCACTGATGTTATAGAGAGCTCCAAATATGTCACATTTCAGGGTGCAATCCAGGCCCATGAGGGATGCCATGCAATCTTGGATGCCTTAAAATTCTTTACTGCTGTAGCTCCCACCCTGGGACCCTTTCTAGCATGCAGGTCACACCCCAAGTGTCTGTGTATAGCTGCAGCCTGCTGGTCACACTTCAGTCATGTACTAGCTTCCACCATCCTTGGTTACCACTTGCAGGGGTGACCCTTACACACTGCGAGTGCCAGATTTTCTCCCCAAACCTATGCATTGCAGTGTCCTGCCTTCTCCAGGACAGTTCAGCTATTAGAGACCCATCACCCTTCTAAGGGGTCAATATGAACAGGTTTCTTACCTGTAATGGATGTTCTTCGAGAGGTGCCCATTCCAATCCTGGTGTGTACGCACCACGTGCACAAATGGTCGGAGACTTTTCCCCAGCGGTTTCTGTCGGGTCGGCCTGGGTGCCCCCTGGAGTGGCGCCCTCATGGTGCTGCACATATAGCCCTGCCGACCCAGCACCCGTCCAGTTCCTTCTTGCCCTTCTCCGACGAGAGGTTGGCGGGCGGGATTGGAATGGGCAGGAGCACACCTCTCGAAAAATCTATTACAAGTAAGAAACCTGTTCTTCTTCGAGTGTGCTCCTGCCGATTCCAATCCTGGTGAGTTACCAGCTAGCCCCTGGATGGCAGGGTCAGAGCCTTTACAGCACACTCTGGAGGATTGCTGTTCCTACTGCTGCATTGTCCCTACTCTGCTGGCTGATTGCATAGTGCGCAGTGAAGGTATGTATTGAGGACCATGTAGTGGCCCTGCAGATCTCGAGGAGCGGGACATGTGATAAAAATGTGACCAACAAGGCTTGCACTCGTGTCGAATGCATTCTGACTGCTGGGGCTGGGTGGCTCACTAGGTCATCACATGTCTTAATGCAGGAGGAAATCCAAGAAGAGATCCTCTGGGAAGAGACCGGCTCGCCCCTCATTCTGTCTGCTATGGCCATGAACAGTTGAGGGGTTTTCCTGAAGGGCTTGGTCTGGTCTAAGTAGAAGGCTAGCCCCCTCCGTACATCTAGTGAGTATAGCGCTCTCTCTTTCTCATTTGCCTGTGGCTTGGGGAAAAAAACTGGGAGAAATATTTCCTGGCCACAATGGAAACTAGAGACTACCTTGGGAAGGAAGGAAGGATGGGGTCGCAGCTGGACTTTGACTTTATGGAAGATTGTATACAGGGGTTCTGAAGTTAAAGCCTTCAACTCTGATACCCTGCGGGCTGAAGTAACTGCCACCAGGAACGCTACCTTCCAGGATAGGTATAGCATCAAGCAGGAACCCATTGGTTTGAAGGGGGCCCCATCAATTTTGAAAGTACCAGGTTCAAGTCCCAAAGGGGCACTGGGTCCCGTGTTGGGGGGGTAAAGCTTGTCCATACCCTTCAGGAAGTGCGACGCTACAGGGTGCGAGAAGATGGACTTCCCCCGTTCCCCTTATGGAAAGCCGAGATGGCCGCTAGGTGGACCTTTAACGAGGCTACTGCTAACCCTGACCGCTTCAGGTGGAGGTGGTAATCCAGAATGAGCAGGATTTGGGTCTCCCTTGGTATCACCCCTTTTTCTGAGGCCCATCTGGAAAACCAGGACCATTTGGCTGTATATGCCTTCCTTGTGGGTGGCTTCCTGCTTTCGAGTAGGACCTTCCTGACCTGTTCTGAGCAGAATCTTTCCTTTTCACTCAACCACATAGGTTCCATGCCATCAGGTGCAGGGAGTCTGGGTTGGGATGGAGGAGCTTCCCGTGGGACTGGGAGATCAGGTCTGGGCAGGTGGGCAGTGGGAACGGGGGGTTCACTGACAACTGTATTAACGATGGAAATCAGTGCTGCCTTGGCCACGCGGGGGCAATCAATATGATTGAAGCTTTGTCCTTCTTTTCTTTTAGGAGGACCTAGTGGATCAGAGGAAAAGGAGGGAAGGCCTATAGGAGATCTGAGCTCCAGCTCAGGAGGAAGGCGTCTGAGAGGGACCCCGGGCTGTGCCCCTGGAAAAAGCAGAACTGCGGACACTTCCTGTTCTCTTTCGTAGCGAACAGGTCTAGCTGGGGAAACCCCCACCTCTGGAAGACCCTCCAGAGGATCTTTGCCTTGATGGACCACTTGTGGGCTGCAAATGCCCGGCTGAGGCTGTCTGCTAGTACATTCTTGGCCCCCGGGAGATGCGAAGCTTCCGGGTGTATCGCATGGGCTATGCACTCCTCCCACAGACTCATTGCCTCTCTGCATAATTTGGAGGAGCGAGCCCCCCCCCTTGGTGGTTGAAAAAACCGCTGCGGTGTTATCTGTTAGAACTGCTATGTGGCGGTTCTGGAAGAAGGAACTGGAGGGGCGATGGGTCAGCAGGGCTATATATGCAGCACCATGAGGGTGCCACTCCAGGGGGTGCCCAGGCCGACCCGATGGATACCGCTGGGGAAAAGTCTCCAATGATTTGTGCACATGGCACATACACACCAGGATTGGAATCGGCAGGAGCACACTCGAAGAAGAAACAATATTTTGCAACTTTAATTGGCATTACCAAACAATTCAGGTTAAAACAACACTGAATTAGTTTTGATTTTTTAAAAAAACAAGTTTAATTACAAAGAGATAGATTTTAAATGAGTACATGTATAAGGTATTGAAGTCAGAAATGGTTATTAAAAAAAGATAAAATGCTTTCTAGTAACTAAAACTTAGATTAGACTTCACTCAAGAAAAAATCCTTACATGTTCTTAGCAATACTGCTAACCAAATTTTTAAGTTAGAACCCCTCCGAAAATCCAAAGGCTAACTCCTTTGTTTTCTTAAGAAAGAAAGAAAAAAAACCCTAGGGTGTTTTTGTCCCTCACTTTTATACTCCAGTCACCCTTTGAAATGCATTTCCCTGAGGGCTACTTGGATAAAGTTCCTTTATTCTGTGCAGATGAAGAAATGGGGTCTCATGGTGAAAGAGGTTCTATATTGTTAAAATGCAGACTGATCTGTTCTGTCCCCTTCTGTTGCCAAAGAATTGTAATTGCCAACCAACTTTGATGACACCTGGCTAGAGGCTTCGGCTTGTCCTTTATCTTTCAAGAACAGGTAAAAACATTTCAGTCATAATTTCAGCATGTGTTGATAATTTTACATATAATATTATTGTCCATCAAGTTATTAGTTTTCAAATGATACCTCACGAGGCATATTTTCTATAACAGTTTTTACAGTAGGGTATCAGGGGTGAATACAGAGGGTGCATTTGGTCACAAAGGTTAAAAAACTAATGAGCAGGACCGGAAGACCATGGGAACCCAGTTCTGTATAAATAAGAGCACTAGCCTAGAATAGCTTACAGTAGCAGGAATAGGACCTAGGAGTGGAACATATAACTAAGCAATACATAAACCTATGCTTTGTGACACCCCCATTCTCCAGCTCTGTCCTGCCCTACCTGCCCCCTCCCCCCATTTTATTTTTTACCCTGAACACATATAAGTGAGTGAGCATCAAGAGGTTCAGATTTACTATCATTCCATACAAAGGATAATACCTTGTACTTAGCATTACTTCATCTGTGCATATTCTTCACCCCACCTTTCTGGTGAAGCACAACCATGAAAAAGCTTGTGAAATCAAAAACAGTGATTTTTTTATACATTACCATTGTTTTCCAGAATCCAACTTTTATAATAATTTCAAACTGTGTAGCTTTTTTATATTCCGTATTTCTTTTTCCTTTGCTCCAGCAGTAGACCCACACAAAGTGCATAATGTTCTGAGTTAAGAAAGGAAATGATTTGAATAGCTTTCTGGCTTCTCTAGCACACCATCTTTACTGCTACTGGAATGCAGCAAAATTACGTGTGCTTTTATTCCATTGACTAAAATGCCATATAAGCCCAGCAATGAAGGAAGGATCGGTCCATTATATGATTATTACATCTGTGGACAAAAGGGAACATTTACCAGAAAGTGTGAATGTGCTGTTTCTTCTTTCTGGAAATAGTCAAGTAAGGATCTATCAGCTCAGTCTTCTAAAGACAGGTGCTTTATTTGAATGCATCTGGACATGCTGGTGAATGTAAATGAAACACCTCAAATGCTGGTAAGGAGATGAAATCGAGAGGCTCAAAACATACCAGAAAAATGAAAGCACCAGAGCTGAAGATCAGACTGGTATTTCGGTTTGAATAATCTTGCCATCTTAAAAAGTATTTTTCCAGTGAAAGAGATTAGATTATGTTTAACAACATTAGGTTTGATTTCATAACAAGTGTCTATATAAATCACAGCATACACTGTGTAGTGTATGTTGAGTCTTCTATTAACCAGGTTCTTTTGGTTAAGTTATTAGATATGGGTGAATGTGTCTGTTACCAATTTCCTTCCTCAGACTCCCTCTTCACTTCTATTTAAAAGAATGGTTTTCAATTAAAGAAGATAGCAATGAGCTGTTCTGCTCTGTTATACCTATGGAAATCCAGAGTACATCAAGCGAGGAAGACCAGAATCTAGACCGATTCCACTATCCAATATTTGCTTTCAATGCTCTGCTCTCCGATAGCACGATCTCCTCCGCTCTCAATATATTCAAACCGTTAACATCATCATTCAGTTTAAAAGAGTCACAGTATATTGAATCAGTTAGGATCATAACTAAATTGGAAGATGCTTTAGGGCTCAACTCCTTGTCAAGCAAAGCAGTTTGGCACATTCATAGCTTTAAGCATGTCAGTAATTCCAGACTTGTAGGATCAAACCCTTAGCCAGTAAGGGTTATATTGTGTATGTAGACACAGCCCCACAGTAAGAGGTGGTGCAGAGCTGAACTGCCCAAAGGAGCACCAAGACTGTCAAGGCCAGGCCATGGGCAGCCAGACCTAGTGGCCACAGACAGAGTGCACAGTGAGCAGTGAAAAGTAAGTTGGGTCAGGATACTGGGAGATCAGAAGCAAGAAGCAAACTGGAGATCAGAACCACAAGTCAGTAACCAGAGTCAGGCCAGGTCAGGATACCAGGGGGTCAGAGGTTGGAGAAGAACTAGAGGTCAGAACCCAAGCCAGGGGAGCTGATGCTGCAAGGCAAACAGTCCAGAGCAGGGTAGATCTCTGTTGTTCACAGTTTCCTGTTCCCGTTGCTGCCTTAAGTAGGACCAGCAGGTCAATCAGCTACTCCAAGACTCTGCCAATGGGACATCAAGTCTAGAGCCCCAAACTGGGGCTGGGTTTCCTGGGCCTTGGGTGCAGCATTCTCCCTTCTGACTGTGGGCACAGCTACAGCAATACTGCCAGGTCCTTAATTAGCTCATGAAAACTGGGGCAGGCCCTTTGCACCCCCCCTTATTGCCCTGCCCACTGTGTACATGGATAAGGACAGCGCAGCTTGTTTCCTGGGATGTCCTGCTAGCAATTCTTATTATCACTCATTCTGAACAGTGGGTATTGTTTAGATTTTTGACAGACATAATTGGCATTTGTAAGAGTTACATGTAGGACACTTTGGATGGTTTTGTCAGTACCCAAAACAATCCAGAACCACAGGGAGGTTCAATAGCTGCACTTACTCATTGTACCAACACGCATATGTAATGTGCAGACTAGCGCAGAGAGGTACGCAGTTCTTTTTATGACTGGTTTAGCTTCACAAAGTAGGTTAATGTTTCTTTGTCCTTGTTCTCTAGTTTGTTCCTTACACGCTTTTGTCAGCAAATGAACGTGTTAAATTAGGTCCTGTAGAGGCCTGGTGACAATTTTGAAGACATGGCATAATGAAGCCTGTTTCAAACTCTGCAGGAATATATTCTTTTTGAAAATCTAGCAAATTAAACACTGAGTAGGCTTGATTCATTTGATTAATTAGCAAATAGGCAGAGGATGCATACAGCTTTACCCTTTTCCCCTCCCAGCCTCACCTCTATTGCTCTTGCAGAGGGGGTGGCCAAAATTCTTGTTTTCAGAATGTATGTTCTCAGCCCTGGCTGAAAAATTAGACTCCTTTTAGGTGCCTCAGTTGGGCACCCGAAGTCACTAGTCACTTTTGAATGGGTTGGCCATGATCTCCAACAGCCGATTTTTCAACAGATTTGTCATTTGTTAAAAGTGCCCTGGTCCATAGCACGTTCCAGTCCAGAAACAAAACATCACACCCATCATCTCTAAGCAAAAGCATGCACAGCAGCAGCAAACACTAACTCTTCTTATTTTAGGGCTAAAACAACCCAAGTGTCCTCTGACCCCATTAGAGCCCACTGCCCCTTTTCCAAAATAGTTCTTCCTTCCTTCTAACTACCCTAGGCTATGTCTACACTGGCAATTTAAGTTGACTTAAATTAAGCCACATCCACACTAGGCTTTCATTATGTCGACTTAAGAAATTCCTTACGTCGACTTAATAACTACCAATTATTAGGTCAACTTAAGTCTCCTTAGGTCAACCTAACCCTTCCTTAGGTCGACCTAAGCCCAGTGTGGATGCATAAGTCCACTTTGTTGAGTCGACCTAAGAGCAGTTAGGTCGACTTAACAAAGTGGACTAAGTCAGCTTAAAATATGGCCACTTGTTAAATTGACTTTAATAAGGTCAATTTTAAGTTGACAAAGTCGAACTTATTAAAGTCGACTTAACAAAAGTCGACTTAGCTTTTGTAGTGTAGACATAGCCCTAGTGATTAGAGGAGAGGCCTTGTCCGAGATAGTGGTGAAGATCACAACATTCAGTATAACAAAGTCCTTGGGCAATTTTATGGCTATAAACATTTAACAGAATCCACCCCCTCACCCCCCACCCCTGGTATATTGTTCCCAGAACATAAAAACACTAATACACACAGCTGCATAATCAAACCTGAACAGAATATTCATGCCTAGCAGTATTATACAGTGCAGCTCCTAAGGAGCTTTCTATTAGAAACATAACATGCTGATTTCATATCACACATGCTGCAATAAGGAGCATTTGGTCCAATTCTCATTGGAGTCAATAGAACGTCAATGGGAGCAGGATCAAAGCCCAGGTAGGTCGCACATATGTTATATCCAAAGCCATCAGAATCTGCTTCTAGGTGAGCGAAAATGTTTTTATACAAAAATAAAAGTAAGCCAATGAAAAATGGTAAAACTCCAAAATTGGTAGCAGATTATTTATGCATCTCACTTTGAAACAGTAAAGTACTTCTCTGTAGGTGCTTCATATTACAAAATTCAGTGAAACAAAATAGTTGAAAATCATCGATCATTTCAATTAGTTACTGAAACCCGAACACAGGTCAGGGGTTTCCCATCTTTTAGTTGGCAAATTCAACACCACGTAAAACATCTGGAAAAGCTGCATGCTGCAACAAGTTTAGGTTTTAGTGAGGTTATCAGCTATACTCATGTTTTGACAGAAGAAAACTTCAGTTTATCTTCAAGTTTGTCCTCTGAGTGGATGAAGAGACGAAGGAAGCAGTATACATATCAGTTCAACAGTGAAGTCCAATGCTAAAGCCTTTCGTTGTAAATTGACTATGCAGCTGTGAATTTAACATCGAGGTTTCAATTTGCCAAAATGTAAGTGGCTATATAAACATTCATTGCTCTCAAGACAGTAGCAAAATGTCCATAATTATTTCCACTGTCACATTTGGAACAGTTAAATAAAAAGAGCAAGAAACAGTTAAAGTAAATATTCCTGATGCACGTGCCACTATACTGCAACTTCTAAGGTGCAATGAAATTGACTTATCCATGCTCCACAGATGTAATAAAAATCACGTATTTGATAGACAGTAAGGAAATAAAACAATAACAGCTAGATATCGATCTGTGGAGGCACAACATTCACTATATTTGGGCAAACTGAGCCCCCCACTAGTAGTTAGTTTCCTTTATTATTTCCAGTGCACGTACAATTCTCTAAGGGTGAAAATGCCATAGGTTCACTCTGTTTGCAGAGAGTTAGCTGGAAGCCCTATTATCTGTATCCAGATGGGCATCCTGGTGTGCCAGACTTTGCATCTGCAGTCACCGCTCCAAACTGTCACATAATTCATTCAAAAACGTCAACAATGCTTAGATTGCGGGTAGGAGAAATGCTACCTCCAGAATAAAAAGAATGGAGCTAAACCTAAAAAAGTACTTCAGACTGACTGAGAAAGAAAATCGCCTGACAAAGGTTCACATAAATTCAGGTACACTAATCTCATCTGGCAGAACATAAACAGATTTCAGAATCTCTGTTAAGAATCCTTTTGGTCTGCATACCTGTCCCAAGTTGGTTAAACTATTAACATTTACACTCCTAGAATCTCCTGCCCCAATGCAAACATTTTTACAGAGGAATAGTGCTCACTGGGGGACACGGTGTGTGTGTCATTTTTTTTTGAAAAAAAAAAAAAACTTGCTAAAGATAAAGGTTATGATCTTTGGCTGCACATGGTACAGCTCAAGGCTAGAGACAAAATGGCTTTCTTCTCCTGAGGCTGGCTGGAGATTGGATCGGTCCATGGCATAGGAAGCTGCTCTAACTTATGCACACCAGCCTACAGGTGAAGCTGTTTTTCCTGCAGGGATTATCATTGTGCTGGGTAGGGAATGGCATAAAAACCATGACAGCATCTTACTTGGACTCTGAACTTCATGAGGTAGTGTCAGCAGTAGGTAAAGGATGGGAGAAGGAAGACTTCTAAAATCTTAAAATGATGATGAAAAGTAAACTTTATTGATCTCCTTATCCGGAGTGCAGAGATCACAGGAGAAACCACAGATGATTACCTAACAGTTTGAACACACAGTAACTTGCATAGAAGTAACACCTTCAAAATAACCCTTCCTCTTGAATCCTCTTAATAGCCCGGAGACAAAATATAAAGAGACAAAATCCAATACATAAGACAATAAGAGTGACAATAATTCCCAAAGCTACTCCAATGGTGATACCTTGGGTTAAAACTGAGGCATAATTAGAGGCGTTATTCATATCTAAACATGTACATGGTACAAGGGAAAGGAGATAACTGTGAGAAATAAACGAGGGGGATAACTCGGGTTCATGTACGGACCACGACCATCAAGCAGGTGACCAGCAACTGCATGATGTCTCGGATGAGGGTGGTAAACGACTCGGGCCGGCACTATCGGGAGCTCCTCCTACTGGCAGGGTGATCAAGCCTGGCAGTTGACACGTGGAGAGAGAACCCCTCGCTCCGTGTGGTCAGGTCTTTTATTGCCCTAGGCCACTCTCTGCAGAGGCCGGTGATTGGCCAGATTTTACTGCAGTAAGAAGGGGGGCGAAAAACTGCCCGGTCCCCCTTGTCCTTATTTGGGCAAAGAAATTTCCACCAGCCTTCTAGGTTCCAGGTCAGCGCCCCCTACACCTTGGGGAGGGCATTGCATCCATAGGTGACGAGGGTTTTGGCATGTACATGACCTGCACATGCCTATACACGGGCGAGAGGATTAACCCACCCCTTTGAAAGCTGGGAAAGAGCGAATCAGGGATCCAAATAAACCCGTGGATGGTCACGAGCCTGCCAGCAGTGAGTTACACACGTGAACCAGGGGAAAGTTTTCAGTAAACATCATCTCATGGTTTTGCATCACAAGGGAGGTGGCGGCCATCTTATGGGGTACTCATATGCACCCTTAACAGGTAGGAGGCGTCTTTTTGTTTTATACAGCACGTAGCACAAGGTGTTGGTCTATGATTGGGGTCCCTAGATATTCCTGTAATATAAATAATAAAATCAACCAGTCAATAATTTACTGCTTGGGGATTCCCTATTCTAAAGGAATCCTCCATCCACTGGTTAAACTAGAATCATGGCCATTGGCCTCATGAGAACAGCACAAGGTAACCATAGAAGGGCCAGGATAAGGTAAATTAAGAACTAAAAATGAGACTTGAATTAATTTAGGGGAAGCTTTAGCAATTTGAACACATACTGCACATCATTGTTCCATTATTCAAAATTTCCCCCTGCCTCCCCAGCAGTGACTTGACAGCTCCTGCCATGTTGCCATATGGTTCATTTCTAATGTGGCTGAGGAGACGCTTGTGAAGGTGATTTCCTAGCACATATGGAATCTTCCTAGTGAAAGCAAAAGACTGATTATTTCTTCCATTGGATTCTGGTGTCTGATGAGTCCCTATCTTGGCTTATTTTCATCACTAGCTTTATTCACAAAAACCTTGCTTTGCTGGGAAATGTGTAGGACTTTTTTCATTGCAACATCATTTCACACGGGATATGAAAATGTAACAAGTGCCCAAGAAAAAGTTAGTTTTATAGTGCATCAGAATTATCTCCCTCAAATGATAAGAAGGTGAAAGCCATGATTGCAGAAGAAATATTGCAATGCATGTCTGAAAAGGATTCACACTGTCATTTGTTTTTCAGTTTACAGTATTTGCCATTTTGATGCAAAAGGTTATAAGTTTCTCAGAAGCCTCCTTGTCTATTAGAATTGGGCCTCTATTTCATAGGATCAAACAATTCATAGTAACTCAGGTAAATTCTGACTAGTTAAAACAGTTCAAATAAAAGAAAATATGCTCATTTTAAAAACTGAAACAACAACAATAAAACTTTACATACAGTGTCTGGCAAGTAATTGTACATTTTCTTGATTACATTGAATTCCTAATCCTGTAGCTATTTTGAAAGGAGGTGTTACATATGGCCATGTGAACATATGGTAGCACTTGTCCCCTCTAAGATTACAGACCAATTCTATGCAATTGTGTTAATGAAATGAGTCTTTTCTTCTCAGTATTATTGCTTTACAACAGGTTTCAGTCACAACTAATAAGCTACCACATTCACTAGGCACAGATAGATACTTCTGTGATAGACTTATAATTAGATATCTAGATAATTAGATATTGTCTGAGCAGTGTGAGGTGGCAGCTGAAGTGCTATCTGAAAAGAAATTAGGATGGATGAAAACCATGAAAATCAGGTATAGTGTTCTTCCCACCTTTCCCCATTTCCATTCTCTGGTGTAGATTCTCCTACTCAGATATTACATAGTTAGTATCTGAAGTGCTTTGCCTCCGCATAGGCCTTATTCCCACAGATAGCTTTAGATTAGATCTCATTTCTTGTGATACTAAGAAGATGATCATTGTATTTGTATTACTAGAACAGCTAGAAACCTCAATCAGAATCAGAGCTCTACAGTGCTAGATCCTGTACAGACAAAAACAAGGCAGCCACCATTCCTAGTCTGTTGAGGAACCTGCAGCCAGTCAAAGCCACTTCAAATGGAGAAACTGCTGAGGATGGACAAGATGGCTTGGGAGTCCAGGAGATGAGCCACTTCAAGACCCTACAGAGGCAGCCTCCAATAGTGGGGTTCTGGGGCCGTTCTGGTCAGAATTTAAAGCTGCTCACCTTAAGTATGAATTCCCCTTTTAGTGCAGTGGCCCCTGCTAATGCACATCCACTCTCCTGCACCAATGGGGATGAACTGAGCCCCAGGAGTGTACTGTACCTTTCAAAATTCTCATATTCAAAACCCATTGATTATGTTGAAAAGAAGGAATTTGTGCACCTGCCAACTGGAGAGAAAAACTGCAAGAGCTGAAACCAGCTAAATGCTTTTCACTCATAGTCAATACATAAAAAATAGCTATAAAGTAACAGAGAAGATTACAGTGGAAGGTGTTAGAGTGAAGGTGGGGAGCCTGTGAGTCTTCGTTAACTCTGTCCTGTCCAAAGGTTGCACCTTCTTGGCAGAGGATCACAACATACCTGATCCTGCTCATGTTGCAGTCAGTGGCTAAACTGGCATTGAATAAGGCCTAATCAACTGCATGACGCAACCCTTCCATTATGGCCAGGGGCGACGTCAAAGAATGATAAGGGCTTCACCCACCATGCTGCTTGGGATTGAAAACGACAACTGTGTAATGCTTCTAGACACTGTTGATACATGGGAACATATGCCCTCATGAGGTTTTGCTCTATGGTCTCCTGCAGCACTCAGCTAATCCCAGTGGACTAGCCCAGAGTTTACTGAAGTTTTCTTTTCCTTTCAAGTCAGGATAACTAAGGGACTTCCTGTGGCTGTCTGCAACACACCCAACCTGACAATTATTTGGATAGACTTCGCTCTCAACTTCCACACAAACAGGCAGGCTCTAACACAGCTCAAAACAGAGCAAGCATGTAAAAAATAAAGCTAATAAGTGACCTAGAACTGTGGAGGAAGCAAAATAAGATGCATGGTTTGAAGTTAATTAGCCCTCGAACTGTCAGGTCCAATTACTTCCAGTGGACTCTGACATTTCTAAAATTAATTAGAGTGTTAGCTGTCACATTTCGCAAAGGGGCCACCATTATACAAACAAGAGCTACCTGCTTTCTGCACAGCGTGTCTTGGAACTACAGTCAAGTATTAACAGTAGAGCCTCTGGTAGCAGCCTCCTAATTTTTATATTTATATTGAGGAATGCACTGAAATAAAATCATGCCGTTTTGAAGGAGAAGTCTAAATGAATGGTTGATGGATTTTAAGCATGTGAAACTGCTGAGAATAGGTCCCTGAGCTTGCTTTAACTACTAGAATATCAGTGGTTCATTCATACTGGTACAGTGCACAGAGTATAGATGTTACAGCTTGTACTCATCACAGGACAGTCCCAGGCCTACTGCTTTGTAACTGCATCTGTTGGAACTAATTTTCCAAAACGTTTAGGAGCAACAGCAGTGAATGCAGTGGACAGTTCCTAAAATCCACATTTGTGATTATTTCACCATTTTTTGGATGTTACTGAACGGCACTCTAGAGAAGATAACAACCAATGGCAAATTTCACAGTGGGGGCGTGCTCGTTCCTCACTGTCCATGGGTGGGTGCTCCACAGAAAAGAAGAGCCATGGGTTGGCCGGGGACAGGGCTAACATGGTGACTATAGTGTGCAGCAATATCCCCTCTAAGCGTATGGTAACATTGTCAGCATTATCATGTGCAATGTCTGTCTTGGCAACAGGCTTTGTGAGTTTCCAAGGAAGTTGTGGGGGTTGCTGGAAAGCAGAGTGGAGGCGTGGCCCTCCATGCCTAAGGCTTTGTGGAACACATTAGTCTAAATGGAGAGTTTCTTTTTAAGAGATCTGTTGGGTCAGTGTTGCTAGGCAGACTTGGCGGCTTAGAGCCAGAAGTTTCTGGTCTGTGGAGTGGCAGCTTTGAGCTGCTCCACAGGGTCCCCTGCTGCTTGCTGCTGTGCTCAGGTGCCGGAGAGCCAGCAGCCAGGGCGGTGGAATTGAGAGGAGCCCACGTGTTCTGTGCACGGGGAGAAGCTGAGCCAGGAGCAGACAGCAGGCTGTTTTCCCCAACTCTGAGGCATTTTATTTCAGGTCAGTGACCTTGTTAACCCTGCAGCAGGGCAGTCTGGGGCCTGGGCCGTCCTGTGGCGGGAGCGGGGTCCCCGCCCACCCATGCTGGAGGGGAGTGTGGCGGGCCAACTGGCTCACTCCGCCTCCCAGGGAGCCGGCCCTGGGCCGGGAGGCCAAGACTGCCAGCACGGGGAGCCGGCTCCGGCGGCCGAGGCTGCCTGTTGGGGGGGACGGGGGGAGCCGGCTCCACCTGCTGGGCCCGGGCCTGGAGGCTGGCTGGGGAGCGGAGGGGGGGGGAGACGGAGTTGGCTCCGGTCCCGGCCCAGAGGCTGAGGCTTCCTGCAGGGAGGAGCCGGCCGTTTGGGGCAAGCCGGCCCAAAGGCCGGACCCCATGTGCTCTGCCCCTGGGCCAGCCTGCTCCACCCTGGGGGCGGGGAGGGCCAGCCCAGGGGCCGGGCATAGCCCTCCCGGCCTGCCCCACTGCCTTCGGCTCACTGCTGAAGGCAGTGGGGCGGCTGTGGGAGGAGGGGCTGCGGTGCGTGCGGGCCCCACACTGCCCCGCTGGGAGCGGGACAGTGCGGGGCCCACATACCCATGGGGCCCACATACCCATCGCCCCGTTGCCCCCCCCCTTAGGGACGGCCGTGTCTAGGGCACTGGTTGCAGAGAAGGGACCGTTGGAAGAGGAGGGGGGGTTCTTTTCACTGGATACTTTGAGTTGTTTCAAGTACAGTGAGGAATGAACAGTTCTTTAATGTAATAAGGGGGAAAGAGTTAATTATATTTTGTTCTCGGAGTTGCATGTTTTCTTTTGTAACAGGGTTTCTCTCTTTCTATATATGTGTGTACATATATAAATGAGTGGTGACTAAGCAGAAAGCTGGCTGGTGAGCAGTGAGCCTCGCAGAGGAAGAGCAGGGTTTGCCTGGAAGATTCCAGCAGACAGAGAACAAGGAGCTGCTTCTTCCTACCCAAGCCTTTGAGCTTAGCATACAGAGACGATCACTGAGAGCCAGGTGAACTCCATCAGACCTTTGGGACACTTGAGTTGATAGTGTTTCTGAGGGGCTGCTCTGTTTAAATTCATTTTTTTTTTGTTTATATGTGTTGTGGAATAGTAAATGTGAGTTCCCAAGATTAGCCACATTATATTATAGATTTTATAGTAGTCATTATTTTGTTTCTTAACTCATATGATTTATGAAGTTAATGTTTAATAAAACTCATTACTTTTTGTTTTCATCTGCTTTGAACAATCTTTGTTGTGAGTCCTTGGGAGACTGAATCCTGGGTCTCCGGCTGCTGCTTCTTAGGAATTAGGTTAAATGTTCTATGTGGCACTAGGGAAGGGCAAAGTGTGGTAAACTCTAGCCCACCTGAAGGCTACATTTGCTTTCTGTAGGCCTCCCCCAAAGCCTCTAAACTCTTGGAAGGTGGCACATCTATGGATAACTCCTCTGCTCATTCCACAGAGCGACAAGACCAGACAAGGAACAGGAGGAAGAGGAAATTCTGACCTGCTCAGTTTCTGGCCCCTTCCAGGAGGCTCTGTAAGGAAGAACTAAACTCTTTACCTACAAGTGTATACAGTTAATTTCGTTAGAATCCATATTTGTGAGCCCTTAATAGTTGGAAAAATCTTTTCTTAAAGTAGCTACAATATGAAGCTTTGGAATTTTTGTTTTCCTTTGCCGTCAAAGGGCAGCTATCTGCTGAACACTATAAGAAGTGGATCCAAATTTTGTTCGGGAGAGGGCAACATCTGTAGACATTCTGACATCTGATGGGAGGGAATTCAACAGTTGCACACAAGGATCAGTCTCCTGAGACTTTCAGCCCAGACAAAGCATACAGAGACAGAGATGAATGATAAGGTACCTGGTTCCCGCCCATTAATGGACTTGAAGATAAAATTAGGACCCCATTGTGTTAGTTGCTGCACAAAACAGGCAGTAAGAGACAATGCCTGCCCTGAAGAGCTTAGTCTAAAGAGATATGACAGGCAAAAGATAGGAGAAGGAAGTAGCATTATCCCCATTTAACAGATGGAGGACTGAGGTACAAGTAGAATAAACCACTTGCCTCAGATGATACACAGGGAGTCTGTGAGGAGCCAGGAAATGAATGCAGAACATCTGAGTCTCAGCCAGCCCAGTGCTTTAACTCCCAAGGCCATCTTTTCTCTCATGCACATCTATCCATACACATTTTGAAAGCTAACAGCAAAAAGACCAGCTAAAAACTGGCACTGATTCCAAATGCTTTGTCATCGTCTGTGTCATCAACACAGTATTTACAAATCCCTACTGAATCGAGTGCAATGCTGTTCTTCTCTTTTCTCTTAAAGATGGTTATTAACCTTAAAAAGGAAAAGGAAAAACCAGTTAATCTAGCAGACAGCTGTTAACCATTAACAGTACATGCAAAAGAGAATATACTTAACCCGTTGACACACTATAAGAAATATATATACATATAGGATAACAAATAAATGATGAAACATGTTGGTGGTGCTTCTTTCCGAAAGTACTGCATAACTGCTAGAGAGGTTAAATCTCATATTTGAATTTGGTGAGAGAGCTGCCTTTTCAAATAGAGAAAATAGAAACTTTAAGGCTGGTAAATTATTAGGGTGCGTCTACACTGGCAACTGAGGTCGACTTAAGGAGGCTTAAGTCAACCTAAACAAAGCCACGTCCACACTGGGCTTTTATTAAGTCAACTTAAGCATTTGCTTAAGTCGACTTAAGGAAAGCTTAAGTTGACTTAATAACACCCCGTTTTAGGTCAACTTAAGCCTTAAATCGACTCCGTAATCGACTTAAAGCCAGTGTGGATGAGGATTAGCACCTAAATCAACCTCATTAAGTCAATTTAAAGTAGATTTAACTTTTCTAGTGTAGACATAGCCAATGTGTATAAGTAATGGCTGCAGTCCTTCGTGTTGTACTCTTGATTAAGCACAGAATCCAGTATGGAAATGCTTAGTCAGTCTGATTTTGCAGACCCACATAGCTTGGAGAAGGGGCTGCTTTTGCACGGGATGAAAAAAAAAAAGATTAATTAAATATAGGAATGGGATATTGAGTCAGAACCTATTGTGTAGTTATCTATATCACAGGTGAATAATACCAGCTAATGAGCTCTGTGTTGTTATCAGATAGGACTCAGTCCTGTTAGGTGCTGAATACCCCTTGTAAGATATTGAACAACTTTGACTCCTTCTGAAGTCAAGGGGATTTAAGGGTGGCCAGCACTTCAAAAGTTCAGGCACTTGCTTTCAACGAATAATTAGTATATTTTTCCTAAGCATTGCATGGGTTTTCATGAATGAGGCGCTTCAGCCTTTTGTAGCACCCAGTGTTTGATCAATTTACCAATTAAATGCTTTTTTTCTCACTGTCTTTTAGGTTCGTCTTAACTTAAAATAAGCATGTTGTTTCATTTTCTAAAATAGCTTAATCACTGGAAGAGATAACAGTGAGGGGACACAGATTCTCATACCCTTATATGCATCAAGACTTTTCTTACCTGAAGTTCTCCACCATTCAAAGCAATCGTAATAACTTGAGTGGAGAACGAGAACTGGCATGAAAATCTCTTCTGGTGCTTCCCAAGGTCCAGAGCTTTACCCTTCTAATATAGCCCAGCCTGCCTATCTTTCAAGACATGTGTGTGCTGATGCCACCTGCTGGTGAGAACAAGAGAGGGAGACAGAATTGCTTTTATAATGCAATATTAAGGTTTGTTTTAACATGATTGTGTTTACTGAAAACATTCCATATACTAATTCTGGAAAGAAATGGATGTGCCGCTATTTTTCTTCCTTGAAGTCAATTTATTAGTAAACTATTTTGAATTGATGAGCGTTTTTCTATACACAATATAGGAGAAACTCTTATGTGCTGCATCGCAGGCTGTACATATGTGGAAATACTTCTGCTTCTTCACTGATTAAGTATTATGGTACAAGGCTAAGCATCACACATTAAGTAAGTCCAGTCATGTTGTGTGTCAGCTCATACCTGGCATAACAGGAATCAACAATCATTTCAGAACCAGAATTCCCTTCCACATATTATTACATTGGCAAATGTTAACGTAAGCTCCCCAGCAATGTGTTTCAGAAGCTACAGTATTTTGTGTGGCTATCTTCATGACAGGAAGACATTAATGTCAGAGAACTTATTGTATTACGGTGGAAGACATAGCTGTGAATATACTGAAGTGGGACACTGAAGCCCTGTGTCCCGTTCCCAGCTCTCTCGGATAGTTTCTGGGTACAAAGCTGTGGCAGCAAGCCTCTCAGCCCACGCTGACAAACTCAGACTAGCGGGGGTGCAGGGGGAGGGCTCATGCCAGCTTTGAAGTTATGGCTTGGGCTGTGAAGCCCATCCCCTTCCATTAATGACCATGAGGTTCTCACATAGTACTGTGAGAAGAGCTGTACCAGATTAGAGATTGTTATCATTAAGGAATTGCTTTAAGAAAACCATAAAATTAACATGAAAAACATTTGACAAGAAATAAATGTTGCAGACCTGTCTCCCAATCAACAGATCAAGTTATTCAGGCCCAACCTCTGGATCCTACACGCAGCTAAAACACTCAGGTCCGGACAGGCTCCAGCCAGTTTGTCGTTTTGGGCCTCTAGGGCACACTCCCAGGTACAGACTCCTGGTCTGTAACCTTTCCTTGCGATATGGGACTCCACAGTCCAATCGCTCCTGACCTCCCAAGCCTCTCCAGCCATTTATACATACTACCCAGATTTCCCCTTTCTGTGGGTGCTCTGGTTTCTAGTTAACTCCAGGACACAGGGCAGGTAGAGCAAAGATCTCAGGCTTTGCAGGCTGGTCAGTGTCCTTGGGAGAAAGTAAAACCCCACCTGCCTCTACTCCCTCAGTGGTGTCTTGTATCTGGTGCTGGACTGCCTGCCTTGTCTATAGAATACATTGTTTTTCAAAGCAGCCTGACAACCCCCTCCCTGCCTTTTTTTCCCATCTCTTCTCCTTCTGGGGTGTTGCATGCTCTAACCCCCTGTTGGCTGTCAGGCAGAGGACCATTAAAAGTCAATATTTCTGCCAGTAGCAACCCATTGTCCTGTTCAATTGTTGGTTGCCCCATGAAGACTCTGTTTTACCCTCCCAGACACATGCCTACACTCTACACTTTTGCCAGCATGGCTCCATCAGTCAGGGTTGTGAAGAGGTGTAATCCCTAACCAGTGTCTTTTTACTGGCACAAGCCCTGAGTGTAGACACAATTATACAGGCAAACTTGTGCTTTTACTGGCATAGCTTGTTTCACTCAGGAGGCCTGGAATAAGATATACTGGCAAAAGGGCAGTTTAGCTGGTCTAAGCTGTGTCCACACCAGGAGTACTTTGCTAGAGTTGTATACCAGGATAGCTATACAAACCAGGAGTCCTGTGGCACTTTTAAAGACTAACAAATTTATTTCATGAGCTTTCGTGGGAGAAAATCCCACTTTGTCAAAGCATCTGACAAAGTGGGATTTTCTCCCACGAAAGCTTGTGCGATAAATAAATTTGTTAGTCTTTAAAAGTGCAACAGGACTCCTTGTTTGTTTTGTTCCAAAGGGGTAGCCATGTTGCTCTATTGCAGAGAAACAAACAGAGTCCTGTGGCACTTCTAAAAACTAACAGATTTATTTATCGCATGAGCTTTCGTGGGAGAAAATCCCACTTCGTCAGATGCTTTGAAGATGGGAAACTTACAGAATGGGAGGAAATTAAATGCATGGAAGTGTATGACATAGGATCAGGTCAGGTTGTAACAGCAAATCAAAATAGATGTTAGGATTCAAACACTGGGGAACAGCATATAGAGGAAGGTGAGGTCAAATCACCTGTTGTAATGAGAAAAAAATCCATAGTTCCTGTTTAACCCCAAGGCAACTGAGTTGAATTTGCATATAAATTCGAGTTGTGCAGTTTCTCTTTGAAGCTGTGAATTGTCATTCATCTGTTTCAGCACAGCTATTAGCAAGTAGTCAATGGAGTGAGCAGAGAGATTGGAGTGGTTCCCTATTGGTTTTTTAGTGTTGCAATTTCTGATGTCAGATTTGTGTCCATTTATTCTTTTGCGCAGAGACTGTCCTGCTTGTCCAATACTTAAGGCAGGGGGGCATTTCCAGCACATGATGACATAAATCACATTGGCAGATGAACAGGTGAATGAGCCCTTGATGGAGTAGGTAGCTTGATTTGGTCCTGGGATGGTGTCTTTAGTGTAGATATTAGGGCAAAGTTGGCAGCGTGGTCTGTTGCAGGGATATGTTCCTGCTTTAATGTTTCTGTTGTTTGATCTGTAGCTGCTGGTGAGTATCTGTTTAAGGTTGGGGGGCTGTCTGTAAGCAAGGAGAGGTCTGTCTCCCAAGGCTTGAGAGAGTGAGATCTTTGATGGCGTGATGAAGCGGTCTGACTTGGGGGTTGTAGGTGGTGACCAGTGGCGTTCTGTTGTTTTTTTCCTTGGGCTTCTCCTGTAGTAGTTGACTTCTGGGTACCCATCTGGCTCTGTCAATCTGTTTCTTCACTTCTGCGGGTGGGGACTGTAGTTTTAAGAATGCTTGATAGAGATTCTGAAGATGTCTGCCTCTGTTTAAAGGATCAGAGCAAATGCGGTTATATCTTAGGACTTGACTGTGTGTCTTGGATGAAAGCTCGAGGGATGTAGGTAACTATAGCGATCAGTAGGTTTTCAGTATAGGGTGGTCTTTATGTGCCCATCACTAATTTGCACTGTAGCGTCCAGAAAGTGGATCTCCTTTGTGGAGTGTTCCAGGCTAAGTTTGATTGTGGAGTGGAAATTGTTGAACACTATGGAAATCTTCAAGGGCCTCCTTAGCATGGATGATGAAGATGTCATGATCTAGACTAACATGGCTACCCCTTTGGAACAGGATAGCTATACTGACAAAGAAAAATAGATCTAGCGTTTATCTGTTTCTACTACAAAATGGAGGATCTAATCCACACTGAAATTTACAGTCATAAGTTCCATTTCACAAACCAAAAGGAATTGGACATTGATACAGACATTTTCCCCAAACTGTCCCAACAGAATGTAAGTGAAAAGGGACATATGTTGGTGAATAATAACAAGACACTGCCACTACTAAAGCTTTGTAGAAAGTAACAGCTCTGTGACTCCCACTAAGCCAGTGTAACTTTCAGGACTAACCTCCAAATGTGAGAATCATTTTCTGTTTCCACACCCAGTGATTTATAGTTATAAAGTGGAAGCTGAAGTATGCTGCCTTTGTGTAGCTTCTATCCAGGCGTATTTACTTTAAAAGGACAGTGTCAAGGTGTTTCCTTTCATCTCAAAGTGACATTTTCATCTGCCAGAATTTGACTGAGTAGCTTTCATTCTGGCTCATTGCAGCATCCACAGGCGCAAAGCACCTCTGAATGTAATTGCATCCCCTCATCCTTCTGTCTGTGGACTTCATTCTTGTGAGTAGGCACGGGTTTGAAATACATAAATCACTTCAGAGAGCAAGACTCCCGTCCATTCCAAACCCAGCCAGTGGTTGTCATTAAAAAGTCATTTTTTCCCACATAAATGAGATAACAGTGATACCTACCTCTTTTAATCAGTGGACTTCAAAGCATTCCATGAAGGAGATACATAGTGTTATTCCCATTTCACAGATCAGGAAACTGAGGCACAGAGAAGTGAAGTGATTTGTCCAAGGTCACACAGCAGGCTAGGGCAAGAGCTGGGAATAGGGCCCAGGTCTGGATCCCAGTGATCTGGCCACTTGACAACACTTCAGAGAGTACAGTAGCTCCCTATGCTTAGACTATAGCGGTATATCTCAGCTACCCCACAATGTGGTAACTCGCTGTATCTGACTTACATTTGCCACTGGCACAAGCAGGTGCTGCTTCAAGAGAGAAAGTCAAACCCTAACTTCCACACTACTGGACAAACCTGCATACCTGCAAGAGGTGCCCAGATGAGAGTGAGATATGAGAGAATATGGTCCCTGGCTTCACCTTTGGAAAGGTGGTACAAATAATTTTCACAGCTCAGTCAACCAGCACTTGGACACCACAGGGATGTAAAATGTAAACGCCTACATATACTAGACAGGCCATGCTTCTGCTCACATTCCACAAAGAAATGCTTTGGGATGGGGCCAATCAGCACTGCCGGCAAAGGAAGCCCTCCCCAGCGCTTGGACTTTGGGGCACTGCAAATCAGATGTCTGGCTGGGCTCTGCAGAAATACAGTAATGGAAGGAAGGAGATTCCTGTGCTCTCTGCCCAGTCTAAGACACCTGCCCACAGGCAGGCCCGTTTTAGCCTTAAGTGACTTGTTCAAAACACACAGAGAGCCAGAGCCAGGAGGACAATGTATGACTTCTGATTCCTAGGCCTGCACTTTAAGAACTAGCGGGCCCTGTCTCTCAGAAGATTGCTCAGGATCAGGATGATAATGAAGAAAGAAAGAAAGAAAGAAAGAAAGAAAGAAAGAAAGAAAGAAAGAAGTTTGGTCCTATTAACCCTGAGAGTCTCTTCAAATGTGTTGTTTAATATATGCATCTCCACCCCCTTCCTGAGATCTGAAATGAATATTGTGTAGCTGCTGTGAGAGGCACACCCTCAGATCAGGAAAATGTTGCAATTCTCATTTAGTGTCAACAGTTCTGCATATGTCATAGGTGACCAGGTGTGTAGAAAATATTACTCAGCTGGGAGCAACTGTTAAGATAATGCTGTGAACGTGTCAGGAAAGTCTAACAGATCAGAAAGATAAACTATGCTGAACAGGCTTTTGCTGGACATGTATACAGTATTGTGCGTTTCCTAACTACAGAATGACCTATAGTCCCCTTTGAAAGGCTCCTCTGAAAGTCGATGAGGTGTGATTGATAGGTTAGCTGTTGGTAGAGGAGCATTATTTAACAATAGATATGCTTCAAAATCTTAGTGCAAAGAAAATTTCACTTTAAAATACCCTAAGCATTTCTCCTGGATCTTCAGGAAGCTGTGAACCATTACCAACATGCCTTTATTGGCTATGAGAATGTGCTTCGTTAAACTCCTGGCTTGACTAGTTGACAGGTGTCACAAATTCAGGGCCCAGCTGGCTCATACACTGAGTTATAGGTGAGGAATTATGTGAGACTTTCCCAAAAGATAAGCTAATTTAAGTTCCATTGTAATAAATCACATCATTTTGTTTATTTATATTATGTATATTATATTATTTCTCCTAAGAACTGCAATAAAACCTATATAAAACTCTCCCATTTCCCAGCATTAGCTGTGTAAAATATAATTAAGAACAAGATCCTTGGGGCTCCAAAGGGGTTGCAGAGGGACAATGCGTCAGCTGGAGCCCCAGGAGGAATCATGGCTGATCATCCACAACTCCTCCCAGTGGCCCCCTAGGATGTGCACACCTTGTCTGAAGTCCAATTAAATCAGGGGAAAAACTGCCACTGAACTAATGGTCTTGGGATCAGAGTTACTTAGCCTCTGGAGAGGATATAGCACTGTCTGGTCGGGTCTCTGACTGCCTAAACCTCTGACTGCTAGAAGCTGGGATTGGATGATAAGGGATGGTTCACTCAGTAAATCGCCTTGTTCTGTTTACTCCCTCTGAAGTATTGGTCATTATACAAAGACAGAATACTGGGCTGGGAGGACGATTGTTCTGACCCAGTATGGGTGTTCTTAGGGGCTTATCCATGAGCAAGTCCAGGGAGGGGTAAGGTGTCATTCTCTGCTCCCTTATGACAAATTAGCATTCAGAGGGGTGCTAGGTGGGGGGCAGGGTCTGTGCTCATCAATGGCATTCTGAGCAATATCTAATGGGAGTGGGGTCGAGGGTAGGATGGAGTGCCATGGTGGGAGGAGAATAGATGAGGATAGAAGCTCTTTGGAGCCCGCCCCTGTTTGTGCCCTTGTGCATAAGCTGGTCAGAGTACAGCCCTCCAGTATTAAAGCACAGAAACCAGTTTCTAACTTAAAACTGCAGCAAACTGTTTCCAACCACACAGCGCTGGGCCAGCCCCATTTAACTGTTTCTTCGGTTAAAGTCCAAAATGGTAGAAATGTGACTGAGCTGAATCACTGCTTCAAATGGCCAAAGGAAATATGTAAAATAAATACAAGACAGTTTTCACAACCAGAAACAGCCCATGTCTTTGGTGATACGTGAAAGTACCCAGTTCTGCTTCCTGTGAAATGCCAGTACCATGGCCCAGATGCAAGGATCCATGACAGTCAGCAAACTTCTGCAAAATGCAACATAAATAAGAGCTATAATTGAGGTCTGGCACTTAGGGGACAGGCATGATCCAAGTGTACTCCAGCGTATTAAACACAGCACAGCATCCTGGCTAAGAAAAGAATTACCCTCAGCCTGGAGACTATTGTCCACCCAGCCAGCTGACTGGCTGCTGCTGTAACTCCACCTATTCCAGTCAAAGCTGGAGTAACCTAAAGGTGAGCTGGGTTCAGTGTGTGCATAAGGAACAGCTTAAAGGAGGAAGCTGCAAAGGAGAACTCTGGCTTAGTGGCTGCATACCCAAGGACTGCGTGCAGCAGGGAAAAGAAGAAGTGAAAGGAAGAGTCTCTTACTTGGCCCAAATGAGACCAACCACTATGAGAAGTGTGACTTGCTACAGTGGCAAAAGCTGCTAGCTGACAACATATACCAAACACAAACCTATTTAATATATAAAAATTATGTTGATCTGCCAGCACTCAACTCTAATGTAAATAGAGCAGCAACATTGATCCTTGAATAGGTTTAGTGGGTAGGAAGCTGTTGAAAGTCAGGAGATTGAGCTTCTGTTCCCAGTTCTGTCCTGTTCCTGCTCTGTGACCTCGATAAGTCTTTTCGCCTCTCTTTGCCTCTGTTTACCCCTCCCTTTTCACCTATTTTGATTAGGGCTCTTTGGGGCAGGAACGGTCTCTCACTGTGCCTTTGCACAGCACCTTGCACAGCAGCACTATTGCAAATACAAAAAAATAATAAGCTGGTGACTAAATCTTTTGCAGCATCAGTCAGCCCACACTAAGCTGGTTAGAGCTTTATAGAATCATTCTTCTCTCAGTATTCTGCTGTTGGATTGAGTTGTTTTTGCAAAACAGATGTTTGAGCCCTAAACACAGAATTAGGGATTCAGAAAGTTTGAGTTTTGAGCTCAGCATCTTTAACACACATTCTTTCAATTTCTTTCTACCAATTTCATCCCTTCAGAGAGTTGTTAGACTTTTTCTCTTGTTAAAGTCAGATTTTTAAAAGACAGTATCTCAGTTATGTTTAAGTCTTCATGTATTTCAGCCCCTTCCTCCTTTACTAAGAGACCTACTTTCCCCTTTATTCTTCTCTTCCCCTTGTTATACGTGTTAAGGCCTCAGAGTCTTGTGGCACTTTTAAAGACTAACAGATTTATTAATCGCATGAGCTTTAAATCTGTTAGTCTTTAAAAGTGCCACAAGACTCTGTTGTCTTTCTACAATAGACTAACACGGCTACCCCTTTGGAATTTGACTACGTGTTAAGGCCTGTTAGGGGACTCTGACCTCTTAAGCACCTCCGAATAGCTGGGTGTAGCACCACTGTCCTTTTCTCATCTCTGGTGCCTCCTGTAGGTGCCAGCTGTGCTTGTCAGATCCTTAGTGGTTTGTCCCTGCAGCTGAGTCACAAAGACTGAATGAAAGGGTCCAATAACTAAGCCATCTCTCTGCTCTCAGTAAGGTCATCAGGCCCAGCTCTTTACATTTAGCCCTTTGTTTGGGCTTCCAAATAAGCTCTGGCCCCTTCTTGGCGTCTACGTCACTTTACCTGTGGCAATAGGAGAATCCAGGCCCACACATTACTCCAGGTTCCAACCCAGGGACCTTGCACACAGAAGCCACTTATTGCTTACTTCAATCCTTTGCTGCTGTTACCGTAGGCCTCTTCCCACCTGGCCTTTTTATCTGCAGCCCTATCTTAAGTCCTCAGGTCTCTCTCTCCCACCTATGTAAGTTCAGTCAGCCAATCAACACTGCCCGACTGTCAGCTCCTTTGGCCAGAGAGGAGCACCTCTCTCTCTCCTGCGATAATCCGGCACCCTGTTGGTGCTGGAGGTGGGGTGGGGTCCTGGAGCCAGAGGCCAGAATCTGCACTCTGCCTCACCCTCGAGGGCCAGCTGGCCCCTGTTCACTCTGCCCCGGGGCGTGGGGCCAGCTGGCTCAAAGTGAGGCTGACCACCTGCTGCCACTCTGGCGTGGCCTTTCACGACCTGTGGCCCTGGGGGACTGCATCAGAGGCCCGCATGCCATGCACCAGCCACTCCTCTGACCCCCCCAGGCAGACTGGCCAGATCAGGGCCAGGGCGGGAGTGCCCTCTGGCCCCAGGATCCCCCCAGTAACAAGGGGGCCCTGTGGTGGGGGGGGGGGACAGGCAGAGAGGCCCTGCAGTGGGGGACAGCCCAGGGCCCCCCACTCTGGTTAATCCAACCCTGCCACTGCTCACTACTGTACCATGCATCCCTCTTCATTACAAAGTCCAGTTCAAAGTTCTGGTACTGACCAACAAAGCCATTAATGGGATAGGCCACAATATCTTATGGACCAACAGGATCGGGACCAGCAGATCCAATTGTTCGGGGTATTAGGGCTAATGGAGTCCAGGCGAAGAGTCAATGAACACATACCAGGAGCCTTTTAATAGCGGACCCAATGACCGGGAACACACTTCCCCAACAGAGAGCAGGAGGAGTCTGACCCGCACCATCCTCAGGCACAGTGCAGAGCCCACCCTTTCAGTAAAACAGTCCCCATAGGCTTGCTGCACATGCTGAGATCGGGGCAGATTACTGCAAAGGCCTGTGGGGCCCAGAGCGCCGTGGACCATAGCCTCTGGCCCGCAGCCCCTCCAGAGCTGCTTCCAGCACAGGCGGCCGGCGCCCCCTCCAACCCTCCCCCAGCAGCATCAGCCAGGGCCCCAGAGCCCTTAGACCCACTGCCCACCACCAGCCTTGATCTGGTCCTGGCTGAGATAGACACCAGTAACTAAAAGGGAGAGAGGGATGGAGAATTGGCATCCCTTCTGGACAGCTCTCATTGGGTCTGAGTCTCCTCTCACATATTCTTGTATAAATCAGCAGTGGCCCCATTAAAGTCAATGGAATTATACCTGTGTAAATCCAGCATGAAAGGAGAATTGGGACCTTTCTAAACGCCAAGTCTAATTCCTAGCTCTCAGAGTGATACAAAGGCTGCTAGATTAGCTAGATTGGCTTGAACAGGCCTGGAAGTGTTATTCCTCCTCCTAACAAAGGAACTCATCAGGAAGGATTCTCTGCCCAGGTGAGCAGGAAAAGGAGGAAAAACATTAGCAGTTCTTCCAATCCTGGCATGCCTGGCAGGAAAAATCCTAGTGCAAATAGTTCTTGAGCCAAGTGCCAGCTGCAATGGTGTCATTGTGCTAGCTCTGGTAATAGTAGCCTGCCCCAAAGGGATTGTGGCTTCAGTCCCGTCCTCCTTCAGCACTGTGTACAGCTGTTGGTCCAAGGTTATTTTTGGGGAGACTGCTTACTGCACCTTCAAAAAAAAAAGAGATGTAGAAGCCAGAGTCTTTTAAGTGTCCCAAGACGTGGTGTTTATATCTGTTTCCAATCACACCACTTATTTTAGGCCGTAATTTCTGAGCTGAATCTGGCTGTTTTTCCTTCACAATACAGTGACACATTGCTTTTAGAGAAACACACATTCCCAGTAGCCCCCAGTCCATGGCTGCTCCATGGCACAGGCATTGTGTGTGGGATCTTGTGCTCCATGACCTGACTACAGCTGCTCTGGCCCAGCCTGGAGCCACTGAGTAAGACCAGGCTGCTACCTGATGAGCTTCCTCCACAGCTGCAAAGGCATCTGAATCGACAGTTCAGAGCTGCTGGAATGATATTGGCCAGTGAACCAACTTGGGGCCCCCCAGCTCCCAGGTGAGGACCCTGTGCTGGGAGAGATGGGAAAAGCCCAGAGCTGATGGGAGCTCAAAGAAATGATAGTTCCTAGAGAAGGAAACCCCACATATCTCTGTGGAAAGGAGGGAGCTTCCATCTGTGCTCCTGAGGATGGGGGTGCCCCCTATGTACTATTAAACTCCTCCCACGGCCCCCCCCCGGCCCCCGCCCTCCCCCCCCCCAGCTGCTTCCCCAAAGACACTGAGCACAAAACTGGTCTTTCAATGAGAATTACAAGTAGATCT